>CM061555.1:153152969-153717969 GCA_030864225.1 Capsicum baccatum var. pendulum | reverse complement strand
TGGATTTGACCGGATTGTGTTAAGTGGGCCAGGTTAGGGTTGTTTTTAATTCTGTTACTATTGAACTCGGACCGACCCGACCCACTTAGACCCCAACTTGGACCCGGCCCAGCCAACAAACCGATTAAATGACACGGGCCGATTCTGGGTTGTCCTGGCCCGGCCCACATGATAGTCTTAGTTCTATAACTCACCGAGTTCTGAGAATCGTGACTGAACTGAGATTATCGAGAAAACTGATACGAGCTCTAGACTGCAGCTAATTTATCAGGTATAAATACCCCCAGGACTCGATAACTTAAAAGTAAACCATAACCATTCTTGAATAATCAAGACCATGGACATTCATTCACCATCACAATCACTAAGGCATCTCTTCAAGTATTTAGAAATCATAAACATGTGATAGTATAGAGAGATATACTATTGGCTCATACTCCATTCAACAAGGTCTTGCATCAAACATTTATCATGTATTAAAGAGCACATAATTGGGGGATTTCCGGCTATCATGTCACAATTCATTCACTAAGGCTTTTCAACAAACACTTGGCATGCATGGGCTTACACACAATTGGGGATTTCTAGTCAACCTGCTATAATGGCTCTAATTCTTTCACATAAGCATTTTATCAAACATATGGGGAGCATACTTTGCTTATTCAATAATTTCTACACTTAATTGACATGAACACATCACTTAACAAGCAACTTGAAGAGGGTTTATCATGAACATCACATGAATATCACATACTAGGGTAAAAACTTGAAAGCTCATAAACAAAACATGAATTAAAAACTCAATAATAGCATGAACTCCAATTTCAATTCACATGAATCATGAAAACTCATAAACATAAGATCTTTTAAATTTAGAAAAGGGTTCTTGAACTTTTTGGATGAAAGGGACCCAAGAATCAACATCTACATACCTTAGTTTATTGATTCTTGAAAAGTTAACGGAGGAATCTTGATGAGTGGGGTCTTGATTTAGGAACCCTAGCTCTTGTTGTTGAACAATTTTGAGAGAAAACTAGTATTTTTGGGTTAAATAAGGTCAAATCCCATGTTAAGGAGTATATATAGGGGTAGCAAAATAATCGTTTTTGCCCTTGGAATAAAACTGAAAAACTACTGATTTTACATTCTGGCGCGATGCGCCATAATCACGCCAGCTTACTGAAAATTGGACAATTGGAAAACTGCTTGATGGCACGACGCGGTTGAAATCGCGTTGCCACCTTGGTTGTGAACTGGAAAGGCATCGTGACGCAGTGGAATCGCGTTGGTGCACTGGAAATTGACAACTCTTAAATTAAGCCGTGGCGCGATGAGCCATAATCATGGAGGCTCACGGGATTTTGATGATTGCCATTTTGGCTGGCTCCGCGATGCGCTAAAGTACCAGGTGGTACATTGTCTCACTAAAATGACTCTAACTCTTCGCCCGAGTACCAGATTTGGGTGAATTTGGTATCGACAGAAATCTTATTCAATGATCTACATGAAAAAAGTTGATATTCGGGAAATTCTACAGATTCAAAATACTTTTCACTTGGGAAGACACTCTCAACCTTTTAGGGTTGAATTAACACTTTACTAAACATGCTCTAAGGCTCAAACTATGAGAGAATTTTGCGGGGTCTTACATAGATCCAAGAGCTTCTTTATCTTTTGTTACTCCCTATATAGCAGTTGATTTTGGAGTCAGTCCCAAAATTCTAGAAGATCCCTTCTCAGTCTCTACCTCAGTGGATAAAATTATCATAGCCCGATGGGTATACTGGAACTGTAGAAGTCACTTCAGCAGACTTAGTCAAATTAGAGATGACTGATTTTAATGTTATTCTCGGCATGGATTGGCTTTATTCCTGTTTTGCCATAGTCGATTGCAGAAATAGAGTTGTCCAATTTTAGTTCCCGAATGAACCCATCCTAGAGTGAAAGGGTAGTACTTCAGTTTTCAGAGGTCAGCTTATTTCCTACCTTCGGGCACAGAAAATAATATCTAAAGGATGTGTCTATCATCTTGTTTGAGTTAAGGACTCTAGTTCTGAAACTCCCAGTCTCGGATCAGTCCCAGTAGTGAATAAATATTTTGATGTCTTTCTCGAAGATCTTCTCGAAATTCCTCCCAAAAGGGAAATAGACTTCGGTATAGACCTTCTTCCAGATACGCAGCCCATATCTATTCCGCCATACAGAATGACACCAGGAGAACCCAGAGAATTGAAAGATCAGTTGAAGGATATTCTAGACAAGGGATTCATCAGACCTAGTATGTCTCCATAGGGTACGCCAATCTTATTCGTGCGCAAGAAAGATAGTTCTCTCAGAATATGTATAGACTACCGTCAGCTTAATAAAGTCACGATCAAGAACAAATATCCACTTCCTAGAATTGATGATTTGTTTGACTAACTTCAGGGTGCCAGTTAATTCTCCAAGATAGACCTCAGATCAGGCTATCATCAACTCAGAGTCAGAGAATGTGAAATTCTAAAAATAACTTTCTGAACTCGGTATGGTCACTACGAATTCTTAGTCATATTCTTTGGTATTACCAATGCCCTAACAACTTTTATGAACTTGATAAATCATATGTTCAAGTAGTACTTAGACATGTTTGTCATAGTTTTTATAGATGATATTGTTGTCTATTCCCGTAGTGAGCAAGATCATGCAGACCATCTCAGAATAGTATTGTAGACTCTCAGAAATCATCAGCTATTCTCCAAATTAAGTAAATGCGAGTTTTGGGTAAGGTCAGTTGCATTCCTTGGTCATATAATTTTCGGTGATGGCATTAGAGTTGATCCTCAGAAGATTGAAGCGGTAAGAAACTGGCCTCACCCGGTCTCTCCATCAGATATCAGGAGTTTCTTGGGTTTGGCTGGCTATTACAGATGGTTTGTTGAGGGATTTTCTTCTACTACATCCCCTATTTCCATATTGATTCATACCAAAGTCAAGTTTCAGTGGTCAAATCCTTGCGAGAAGAGTTTTCAGAAGACTCAACTCACCTCAGCTACAGTTTTAGCTCTTCCAGATAGTTCAGATGGGTTCGTAGTGTTTTATGATGCATCCATAGTAGGTTTGGCTTGTGTCCTCATGCAGCATGGTAAGGTCATAGCCTATGCTTGCAGACAACTTAATACCCATAAGAAAAATTATCCTACTCATGACCTTGAGTTAGCAGCCATAGTTTTTGCTTTGAAGATTTGGAGGCATTATTTGTATGGAGTTCATGTAGACGTGTTCACAGATCATAAGAGCCTTCAGTATATCTTTTCTCAGAAAGATCTTAAACTCACATGAGTGTCCTTTATCATCCGAGTAAGGCCAATGTAGTGGCTGACGTTCTCAGTAGGCTGTCTACGGGTAGTGTTTCTTATGTTGAAGATGGTAAGAAGAAGCTAGCTCAGGAAGTTCATCAGCTTGCCAGACTAGGTGTTCGCTTAGTCGATTTAGACGAGGGTAATATATGGGTTCAGAGTAGTTCCAAATCATCTCTAGTTTCCAAAGTTAAGGAGAAACAAGATAGAGATCCCAATCTAGTCAATTTGAAAGGGTCAGTCAAGGATCAGAAGGTTGAGGTTTTCTCCCAAAGGGGAGATGATGTATTGCGTTGTCAGGATTATTTGTGTGTGCCAGGTGTAGATGACTTGAGGCAACGAATTCTTGCAGAAGCTCATGATGTGCGTTACTCGATTCATCCAGGGGCCACTAAGATGTACCATGATTTCTGGGAAATCTATTGGTAAAGTGGGATGAAAAGAGATATTGCAGAGTTTATGGCTAAGTACTCTACATGCCAGTAAGTTAAGGTTGAGCATCAGAAGCTTAGTGGGTCCATGCAGGAGTTCAATATTCCCACTTGGAAGTGGGAATAAGTGAACATGTACTTTGTGATAATTTTTTCTTGTACTCATCATCAGCATGATTCGGTCTGGGTAATTGTAGATGGGATGACCAAATCAACTCATTTCCTTCTAGTCCATACCTCCTATTCAGCCGAGGATTACGCCAAACTATATATAAGGAAGTTGGTCAGATTGCACGATGTTCCATTGTCTAATGTCTTAGATAGAGAGGTACCCAGTTCTCCTTTCATTTTTGGAAAGTATTCCAAAAGGGTCTTGGTACCCGAGTTTATCTCAGTATAGTCTTTCACCCCTAGATAGATGGTCAAGCAGAAAGGACCATTCAGATCTTAGAAGTTATACTTAGGGCGTGTGCAATTTATTTTAAGGGGAGTTGGTATGACCACTTGCCTTTGATTGAGGTTGCATACAACAACAACTATCATTTCAGTATTTAGATGGCTCCATTCGAAGCTCTCTACGGTAGAAGATGTAGATCTCCAATCGGTTGGTTCAAAGTCGGTGAGGCCGCAGTATTAGTGCTTAACTTGGTCTTTGATACCTTAAAGAAAGTTCAATTAATCGGAGAGAGGTTCAAAATAGCACAGAGCCAACAGAAATCATATGCAGATGTGCACAGAAAAGATCTTGAGTACAAGATTGGTGATTATGTGTACTTGAAAATCTCTTCTATGAATGGAGTGAAGCGATTCAAAAAGAAGGGAATGTTCAGTCCCCGATATATCGGTCCCTTTCAAAATTCTCAGTTGTTTTGGCAAGGTAGCTTATGAGCTCGAATTGCCTTCAGATCTAGCCTCAGTTCATCTATTGTTCCATGTCTCCTTGCTAAAGAAGTGTATAGGTGACCCAACAGTTGTAGTCTCGGTAAAGGGCTTAGATATTCAGAACAAACTTTCTTTTGAAGATATCCCAGTCGAAATTCTTGACTACCAGACTCACAGACTGAGAAACAAAGAAGTCCCTCTAGTCAAAGTTCTTTGCCAGAATCTGTCCGTTGAGGGAGTTACTTGGGAAAAAGAAGCAGACATACCGACCAAGTATCCTCACCTCTTCTCTGTAAACTCAAACTCATCCCAAGGTAAAAGCTTTTCTTAAGCTTATTCAGTTTCATGTTCAGATTTTAGTTATAAACTTGGTAACAAATACCCTTGCATATCTAGTCATATGTTCATGTATCATATCAGTCATTTATTCATGCATCAGATATGCATTCTCATCATTAGAAACTCAGTTTCTCAGTAATTTCAGTCATGCATTCATGAAGACTATTCGTCACATATCCATACATCAGACATGCATATTCAGTATGAGATTTTAGTATATCAGAACTTTTAGTCATATAAACATGTTCAATGTTCACGTCCCTTAAGTAAGACTAGTCTATTAGCTTTCCCAGTCTAGTCAGTCCCATTCAAGGATGAATGTTCTTAAGGGGGAGATATTGTAGTACCCCAAACTTTCTTTAAGTCAAATCTAGTCTCTAGAAGAGTTAATGATGACTTCTTAAATGATTAATGTTTAAATCAGATAGAATTTCCCCAATTTTGACTTTTATCATATGGAAAATTGAATTAGCTTTCCAACGATACCAATTTTGTCTAAATCCAGTATCGGAGTAAAAAGTTATGGATGTTTTATAGAGTACTGTCAGTTTTGGCCAAGTACGACGGGATGGACCGACGGACCGTCGATCCAGCAATGGACCATTGCCCAAACTGTTGCCAATTCCGATCACCGATTTTAAGCCATTTTTAAAAGGGTATTTGGGTCTTTTCCATCCATTTTAACCCCCAATTAAACTAGACCAGAGCTAATAACTTTATTATTCATATATAACACCAAATTAGGGTTTGTCTTAAAGATCAATCCCCAAGAACAAAAAACCCTAGGTGTATAATCCCAAGACAATAATTCAAGCTTTTCTCCACCAATCTTCAAGAAATCATCCATCCAGGTATGTCAAGTGTTGATTCGTGGGTTCCTTTTACTTATGAAGCTCAAGAAACCCTATTTGAAATATAAACTTTGTATTCCATGGTATGAATTAAATTATATCCATGTTTATGTTGTTCTATGATTTGCAAGTTGAAATCTTTAATGACAATCATGAAAATATGTAAGTATGTGGTTGAAATTCTTGCATTGGAAGTGTAAAATATTGCCATGAAGTATCATTTCAATATTCATTCCTAATCCTAAAGATATGCATGCAAGGTGTTTGATAAAATGCCTAAGAGAATAGAAATTATGCCTTATGACTCATTTGTGACCAAAAGTGATGAATCCATGTTTCTTCCTTATGTTCGATATGACTCCCACATTATTGTTAGTCTTTGTAATGGATTGACGTAATGATCATGAGATTGGATTATGAAATTATGATATATTTACATGCATTCCTATTCATGTGTAAGCTTATAGCATGCGAATACTTTATGAAAATCCCCAATGATTGTACTATGAATTGTTGACTATGGTCATGTGTCAAGAAGGGTCATGTCTTGTCAGTTTTATGCAATCGAGTCTTGGGGGTACTTGTACCCGTCAATTTAGCTGTGTGCCTAGAGCCAGTGTCAGTTTTCAAGATACTCCCAGTCAAACCATGCTCAGTAGAATTCAGTCAGACTCATGACACAGGAAAACTCAGAAATCCCAATAATCTCAGAAATCTCAGTAACTCAGTAATCTCAGTAGTATTCCATCAGTCAACGGAGGTCACTGAACTCAGTCTAGTTTACTTCAATTAATAATGTTTCAATATCTATTCCGATGGGAGTAGAAATTAGCACCGAGTGAACCCAAAGATGAGGGCACACACTGACTGTTGAGGGTGTGACCCTTAGAAGAAATATAGTCCAGTTCAGTTCAATTAATCATATTTCGGCATGTACTCTGATGGGAGTAAGAATTAGCACCAAGTGAACCCAAGAATGAGGGCACACACTGACCGTTAAGGGTGTGACCCTTAGAAACAATCCTTGCATTATAGAACTATGTAGCCAGCATAGGTTGAGACATCAATACTGATAATTGAGGTTTGATGAGGTGGATTAACACTTCCAGTTGAGGGTCCCACCGCTCCTCTTTGTGGACACCGTTAGATGAGGGTCACTCTCAACTTGTCCTTACCAGTGGCACGGTATAGACACCCTTCCAATTGGGGTTACAGATTGGACCCCAACTTTATACAGAAAAGGGGCATGTCGGTTAAATGACTACTTCCCACAGTTACAGTCTTAGTCTTGGTCTCAGTAATAGAACTCAAATAGTTCTACAGAATTCAAGACTATCAGATATAGTCACCCAGTTTAGTACAGAACTCAGCTAATTCTATCAGAAGTAGGACTGTCAGACACAGTCATTCAGATAATAGTATATCAGTTATACAAAACTTATGTTATTAGTATTCAGATTTAGTGATGTCATGATGGCAGTCACAGTTCACGTATTTATGCATGTATTCTCACGTTCATGTTATTCAGTCATTTAGTAGTCCCTATTCAGAGTATTGATGTTCAGAACACTCTCTCTTATGAAGAGATTCCAGTCGAAATCTTAGACTATCAGACTCATAGATTGAGTAACAAAAAAGTACCTCTAGTTAAGGTTCTTTGGTGAAATCAGTCCATCGAGGGAGCTACTTGGGAAGCAGAGGCAGACATGCGTACCAAGTATCCTCACCTCTTCTTTGCCAACTCAGATCAAGCTCAACATAATAGTTATCCTTAAGCTTACTCAGTTTTATGTTTGGTGTTCATCACAAACTTGGTATGCAGCTTCATGCTCATGTTCCCATTAGAAACTTGGTATCAAGTACCATTACATATTCAGTCATGTGCACATGTATCAGTTCAGTTATGTAATTATACATCAGACATACATTCTCATTGTGAGAAACTTAGTTCTTCAGAACACTCAATCATGCATTAATAAATCAGTTACATATTGTCACGACCCGAGCCGGGGCCCTAGCCGTGACGAGCATTCCGAACCATGAAGGCCCAAAACGCCCATCTCTATCTATCTGGTAATCATGCATATAATTCATATAATAAAAGGTAATGCGGAAAGAGAAATCTAATACGGAAACATGGTCAATCTGAATGTGATCATAATACTAAAAATGGAAATCTAAAATATATCTGAATAATAATGTCTGACTCAGTCTGCAAAATCTCTACCATGAACTAATCAAAGTTGTCTGAAAGCTGGGACAAGGCTCCAGTAGCCCAAAACCTAACTAATAGTAGGAATATGAAATAACCATGCCTTCTGAATAATAGAAGGCTTACCACTGCAAGCTTTGGTTTGTGATCTGAAATCTCTACTGTTTATCTGGACCCCTAGACTGTGCCTTAGAACCTGGAAGGAGGGGGGGTCAGCACAATTGTACTGGCACGTGAAGTAATCCAAAATAGAGTAATTGAACATATATATATTATAATACGTGAGAGCAAATTTTCATCAAACATTATGCATAAAAAGTTTTTGAAAACACATGGGCATCTACTGAAAACATGTAACCTGTCTGTAAATCTCAAACTCTAATGTGTATTACTTCTGAGTTAAGTGGTATCCCCTACAAGTATGATATTCCATTAGCGATATGGAACCCACCATTGACTCGGCGGGAAAGCCTCCAACCCGAGTATGCTGCAAGGGTTGGATTTCCTGAATCTGATACGCCACACGACACTTAAGTCAGCGTATAATAATATACCCGGGTCAGCAAACCACAGTTTTAGGAAATGAGTTCTTGAACTCAAGCCCTCTTCAGGGAACCACCTAACATCTCTGTATGTCTATTTTTAACCTTTTCTGTACATGCAACATTCTGAATGTCTAAAATCATAATAGTCTGAAATGTCTATTAGTCTGAGTCTGATATGACATTTGTCTGAATTGGTATCGTCATACCAAGACTTGAAAGTCATGATTTCTGAGCCATAATACATTAAGCTAAATCTTTCATTTAAAGCATAATTTAGACCACCAAAAATATGCAACGGATATAGAAGATTTCGTGTTTCGAAACTCAAGTCAAAATCATGCAAAAACTTCATCAACATATGGTGGTTTAGTGTCTTTAGCAAATCCATGCACTCTTTCATTACATGCATTATGAACATTAAACATTCATGCTAGATTCCCTCTTTAGTGATTTAAAACCACCTTTAAATCATAACAAGAGTTTAATCATTTCATATAGTGCTTTTCAAGGATGCATTACAAAACAATTCATACGCTATGAGAAATCTGAAAAATTCATAATAAGAGGGAATTTACCGAAAATCATGCTCTCAACAAGAATTCATTCTTAAATACATGGTTTCATACATTCATATTCTCAAATCACTTTGGGGAAGGTCAAAAGACCAAAACAATGAAGTTAAAACATTTAATAAATGAATATATGCATAGATTCAAAAAATCCCATTCTAAAATATGATTTTTATATGCCTATGAGAATGAAAACCCCGCGTACCTCTATTTCGAAAAATAATGGGTGCTTCTTGAAGCTTGTGGATTGGGGATTTCAAATCTCTAACCGATTTTGAAAACCCACGGTTGAATCTTGATTTATTTGAGTTTTTAGTTTGAAACCCTTGGGAGTGTTCTTGAGAATTTTTAGATGAATGTGGATATATTTCTGAGAATTGGGGACTGAATTTCGTGTTTATGGCTGAATAAGGGTGGGAAAAGGACCATTTTGCCCCCAAAATGGAGTGTTTAAGTCACTTGAAACCATTACATAGGCGCCGGATATGATATCGCCTATGTTTACATAGGCGTCGCCTATGCTGTCGCCTATGTTTACATAGGCGCCGCCTATGCTATCGCCTATGTTTACAAAGGCTCCGCATATGCTATCGCCTATGCTTTTCAGTGGCCATGTGCGATTGGTTAGGCAACACATACTACTTTGAAAGGCCATAACTTTTTGCTCGGGTGTTGAATTTTAGAAAAATTGGTATCGTTGAAAGCTAACTCAAAAACCTATCATTTTACACATAGTAAGCTCTCTAATTCGACATATACAAAGAGTCATGTTCGATAGAAGTTAACACAAATTATAATGTCCACTTAAACTTAATCGATCGAAGTAGTTTTTAACTCGTCCTTGAGTCAATGTACCTCTATGGTCTAAATTCAAGCTTGAATGGATTCACATACTACACAAATAATTAACATGCCATATTGGAATAGGATTTATGGCTTCGGGATTATCAACGCATCGGAATCATGGTCTATATTGTAGCCCGAAATGCAGGGCGTCACATTATCCCCCCTTAGGATAATTCATCCCCGAATGATGATGCGGGACACAGACAGACACGACTTTAAGCATAATAAGGACTAGGAAAGATAAGTTAGGAATAGTACCTTCTGTCTCATCATCCATCAAAGCAAACAAATTGGGATATCTAATTCTCATGTCATCTTATGACTTCCAAGTTGCTTCTTCAACTTTCTGATTCCTCCATAATACCTTCACTGAGGCTATATCTTTGCTCCTCAACTTTCGAACTTGGCGATCTAAAATTTCAACGGGCTTTTCTTCGTAAGATAAGGAATCTGTCACTTTGATATCCTCTACTGGCAATACCAAAGAATGATATCCAATGCATTTCTTTAACATGGATACATGGAATACCGGATGAATGGAACCCAAACTTGCAGGCAATTCTAGCTCATAAGCAACTGGACCAATCTTACTCAGAATCTGATATGGCCCTATATAGCGAGGGCTCAATTTACCCTTTTTTCCAAACCGCAACTCCTTTCATAGGAGAAACCTTGAGAAATACCCAATCACCAACTTCAAACTCTAATTCTCTTCTCCGAACATCGGCATAGGATTTCTGATAACTCTAAGCAGTCTTGAGTTATTCTCTAATGATCTTCACTTTCGCCATCGCTTGATGAATAAGATCAGGCCCATACAACTGAGTCTCACCCACTTTATACCATCCTAACGGAGACCTACATCTCCTCCCGTACAAAGCCTCAAAAGGAGCCATCTTGATGCTGGCATGGTAACTATTATTGTAAGCAAATTCAATCAGTGGCAAGTGATCTCCCCAACTACTTTTGAAATCAATGACACATGCCCCCAACATATCCTCGAGGGTTTGAATGATACGCTCATCTTGCCCATCCGTCTGAGGGTGAAAAGCTATGCTCAAATTCACTTGTGTACCTAAACCCTTCTGAAAAGATCTCTAGAACTGAGATGAAAACTGCGTACCTCAATCGAATATAATGGACACTGGTGCCCCATGCAACCGAACTATCTCCTCAATGTAAATCTTAGCATAACCCTCTCCCAAATAATTAGTCCTCACAGGCAAAAAGTGGGCTAACTTTGTCAACCGATCTACAATCACCCACGTAGAATCATACTGGTTTTGGGATCTCGGAAGTCCTGTAATGAAGTCCATGTTTATCATCTCCCACTTCCATAAAGGCAGGGCTATCTCTTAAGAAGTACCACCTGGCCTCATGTGTTCTGCCTTCACTTATTGACAGTTCAAACACTTGGACACAAAATTAGCTACATCACATTTCATGTTATTCCACCAATACAAGGTTTTCAGATCATGGTACATCTTAGTAGAGCCTGGGTGAATGACATACCTCGAAGTGTGTGCTTTTTCAAGGGTTCTTTCCTATAGTCCATCAACATTCGGAATGCACGACCTACCCTGAAATCTCAGAATACCATCACTACCAATTTCAAACGACGTAACCTTTTGTTGACCCACATCTTTCTTAATTTGCATCAAGATGGGATCTTCAACCTGCTTCTCCTTAACTTCAGCACAAAAAGATGACTTATCTAACTCATGAACAATTATCCCTCCATCTTTGGAATCTAAGAGTCGCACTCCCAGATTTTCAAGGAGGTGAATATCCTTCACCATCTCTTTTTTTCCTTCTTCAACATGAGAAAGGATGCCCTTAGACAACCTGCTGAGGTCGTCGACTACAACATTTGCCTTGCCCGGATGGTAATGTAGGCTCATATCATAGTCTTTTAAAAGCTCCATCCAGCGCCTCTTCCTGAGGTTCTATTCTCTCTGCGAGAAAACATACTGCAGAATCTTGTGGTCAGTGAAGATATCAACGTGAACACCGTACAAGTAGTGCCGCCAAATCTTAAGTGCAAACACCACGGTCGCTAACTCCAAATCATGAGTGGGGTAGTTCCGCTCGTGCACCTTCAACTGCCTAGATGCATAAGCCATTACCTTACCATGCTGCATCAACACACAACCAAGTCCCACACGGGACGCATCACAGTATACCACAAAGCCATCTACACCCCCGGGAAGGGTCAAAACAGGAGCAGTGGTCAGTTTGTCTTTCAAATTCTCAAAACTATTCTCACAAAGATCTGACCACACAAACTTTACCTTTTTCTAAGTCAATATAGTGAGTGGAGCAGCTATGGAAGAAAAACTCTCTACGAACTTTCTGTAATACCCTGCCAAACCCAAGAAACTCTGAATATTAGTTGGAGTCATGGGTTTGGGCTATTTTCTCACTACTTCAACTTTCTGGGGATCCACTGTTATCCCGTAACTGGACACAATATGCCCCAAGAAGGCAATAACATCTAACTAGAATTCACACTTAGAAAATTTGGCATACAATTGATGATCCTTAAGGGTCTGAAGAATAATTCAGAGGTGATTGACGTGATCCTCTTTACTCTTAGAATAGATCAGGATATCATCAATAAATATAATGACGAACAAGTCAAGAAACTAATGGAATACTCTATTCATAAGATTCATGAAGGCTGTAGGGGCGTTAGTCAACTCGAAGGACGTGACTAGAAATTCGTAGTGACCATATCGGGTTTGGAAGGCTGTCTTGGGTATGTCTGACTCCTTAACTTTCAGCTGATGATAACCCGAATAAAGGTCTATTTCTGAAAAACACTTGGCACCCTGAAGATGGTAAAAAAGGTCGTTAATCCTAGGAAGAGGATATTTATTTTTAATCATGACCTTATTCAGCTGACGGTAGTCTGTGCACATACAAAGGGAACCATCTTTCTTTCGCATGAAAAGTACAGGCGCACCTCAAGGAGACACGCTGGGGCGTATAAATAGGACGAGTGTCTGGCAACACATCAATACCAAACTCAATCTGCTAACTATTTTTTTAACCCTTTTAGTTCTGAAGGAGCCATTCTATATGGTGGAATAGAAATAGGACGAGTGTCTGGCAACACATCAATACCAAACTCAATCTCCCTATCAGGTTGTATTCCTAGGAGATCATTTGGAAAGACTTCTGGGAATTCTTTTACTTCGGAAACAGATTAAAGAGGAAGACTCTCGGCATTGGAATCCTTAACTCGGATAAGGTGGTACAAGCAACCTTTAGAAATGAGTTTGCGGGCTATAAGATAGGATATAAAGTGCCCTCTGGGTGCTAAAGAATGTCCGTCCCACTCTATCACTAGTTCATTCGGGAAAGAAAAAGTGACCCTTTGAGTCCTACAATCTAATATGGCATAGCACGAATGGAGCCAATCCATTCCCAAGATAGCATCAAAAGCAACCATATCTAACTCTATGAGATCTGCTAACGTATCCCGGCTACCAACAGTCACAACACAACCCCTGTACACCCTCCTAGCAATAATAGAATCCCCCACCGAGGTGGAAATAGAAAAGGGTTCAGAAATCACATTGGTCTCAAACTAGAAACCAACTGCCACATAAGGGGTCACATAGGATAAAGTAGACCCGCGATCAAGTAACACATAAACATCACGGGAAAAGATTTGTAACGTACCGGTAACAACATCTGGGGAAGCTTTTGCCTCCTGGTGGTTGGTCAAAGCATATAACCAGTTGCGACTATTCCCGACAGCTGATGTGACGCCCTTCTGAGGTAGGGGTGGTGCTGAAGAATTTTCCTGAGACTTTGCACCACCAATATTCTTTCTAGCAGATGGATATTCCCTTTGAAAGTGACCCGGCTAACCACATAAATAACACACTATCAAGCCCAACTGACACCTTCCCGGATGATTTCTACCACAAGTCTCACATCGCAGAAAAGTATGATACTGCTGAGCCATACTACCCTGTGACCGAGTATCCTGAGCTCTGGTTCCATGGTTAGTCTGAAGACTCTGATATCTCCTATCTGCTGGTGGTCGGGGTACTGGGGCGCTGGCAGTAGATTGGGCATTACCCCAATTCTTTTTTTTTTGCTATTTATTTCCCCACTTACCGCCCTAAGGCTGACTGTGACTCTGGTCGGCTGATCTATCTCTTTTCGCTTGTCTTTTCACCTCCCTAGCATTAGTGATCTTTTTTTTCTCTTCTACCTGCTGCATATGAACGGTCAGCCTAGCAAAGTTTAACTCCTTATTCAACATTTCCCCCTAGCACTCAAGCACCAGGTTATCAGAAAGGCCGGATGCAAATTTTCTCATCCGGGCTCTCATATTACTAGTCAACTCTGGTGCATAGCAGGCTAGTTTATTAAACTTTAAAGTGTACTCCTGGAAACTCATACTGTCCTACTTTAGATTTATGAACTTTTTCACTTTGGCCTCCCTCAACTCCAGAAGAAAGAATCAATCAAGGAAAGCTTCCACAAATTTACCCCAAACTGTGGGCTCAACACTCTCACCTTTTGCATCGTCCCTATCAGTATACCACTGATTCGCAACATCCTTAAGTTGAAGTTGCTAGTTCCACCCCTTCAACCTTATCCACATGCATTACCTTAAAGATCTTTTCCATCTTATCCACAAACTCCTGTGGATCTTTCTCCACCTTGCTGCCAGTGAACTTAGGTGGGTTCATTTTCATGAAATGTCTGACCCTGGTAGCCTCAGATGTAACAGATGCAGACCCAACATCTTCTGATCGTTGAGCCTGGTTAGCTACCAACTGTGTCAGCATATGAATAGACCGTCTGAATTTTGTATTTGAAATATCTCTTTGAGCAGTCGGGGGATGGTTGCCATCAGTCCGTAGAGCCTGAGGTGGAATGGTCGGGACTAGAGGGACTCCCAGAGTAGGGACAGGTTCTAGAGTGTGAGCTCTGTTATGGGTCTGCATTTCATAGGTGGGACGGACCTCATCTGCCTGAGCATTCTGATCGATGATACGACGTAGAGGCATAACTGTGTTTCTGAAATACAAGAGGTCATTGATTAGGGGACAATTCAGACTCTGAAGCACGAAGTAAATCACAAAAAAGGGAAACATTTCCTAAACGTCTAGTAGCCTCTTGCTTATAAGTGTGACGCACTACATACCCATAACCAAGACTCTACCCGATGCGATTTTGCAGACACCCTAGGACCATGAACCATGCTTTGATACCAAATTTATCACGACCTGAGCTGGGGCCCTAGCCGTGATGAGCATCTCGAACCATGAAGGCCCAGAACACCCTTCTCTATCTATCTGGTAATCATGCACATAATTTATATGATAAAAGGTAATGCGGAAAGAGAAATCTAATATGGAAACATGGTCAATCTAAATATGATCATAATACTAAAAACTGAAATCCAAAATATATCTGAATAATAATGTCTGACTTAGTCTGCGAAATCTCTACCATGAACTAATCAAAGTTGTCTGAAAGCTGAGACAAGGCTCCCAGTAGACCAAAACCTAAATAATAGTAGTAATATGAAATAATCAGGCCTTCTGAATCATCGAACGCTCACCTCTACAAACTCCAGTCCGTGATTTAAAATCTCTACTATTTATCTGAACCCCTAGACTGTGCCTCGGAACTTGGAACGAGAAGGGAGGTCAGAAAAATTGTACTGGCACGCGAAGCAATCCAAAATAGAGTAATTGAACATATATATATATATATATATATAGAATACATGAGAGAAAATTTTCATCAAACATTATGCATAAAATAGTTTCTAAAAACACATGGGTATTTTCTGAAAACATATAACCTGTCTGTAAATCTCAAACTCTAATCTGTGTATTACTTTTGAGTTAGGTGGTATCCTCTACAAGTCTGATATTCCATGGGAGATATGGAATCCGCCATTGACTCAGCGGGGAATCCTCCAACCCGAGTATGCCACAAGGGTTGGAGTTCCTGAATCTGATACGCCACACGACACTTAAGTTAGAGTATAATATTATACCCGGGTCGGCAAACCACGGTTTTAGGCAATAAGGTTCTTGAACTCAAGCCCTCTTTAAGAAACTACCTAACATCTCTGTATGCCCATTTTTTACCTTTTCTGTATATACAACATTTTGAATATCTAAAATCATGATAGTATGAAATGTTTATTAGTCTGAGTCTGATATGGCATTGGTCTGAATTGGTATCGTCATACCAAGACTTGCAAGTCATGATTTCTGAGCCATAATACGTTAAGATAAATCTTTCATTTAAAGCATAATTTAGACCACCAAAAACATGCAACTGATATAGAAGATTTCGTGTTTTGAAACTCAAGTCAAAATCATGCAAAAACGTCATCAACATATAGTGGTCTAGTGCCTTTAGCAAATCCATACACTCTTTCATTACACGCATTATGAACATTAAAAATTCATGCTAGATTCCCTCTTTAGTGATTTGAAACCATTTTTAAATCATAACAAGAGTTTAATAATTTCATATAGTGCTTTTCAAGGATGCATTACAAAATAATTCATATGCTATGAGAAATCTAAAAAATTCATAATAAGAGGAAATTTACCAAAAATCATGCTATCAACAAGAATTCATTCTTAAATACATGATTTCATACATTCATATTCTCAAATCACTTTGGGAAGGTCAAAAGACCAAAACAATGATATTAAAACATTTAATACATGAATTTATACATAGATTCAAAAACCCCATTCTAAAACATAATTTTTCTATGCCCATGAGAATTTAGAAAAACCCCACGTACCTCTATTTTGAAAAATAATGGGTGGTTCTTGAAGCCTGTGGATTGGGGATTTCAAATCTCTAATCGATTTTGAAAATCCACGGTTGAATCTTGATTTATTTGGGTTTTTAGTTTGACCCCTTAGGAGTGTTCTTGAGAATTTTTAGATGAATATGGATGTAGTTTGGAGAATTGGGGACTGAATTTCGTGTTTATGACTGAATAAGGGTGGGAAAATAACCATTTTACCCCAAAAATAGAGTGTTTAAGTCACTTGAAACCATTACATAGGCGCCGCATATGATATCACCAATGTTTACATAGGTGCCGCCTATGCTGTCGCCTATGTTTACATAGGTTCCGCCTATGCTATCACCTATATTTACATAGGCGTCGCATATGCTATCGCCTATGCTTTCCAGTGGCCATGTGCGATTGGTTAGGCGACGCATACTACTTTGAAAGGTCATAAGTTCTTGCTCGAGTGTCAAATTTTATCAAAATTGGTATCGTTGGAAAGCTAACTCGAAAACCTATCATTTTACACATAGTAGGATCTCTAATTTGACATATACAAAGATGGTTGATAGAAGTTGACACAAATTGTAATGTCCACTTAAACTTAATCGATCGAAGTAGTTTTCAACTCGTCCTTGAGTCAAAGGAACTCTGTGGTCTAAATTCAAGCTTGAGTGGATTCACATGCTATACAAATAATTAACATGCCATATTGGCATAGGATTTAAGGCTTCGGAATTACAACGCATAGGAATCAGGGTCTATATTGTAGCCCGAAATGTGGGGCGTTACACATATGCATCAGATATGCATGTTCAGTATTATATGTTCAGCTTGTCAGTCATGTCAGTCATGAGATCATGTTCTAGTTATTGATGTTCAGCATGTACGTCAATTGTCTTTTCTCCCCTCTCAGTCTATCTTATTTGAGGATGAATGTTCTGAAGGGGGAGATATTGTAATACCTCATACTTTTTCTAGCTAATTTCATCTCAAGAATGTCTAGTATTAGCTTTTGAATTGAATGATGGTTATTACATGAGTAATTTTCAAGATTTTCACTTTTTATCATATGAAAAATTCAATAAGCTTTCCATCAAAATAAGATTCGCGCAAATCCGATAATCGGGTCAGAAGTTACGACTATTTCAAGTTCCCGTCATAAAACAGCGCCATATTTGTCAGTGGCGTGCTACACCACAAGAGGAAATGGCTTTTGGCAAATTCCAGTAGGGGTCTATGATTATAGCACGTCACACTAGGGACCAAATTCATAATTGTCCTTTACTAGTGTCTTAGCGCGATTTTCTAAGCATCACGCCAAAGTTCTAGGTCTCAAAAGAAGAGGCAACACGATGGATCCACATCGCATCATCCCTCAATTTCCCAATTGTCAAATTCTAGTGACATGGCATGTCACGTCGCGTCGCACCAGGGGTTCAATTCAGGAAATTTGTATTAAAATTACAAGACACTAAAGGGTCAATTTTCCACCCCTATTTTATCCCTTTAACACGTGATTCAATCACTTTTCACCCAAAATACACTCTTTTCTCTCAAAAACCTCTCAAGAACAACCTAGGACTTTTCATAGAAAATTTACAATCAAGAATTTCCTCCATCAATCTTTATGAAATCATGAACTAAGGTATGCATAATGTTCATTCATGGACTCCTTTCATCCATGAAGCCCAAGAATCTCTTTTCTAAGTTTAAGTTTATGGATTTCTTTATGAATTTGATGTTGGATTTATTTTGTTTATGTTGAGAATGATAAATTGAATTCAAATCTATGTTGGGTTATCAATTTTATGTGGAATTAATTTGTATAGATGTATATTCAAATGAAGCTATGAATAAACCCTATATGATGAATTTAGAGATGAATCATGATGATTAATTGTTGTATAATGTTGTCTACATATGCTATGCCTACCATGTGTTTGATTAAATGCCTAGATGAAGGAAAAATGCCCAACTAGTGTGATATCATGAAATCCCCATGTGTGTATAAGTTATGCCTATCACATGTTTTAATGGAATGCTTCTATAAGTGTATTATGGATTATGATGTTAGTTATATGTTCAAGTAAGTTATGCTTGGTTAGTTTTCCTTCCATCGAGTCCTGGGTGTACTTGTACCCAAAATATTAGCTGTGTGCTTAAAGCCATGTCATGTTTCCATGATACTCTCAGTCAAGCTATGAATCCTTAGACTTCAGACAGTCTTATGACTCAGGAAATATCCATGATCTCATGAACTCAGTCAGTTGTCAGATATCAGTAATATTCCATCAATCAACGGAATTCAGTAACTCAGTCTATGTTCAGTTCAGTAAATTATGTTCAGTATCTATTTAGATGGGAGTAGAAATTAGCACCGAGTGAACCCAAGGATAGTAAATCACCTTTTATACGAGGATGTGATTCTTAGAAACAATCCTTGCATTCCAGAACTATGTAGCCAGCATAGGTTGAGATATCATAGCCTACTATATGAGGGTAGAAGAGGTGACTTAGCCTGCTATATGAGGGTTTCCACCGTTCTCACTAGAGTTACTTGTTATATTAGGGTCACTCACATGTTGTCCTTACCAGTGGTGTGGTTTTGACACCCTTCCAATCAGGGCATAGATTGGACCCTAATTTAGCTATAATGCATTATTTGGGGCATGCCGGTTAGATGACTACCTCCCACAGTCTCAGTATCAGTCTCAGTAAAATAACTCAGATAGTTCTTCAGAATTTAAGACTGTCAGATACAGTCAACTCAGACACAGTACGAAACTCAGATAGTTCCACCAGATTCAGGACTATCAGATACAGTCACTTATGTTATCAGTTATTTTCAAATTTAGTAATCATGTTATCACAGTATTAGTGTTAGTTGTTATGTCCCATGCATGTATTCTCACTCTTATGACAGTTACTTAGTTATTATTATTGTTCATGCATATAAACCCCATGCATTCAGCCTACCTCACATGCATACCAGTACATTCAACGTACTGATGCATTTGCGCTATGGTGTCTTATACCATAGGTTTAAAAACTCGAGCTCTATATTAGCACTAGATTCCAGTTTTAGCAGTCAGAGTTAGAAGTGAGTCCTCATCATTTGAGGACATGATTATTTCCTATTATCTCATTAATTATTTTATTAGTTGGAGTTAGCTGGGGAGATGTCCCATCATCTTCTTACTTAGACAGTTCAGTCAGTTAGAGGCTATTTAGACTATCATAGTTCAGACTTCAGTATGTTCAGTTTTGTTTTGGGTATTCTATTACCCCACATAGATGTTATATTATTCAGATTATGTTTAGTTTTGAACCTTATAGCCTTTCACTTCATGTTTCTGTATTATTTAGTATTTTATGCAGTATACAGGTACAAATATCAGTCATGGGTTAGCTTGTGGCCCTTCGAGGTCATGAGCACGTGTAGTATTTCGGGCACCAGATCTGAGGTGTTACAACTATGTTGTGTTCCTAGTTGGTTTATGGTGTTTTTTCCAGTGACTGATTTTGAGGGACCTAGTCCATCATAGTGTGGTGCAACTCCCAAGGTTCCATCAATTGGAATCAAAGATAGAACACTCTAAAAGGTTCATAGCTAGAGTGATTTGGTTAGCATGGCTGCTCCACCTAACCTGGAAGAAGGGCAATTACAACTAGGCCACCTAGATTTAATGGGCAGTATTATGGGTGGCAGGAAACTAGGATGTACGACTTTATTATGGCTGAGGATAGTGAGCAGATGGACATAATTCTTGATGGTCCCCATATGCCCATTAGAGAAGTTAAAGAAGGAGAAGTTACAAGGATGGTTGTCAAAAGTAGGAGAGAATATGATGATAAAGATAGAAAGAAGGTTGAAAAAAATTACAAGGCCATAAAAATGTTAGTTTGTGGAATAAGACTTGATGAATACAAGAAGATTTATGCCTTTGAAAGTGCCAAGGAGATCTGGGATTGCTTGAGGACTACTTAACAAGGTACTACTGATGTTAAGGAATCTAAAGTAGACATGCTAACTATTCAGTATGAAACATTCTCTATGAAAGAAGGAGAAATAATCGAAGAAATGCATACAAGATTCACTTCTATCATAAATAAGCTTCACTGTTAGGAAGAAACGATTCCATTATATAAGTAAGTGAGAAAGATTCATGTGTTCTTCCTATGTCCTGGGAAAGAAAAGTGGATGCTATAACTAAGGTAAGAAACCTGAAGACCCTTACTATGGATGAACTAATTGGATATCTAAAAACACATGAGCTCAAGAAGCAACGAGGGCTGGAGAAGAATGAAACAAAAAGAGAAAAATCCCTGGCATTGAAGGCTTCAAAATATGATTCAATTGAAGAAGACACTGATGTTGCCTACATGGCAAAAATTATTGTCAATTCTAGGAGGAAAAGTGGTTAGTTCCAATGAAGAAGAAGCATCAACAAAAGGGCAAACAATGTTGAAGTATGTCATAAATGTGGAAGTCCTGATCATCTCATTAAGGATTGTCCAATCCATAAAATAGATTATGAGTAAAACCTCAAGATTGGAGGTGACAAAGGAAAGAATAGGACCAGGTCCTTAAAAATTGAAGAGGGAAGACTGCAAATGATTAGGCAGTAAAGCAAGCTCTGGTAGTATGGAGAGATTATTCTAGTGATTCTAATAAAGATGAGAAGTCTAGAGATGTGTTTATTCTAATTGTGGAAGATAGTACAATTATCTATTATTCCTTGTTTGCATTCATGGCTAATATAGGAGATAAGAAGAGAAAAAGGTAACTCTTTCTAATATTAAGGAAAACCTAGATAACTACTTTTCTAGGAAGATAAAAATGCTTGCAAGTGTGCTAATAGACTCTGTGTGAGAACTAACTGCTGAGAAATATGCTTTAGAGGGGAAATTAGAGAATCAAGAACTTGAATTAATTACTTTAACTCTCCAAAAATTTGAAATTGAAGAAATGGTCACTAAATTAAAATTTGAGAATCTATGTTGCAAGAGTCAACTGGAGAAACCAAATGCTTTATATGCTAAAGGGAAGAAAGAAGATTCAAGGCTTTAGATTGAACTTGAAGAGAAACTGAAGGACACTCAAAAGCATCTTATGTCTGCACTCCATAAGAATAGAGAATTTCAATTAGACCTGTCCGTTTAGGAGAAGAGCTTCATATAAGGATTGATATTGATATGAATCTGGTATGAAGGATTGATATTGCTGAAGATGATGGACACAAGGCTGAAGGGTGCATATGAGAATGGTGTTGATTTATGCCAGTCATTGATCCCAGCTGAAGTATAAGATCAACAAGAATTTTTCATGTCAGAATTCTCAGGGACTTAGTCCCAAAGGAATTTATCTCAGAAGAAGGAGCTTGAGGCAGTATGAATAAAGCAAAGACCGACACTTAGTTCTTAGAATTGTTGGTTGATCTCTTAATAGCTTCTAAAAGGGAGTGTACTGAGGAGAAAAGGTTAAAATAGGGATTAACTCTGTACCATACCTTTACAGGCTTACACCCATGGGAATAACTTTGAAAGAAAACAGTTGTAGCAAACACAAGTTGAGAATTCACTCAAGAAAGAAAGCGACCTGGTCCCATCTCTCAGGTAGTACCAAAATTATGTGCCTTACAAATTCATTAAATTTCTGTCTAAAAAGGCAATATGTCTTTTTCTATAAAAAAAAAAGCTGTCAATTCAACAAATGTGAAGAGTCATACCTTCTTAATTAGACGAGTCAATTCAAAAAGGGTGCTTCTTAAATATAAAACGGTCATTTCATTAAATACAAAATGATGACCTTTATATTTCATTCTTTTCTTAACTAACTCAAATCTTCCTTCTAAATAATTCCCCATCTTTGATCTAAACTGATCTTTTTTTATCTATAAAAATTCAAAATGGCAGCAATTCCATCTTCCTCAACCCATATGAAAGTGTTATCCTTAGGTCATCCATAAGAATCTCAAAGTGCCTTATCTACTAAGCATCATCCTGAGATTTAAAATACCCTAAGTGAAACAGTTCTTGTCGAAACTCCTATATTCATTGAAAATCTTACTGAGTTAACTTTGAAAGTTAATTTAAATCAAGGCCGTGACTAACAAATAGAACAAGAAATTTTTCAATCCAAAATTCCCTCTTCCCTCGAAGAACCAAAGTTCTCCAATGTTTAACGAATTCCTGTCCCCTCTAAAGAATTGTAAGGTACTGAAATTTCAGAAAACTTACAAGTACCTGGTTCCCCTACTCCTTCTAAGTCAAACCCCATATTTGCTAAACAAATTGATGAAGAGATTCA
Source organism: Capsicum baccatum var. pendulum (assembly GCA_030864225.1). Classification (NCBI taxonomy): domain Eukaryota; kingdom Viridiplantae; phylum Streptophyta; class Magnoliopsida; order Solanales; family Solanaceae; genus Capsicum; species Capsicum baccatum. Next base: position 153,694,847 of record CM061555.1, on the reverse strand, counting down.
TGTAAAGAAGTTTGACCCATTTAACAGCTTAAAGTGGGTAGTAGAAAATTTCCTTTTGCTAGCACATGATCCCAAGGAATGCTTTGACAGTGTAGAAAAGTAAGTTGAATAAGATAAGAATGAAGTGAAGAGAATTGAAGTAGTTGTATTACCTCTTAATAAGAAGGGATATGAGGACGAGGATGAACCACTTTTGATAGGGTTCATCAGGAAATAGAGGGATAGTTAAGGTAAGGAGAAAATGATTAAATCTGGTGTACAGATTACAAAATTTTATTCTATTAGGGTGTCTAAAAAGAAATTGCTAGCAAATAATATAAAGGAGAGTAAGTCTTCTACCACTACAAGAAGAAGACTCAAGAAATTTGTTGTAAAGAAAGAGAAGAATGTCAATATTGTAGAAGTTGGAGAAGATGAGAACATTGTCTCTGATGTTGCTGCTGCAACTAAGAAGTAAAGACAAGAAATTCATGAAGCAGGAAGGATCAGGTCCTCTAAATCAAAGTTTGGTAGCACTGCTGGGATGAGATAGAAACATAAGGCAGATAAAAAAGGAAAGACTCTGAGGGACCTAGTCCTAAAAAGAGAAACATTGTTGAAAAGAAATCAAGAAGTGTTTCAAAATAAAGAAAAAAAGAGAAATAGAAGAAGGAGGTTTCTGGAGAAACAAGAATTACAGCCCTGCAAACCAGAAAGTGTTGGATAATAGAGTGTTTTATTCCAAGATTTGTGAGAAAATTGGGATGGTGGAGTTGGTGGTGTTAAACAAGCACCATGGATGGCTATATCTTTTTGAGGAATCAGTACCAATCATTTTTAAAAATGAAGTTAAAGAATTCGGCTATTCAATAGATTTCTCAAAAGATGGGTTGAGTCTGATTGGACAAGTGCAAGAAAAGAAAATAAGAGTGGATGAAGAAATATTGGGAGGAATTTTGTATGTACCTATTATGGGTGTGAGGACTATTGTGAAGAACCAAACCCATAATTGAGTTTATGATTGAAGCCTCAAACTTGAGTGGGACTTCAAATATTGCAGTAAAAAAAGTTTCTAAGATGTGAGTTCCAGCTAGTATTTGAATGTATTAACAAGGTTCTGTTGCAAAGATCAGAGAAGAGGACTATTGCCTCCGATGTTGATCTATTTTTTATAGAATGTCTGAGTAAGTTTGAGTGGATGAGTTTGCCTACCTAGATGATAGATCACATGAAGAAGGATCACTTCGGGATAATTGGGACCAAGGGGATTGTTGGAATATCAAACAAAAGTTCAGACTTACAACCTTGGTGAAAAATGAATGCATTGAAGGAAAGGTGGGAACTGTGTCCCAAGTGTCAGAACTTTTAGCTACTCTAGAAATTTTAAGCAAAGAATTGAAAGAGATAAGGATTATGTTGGTAGCAAAGGCAACAAAGGATACCGAGATAGCTCACCTGAAACTACAGAATCAGAAGTTATCCTTAGAGGGACCTGTTCTACTAAGGGACTTGCAGAAGAAAATGCAAATCTCCAAGGCAAGGTTGCAGAACTTATTGGTAAGGTTCAAGGGTTGATTGCTGAAGTGAACACCCTCACTAAATAGTTGTTGGATGCTCATGCTGCTGACGCTGCCAAAATGGAGTTGTTACTAAAATCCCTCTCCCCTAAGCCACCCTCTACCTGAGTCCTATTGTGTCAATTTCTAGTATCATGTTTCTTTTATGGCCTTTGCAGATAGTTATTTTATGTTTTTTGGGCATAATATAATGGTACTGATCTTTTCTAAAAGTGAATGAATCTTTGATTGTGTGCTACTTCTGTTTCTCTTTATTTTACAAACAGTTCTTTATGTTAGTGTTGCCCCAGTGGCTATGAGATAACTGACCTGTGCTTATTTTACTCTTTATTTTCTGTTTTTACTTTTTAATAATGCCAAAAGGGGGAATATTGATTTCATGTGTTAGGACCAAGTACCAGGTGTAAATGTTGAATATTTTAGATGTGTATGGCATATTGATAGGGGGAAGTAAGATAAGGCACAATGACAGGGGGAAGTAAATGAAATTTTTTATATTAATTGACAACAAGGAACCATGTCCCTAATTTGTATGGTGATTTAATAATAGGGGGAATATGCATCTTCAGTAGTGGTAATCACTCAAGTTAAATATGATGAGTAAATGCAGATGCTCAAAAGTTTTGTGGTTGGTTTGTTATCATCAAAAAGGGGGAAAATTTATATATTTGGATTTGATGATGAGCATCTTACAACAAATGACCAGGTCCATGGATCTTCAAGGCAAAAGTATAGCTGGCACATGCCTGCAAAGTTTTGTTATCTAGTGTTACAAACTGTGCATGTGCTTCTTGTACTATTTAGGATACCTGGTCCAATTACATTTTAACCCTAACCATTACTATACTATAAAAGGTAAAAGATTCTTCGCAATTGATAGTTTTTGAAAATTTGAAAGTTGAAGAGATAAAAAGGCAAAAACTCAATATTTAACATTGCTCAAGATCTTATTTCTTGCGTGTGCTAAAATAGAAGTGTTCTTGAGTATACCTTGAGTCTGTAACTAAATTACTCATTCTGTAAGAGTAATGCTCATTTATTTTTCCTTTGAGAGTGTTTAGGTAGAGTTTACTGAGATTGATACTATTTAGAGTTAATTAATTTTGAGGGAGTCTTGGCAGAGGTGTCAAGTTAGGCTTGTAGTAGAGTTATTACAAGCAGGAGGATCCTAGAGCTAGGTCTAAGTTCGAGTCTATAATCAAGAGGTTGATTATAGTGAACTTTTGAGAGCTTGCGAGGGAAAGCCATGTTTTTTCATCCCTTGTGAAAGGAGGTTTCCACATTATATCAGATGTTCTTTACATTTCCTTCATTGTGTTGTATTCCTGGTTGGTTACTATGTTTTTTACTATGACTAATTTTGAAGGACTTGGTCATTTACAGTATGGTGCAACTCCCATGGTTCTATCAATAATTACCTATCCATCTCCAGAGTCCAAAAGATGAACTTCCAAGTTGGTCAACCGGTGAATATCCATCACTAATCCTCTTTTATCCTACTCCAGATGAGGTAAGCTCCCCATACATAACCTGCTAAAAGCATCAATAACCACATTAGCTTTTCCTGGATGGTAGTGAAGAATCATGTCATAATCCTTAAGAAATTCAAGCCACCATCTATGCCTAGGATTCAACTCATTCTGAGTAAACACATACTACAAGCTCTTATGTTCAGAAAAAATATCCACATGCACCGCATACAAATTATGGTGCCAAATCTTCAAAGCAAAAGCCACAGCTGCCAACTCTAAATCATGATTCCGATAATTTCTTTCATGAACCTTAAGCTGTCAAGAAGGATAGGCCACAACCTTACCATGCTGCATCAAAACACAACTTAGTCCCATAAAGAATGCATCACAATAGACAACAAACCCATCAGTACCCTCGGGTATGATCAAATTCAGAGCATAAGTCAACTTATCCTTCAACTTCTCAAAACTACCCTCAAAAGTGTCAGACAATAAGAACTTGAACTTTTTTTGAGTCAATTTTATCAACGGAGCAACGATAGAAGAAAAAATCTTTATAAACCTCCTATAATACTCGACCAAGTCCAAGAAGCTCCAAAAGTTGATTGGAGTCATGGGTCTAGGACACTTATTAACTGCCTCAACCTTTTGTGGATCTACCTTGATCCCTTCACTAGAAATAATAAGCTTAAGGAAAGTCATAGTGTCTTACCAAAATTCACACTTGGAAAATTTCACATACAACCACTGATTCTTGAGAGTCTGCAATACAATTCGGAGGTGGTTGGTATGATTATCCTCACTCTTAGAATACACCAAGATGTCATCGATAAAAACTACCATAAATAAATCTTGAAACTATGTAAATACCCAGTTCATTAGATCCATAAAAGCAGCTGGAGCATTAGTCAATCCAAATGACATAACCAAAAACTCGTAGTGACCATACCAGGTCTGAACAACAGTCTTGGGAATGTCCACTTCCCGAATTTTCAGCATATGATAACCCAAATGAAGATCAATCACAGAGGAACATCTAGCACCTTGAAGTTGATTAAAGAGATCATCAATCCTAGAAAAAGGGTACTTATTCTTCATTGTAACCATATTCAGCTGGCGATAATCTATACAAATCCAAGAAGACCCATCTTTCTTATGCATAAAAAGCATAGAAGCATCCTATGGAGAAACACTAGGATGAATAAATCCCTTATCAAGAAAATCCTTTAATTGCTCCTTTAACTCCTTCAACTCTGCTGGAGCCATTGTATATGGAGAAATATAAATAGGACAGGTATCCGGTAGAAGGTCAATGCCAAAGTCTATCTCCCTATTCAGAAGGATTCTAGGAAGATTGATAACACTCAATTTACAGCTCTCGTAGGAGTGTAAAGCGGTCGTTAGCAAATATAGAACCCAACCTGGGTTGGGTATCGATCCCACAGGGAATAGCTTGGCCAACAAGTGAGTAAAATTACTAAACTTTTGGTGCAAGTCTCGTAAGAAGGGGGGATTGTAATGTCGTGCAAGTAATGTAAACAAAAGCTGAAAATAATAAAGTAAAAGGAGAGAGATTGTTACGTTGGTTGTAAACAATGAGAATTGAAGCGTTGGGGTTATGTCCACCTTCTGAGGTATACGTCTCTATTGGCTATGAGTGTGTAGAGTTTTGACATGCAATTGCTTATAGAGAATTGTAGTCGATGGTAAATCCAAGCGTCTCTCGACCTCAACAAGGACTATTTCACTTTAACTCTCTCTAGCTTAAAGCGTGTCAAACGGTACGAATTCTCCAAGAGGTTAGTCCAGTTACGGCACTAGCATTTTAATAGGAAAGGGTGTCCTACTACCTTGACATTATCTCTTTTCCAAACAAATAACCTTTCTCTCGAACAAGTTAAATGTTAGACTGGCGTATTCTTGCGTTTGCAACCGCAAAGAATGTGGATTAAGATGAAGAGAATAATGATATAAGCAATATACGTGTCACGAACTCACAGCAATAGATAGTATCTCATGCGGCTTCCATAACCCCAACAGAGAAGTTTAGTTACCCATGAATGCGAAGGAGATCACGATTGACATTGTTATTATATCACAATGTTGAGTAATGGCGTGTAGATCAAGTGATAGGCGTGTGGCGTGTTTCCTTGGCTTGGTAACGATTCTCTTGTTGTGGAGTTTAAGAATAGAATTAATGGAAAGATTAGAAGAGTAGATTAGAAGTGTTGTAGTGGAAGAAGAGAGGGATGGAAGAAGATTAATTGTTGAATGTATCTCTCCACTAAGGGAGGACTTAATTAAAAATCTCTAGCATGATAGGGTATTTATAATACTCCTATCCTACTCCTACTATGCTAATGAAATAAATAACCAAATCCTACTAAACTAAGGAAATACTTAACCCATTTGTACTAGGTTAATGTAACATTCTCCTAATCCAAATAAACTAATGAAATACATAACCCAATTGTACTAGGTTAATGTATCATTGTCAAAATCCAGCTTTGTGTCTGTAAGTCCCCAAAGTCTTCAGAAATGCTGTTTTAGCCCGGGACAGATTTTCCATGCAGCAGTTTTGGTCCTTTAGGCGTCCCACTTCCTTCTCCTTCGTTCGTGAGCTTTCTTTTGCGTCAAGTAAGCCATAAAATGTTGTATTTTGCATCATTTATACCTGAAACTTTACTAATCATGTTTGTTAGCTCATTTATAGGAAAAAGGACTAAAAGTGCATGAAATATATAGTTTGTTCTCAAAACTAGGCTAAAATATGGGCAAAATATATTGATATAGGCGCGTAAATTTGCCTATCATCAACACCCCACACTTAGAGCTTTGTTCGTCCTCGAACAACATATCATGTCCTTCTAAACATCAACTTAGGGTTTTTACAACAACAACACAAAACATTTATCAAGATAAGCACAACAATTATCAACAAAGAGTAGCTTTCCGATTATAAGTAGAAACAATTTACCCTCTAGCATAGACTCGTGATGGTGGTCAACTCGCATGCAAACGTTAAGGTACAAGGAATCATATATAACTACCCAAAACTCATCAACCATGTGTGTCTTACAATATATTACCCATAATCACTCACAAGTATAGCATATATTTCAAACATGGGTATCAACAATATCCTTGCTCTCGCTCTCACAAAGAATTCATATGTAGCAACTGATGACCATAGGCTTGCCCTTAGTGTAGTACTCTACTAAATGTCAGAATGTTAAGATTAGGATCAAATAGGTCTTCTGATGGTTGTAATGTAGGCTAAGGGACGGGTAGGACTATTTTGGCCAGAAATAGTGACTAAGCTCCTAAGCGCTTTAATACATCACATTGTATCATTGACACTTTTTTCTTTCAACCTTTCTTCTTTCTTTTATTCTACCACCTTTGTTCTCCTCTTTTGTTTTTCAATTTTAAGAACAACTCACTTTTCAGCTTTCTTTTCCTTTTTCTTTTCACAACATACCTCTTATGATAGCACTTTCTTTTCCGTAACACATTCAAGCACCATTTACAATTTAAAGCATCATACTTACCCAATTTCCTCTTATGTTGTCACATGACTTTTTTAATTTAAAGCACTTAGGAATTTGGATCAAATTACGGTCTTGAAAAAAATGGATTAGGCTTACATACAAGGTTGTCAAAGAAATAGGCTAAAGGCTCAAAAGGGTTTAACTAGGGATGATGTCCATGGGTAGGTAAAACTGAAGGTAAACAAATATAGGTTGCCAAAGAAATGCCTAAATCATATCCTAACTTACACTCCTTATTTTCGCTTTGCATACATACCAGGCAAGTTCTAGCATCAGCCACATACATAGAATATACTATTATCTCACACACACAAGGCACATGGTCGACTTGATTGGAAGTAATATAGACTCTTTACCCAACAAGTGAAGGAATTAAATCACACAATATCACATAATGAGTCACAACTAGAGCCTAAACGTCTCAATAGTCACAATTGTAACACATACTCTTGTTATAATCTCTTGCTGCCTATCAAAATAATTTCATGCGAAGCTAGAAAAAATTTACTCCTAAAAAAAACTTAACTTAACTAAAAAAAATCGAAAACACACAAAAAAAAGTAAACAAACATAGATGCAAATAGAGAAGTATAGCATGCGATACCGCCACCCCACACTTAGTCGGGACACTGTCCTCAGTGAAAAATAAATACGAGGAACCTGGTTGGTCGGACTTATCCTCTATGTCTGGGGTCATACCCCTTGCATTGGAATCATCATCAGAGTCGTCATCCTTATAAGTTCCTCATAAGTATCTCACTTAATTCCAAGCGTGAGTTGAGGTGTTTGCAGCGAGGAGGGTTCTCCTTGCTCCTTGCGGCCTCTTTTCTTGCCCTTTTGGGAAGTGGTAGCCTTTTCCTTGCCTTGTCTCTCTTTAGGTGCCATTGTACCTGAGACTTGAAATAGTGTTAATGGTAGCACAATCTCAATGGATACAATCTATACATAAGCAGTAGGGGTACCACCCCACTCTTAGGTTGTTGGCACCAACTAGTGAGGTGAAAGTGATCGATTACTCAGAATTCATCGACATACGTTTTAGGAACTATCTTCCGACAAGAAGATCAGTGATGTATCACTTCTTGCAACCTTTGCAATACTTTCATGTTAGGTATAAAAAGACTACTACATAGGGATTACATCATGGTATAGTTTCTATCAATAAACTCAACCTCCTATGTCGGTAGGTAGTTTATAAGTCTTATTCCGATGAACGGGATATTCTAACATGTAAGTATTAAAGTGACAAGATTATGCAATGTTCATTACTATAGCAATTCCGCAAGTAGTATAACAATGCATCAAAATCAAATTCAAGTCGGAAATAAGTTAAGAGCATCCTAACGTACATGTTCACTCACTTGGTTTTGTATCAACAATTCAAACACGTTCACATTACCAATACTTTTTCAAGATTTAGCAATTCATAATAGGTGTAGTAAAGTAGTACTTACAAAATTTAAATGAAGAACAAAGTAGTACTTACTTGGTTGAAGCCTTTGGATGATGTTCTTGTGAAGAAAAAGAGCAAAAGGAAACTTTTTGATAGGATTTGGAGACTATAGGTGGTGCATGAGCTAGGTTTCCAATGTGTTTTTGGTTCAAGATTAAGTCTCATATTTGTAAGAAAAGGTTGGGTTGAGTTTTGACCCATTAAAATCGGATTTGGAGACCAAAAGTGACCATAGGCGGTGCCTAATGCTTTGCCTAGTTGAGCAGAATGCCATAGCATATGCCATGCATTTATTTAAGAATGTCATACACTATGCCATGCATTTATTTAAGAATGCCATACACTATGCGGCGCATTGTCTATGGCATTTAGAGACATATGCGTCGCATAGTCTATGGCATATGAGATCCTGAGACCTAATGCTATAGCATAGGCGGCGCATAGTCAAAAGCACACTTAGGAATGGGCGGCGCATAGTGTATAGCACACTGGATTCCGAGACCTTAGGCTATAGGATAGGTTTTGCATTGTTCGTGGCCTAGTTTTACCTAGTCCTAGCCTTCCTCGATGCCTATTTAAGCATGAGTAATGCTCAATCCATACCCTTATGCATCCTTATACCTAAATTACCACCTTTACCATTCAATACATCCAAATCGTCATTTGAAACCAATCTCCTCGTTGAATACCTCTTGCACCTATATTTGCTCAAAACAATAAAAACAATTAGTACGATGGGTTGCCTCCCACCAAGCGCCTTAGTTTTGGTCGTGGCACGACTCTTATTTTTGGATTTTCATTAATTAAAAACAAGACAAGTACTAGAATGAAAAAAAATGATAAACGATAAATGAAAAACGATAAACAATGGGGTGCCTCCCATCTAGCGCCTTATTTATTGTCGTGCCACGACATGGTTACCTCGAGTACTCAGACTTCGTCGAGGTAAATGGTGGATCGTTTTCTAAAAGGATTTAGACGGCAATGAGGCTTACCTGCGGGCATGCGATCTTCTTCGAGATGGCTCATACGTTTCCCCGGAGAGTCACCAATTATATCATCAATAGTCCAACCCATAGCTCTCTTGTATCTCTTCAGAGCAGAGATGAGAGCTTCTACGTGCTGTTCACTTAAATCATCTGCTCTCTCTGGAAGTATATTTCTACTTTCCAAGAACACATACCTTAGATAGTCGGGGAGCTCTTGTGATTCTAGCATTGGTGGCTCGTCAATGGGAATCTTCGCTGTTGGTTGATTCTTGAGATCACAATCCGGTTGCTTAGGAGTATAAGGCTCTATTTCTGTTAGAGCACCCATAAGTTCTTCATAATCTTCATTATCCTTATGCTCAACATTCAGTGGCGCAGCAGTCAATGGCTCAACAATAGGCTGTTTCTCTATAGATAATGCTTTCATATCCTCTTGATGAACATCAGCTACAGATAACTCATTCATATCGCTGGGATGCTTCATGGTTTTGCATATATCAAACCGTACTACTTCGTCATTAATTCGAAACAAAAGCTCATTATCTTTCATGTCAATAAGCACACTTCCGGTTGCAAGGAAAGGACGTCCCAGGATTATGGGAACTTCAGAATCCTCCTTACAATCTAGAATAACGAAGTCTGCAGGAAAGATGAATGAAGAAACTTTCACCAACACTTCATTCAAGATACCCACAGGTCTTTTTACCGACCTATCAGCCATCACGAGCCTCATATTGGTTGGTGTAGGGTCTCCCAACCCCAACTTTCTGTAGATGGATAGTGGCATCAAATTGATGCTAGCACCTAGATCACACAATGCCTTAGAAAAATCCAACGATCCAATTGTGCAAGGAATAGTGAAAGCTCCAGGATCTGCCTTCTTTTGAACTAGCGATCTTGTAGCGATTGCACTACAATGATGAACATTATCCGCTAACTCATAACTTGCTGCCCGCTTCTTTGTCAACAGGTCCTTTATAAACTTTGCATACCCAGGCATTTGTTCAAGTGCCTCCACCAATGGAACATTAATGGTCAGCTGCTTGAGCATAGTCATGAATTTGCTGAACTTTGTGTCATTTTCCACCTTCTTCAATCTTTGGGGAAAAGGTGGTGGGGGGTATGGAAGTGTTCTCTCCACGGTTTTCTTCTCCTCTTGCTTCCGTTTTCCACTTTTTTAGGCTGCACAGTGCTGGATGTGGCGTCCTTGACGTCAGGAGTAGTAGCTGGGGTATCTTCTCCTTTTGCGTTGTCATCCATGTCCGCAACTTCGTCAATCACTTTCTTGCCTTTTGCTGAAGTTTCCAGCACCTTACCACTTCTGGTAGTGATCTCCATGCATGACCCATCATTCCTTGGGTTTTGCACAGTATCGCTAGGTAAAGTACCGGCCTTTCTTTGGTTGAGTGCTGCTGACAGTTGACTGAATTGCTGCTCTAGTTGTCTAATTGAAGTGGAATGTGAATCTACTAATTGTTTCATAGAGGACAAATCATTAATTACCTCTGTAACTCCCGCGCTCGTTGCCTCCACTCTTTTCAATAATTTAGCCATCATGTCTTCCATACTTCCAGAATTAGATATGGTGGTATCACGTCTGCCAGGGGGAACGTACAAACCACTCTTCTTATCTTGTTCTTCCAACTACCTTGGTCTTTGTTTCCAGATTTATCATAATAGTTCCGACCTTGGTTTCCTTGGGTATTCCCTCGGAAACCCCCCTGATTGTTCAAGTAGTTGTCCTCCTCTTCCGAATCAGATTCGTCTCTTCCTTTTGACGCAATCGCTTTCACTTTTTCAGTCTTCCCTAATAGATGCTTTGTAAGAAGATCCATTTGGGTTTTCATGTGCGCCATATCTTGATCACGTTCTTCTTCTCTTCTTCGTTGGTCTGAAGTCATGCCAATAGATAAAGTGGGGCTTGCTACCTCAGAATCCCTGGTATGCCAAGCTCTACTTTGTTTCGTCATACGATCTAGCATATTGCTTGCTTGACCAAAGGTGAGGTCCATGAAAGAACCTCCAGCTGCGTTGTCCACCACTGGTTTAGTTATTGAATTCAAGGCTCTATACAAGATCTCCATGAGGTGAATATTAGTCATGTGATGGTTTGGGCATCTCGCTAGCTTTGTCTTGAACCTCTCCCATGTTTCATGAAGAGCTTCAGAGGGAAGCTGACGAAAGTTGCTGATTTCATCTCTCAATTGAGCCCTTTTGGATGGCGGAAAGAATCTTTCTAGGAAAGCGTCTCTCAATTGCCTCCAATTTGTAATTGAATCAGGAGTCAGCCCATTCAACCATAGTGTTGCCTCCCCAGACAGAGACAATGGAAATAGACGTAATCGAATAGCATTCTGACCAACACCAGGATTGTCAAAGGACTTGCATGTAGAAATAAAGTTGATGAGATGCATATTCGGATCATCGCCTACTACTCCACCAAATAATCCCTTGAGTTGCAATAACTGAATCATGGTGCTTGTGATGTTGAACTTGGCTCCGGGCGCTAATGGTGGTGGAATTATTGCTCCAGTGGCTCCGGCACCATCAAGATCATCATCATCATCGTCGAAAGCTGGCTGCATGGGTTGGCGATCATACCTATACCGCGCTTGTCGACCTCTTCTGTTGGCAGGTGTTGTAGTTTCAGCAACATGCCTTGGGTTTATCAACTTGTCGTTACCTAAATCCTCATCGTCAGGATTTGTGGCTCGCCCAGGATTATCAATGTTTTGTTGTTGGACTTGAGCAGCGGCAAGAGCAGCTAATCTTGCTTGCTCGTGTTGAGCAGCCATCCTGTCGATTTCAGCTTGTGCTTCCATTCTTCTAATTCGTTGTGGTTCAGGATTGATTGGTAATAACGGTTGACCAGAACTTCTAGTATGGGGCATGCACTAAAGTAAAAACCTGCAAGAAATAAAAATAAAAACTAAAAGTAAAAGTACGAGAATCTTTGACCAAAGGGTCTAGTAATTATCACGAACTTGATTGACACTCGTATTCCCCGGCAACGGCGTCAATTTTTGATAACGCTCAATCTACAGCTCTCATAGGAGTGTAAAGCGGTCGTTAGCAAATATAGAACCCAACCTGGGTTGGGTATCGATCCCACAGGGAATAGCTTGGCCAACAAGTGAGTAAAATTACTAAACTTTTGGTGCAAGTCTCGTAAGAAGGGGGGATTGTAATGTCGTGCAAGTAATGTAAACAAAAGCTGAAAATAATAAAGTAAAAGGAGAGAGATTGTTACGTTGGTTGTAAACAATGAGAATTGAAGCGTTGGGGTTATGTCCACCTTCTGAGGTATACGTCTCTATTGGCTATGAGTGTGTAGAGTTTTGACATGCAATTGCTTATAGAGAATTGTAGTCGATGGTAAATCCAAGCGTCTCTCAACCTCAACAAGGACTATTTCACTTTAACTCTCTCGAGCTTAAAGCGTGTCTAACGGTACGAATTCTCCAAGAGGTTAGTCCAGTTACTGCACTAGCTTTTTAATAGGAAAGGGTGTCCTACTACCTTGACATTATCTCTTTTCCAGACAAATAACCTTTCTCTCGAACAAGTTAAATGTTAGACTGGCGTATTCTTGCGTTTGCAACCGCAAAGAATGTGGATTAAGATGAAGAGAATAATGATATAAGTAATATACGTGTCACGAACTCACAAACTCACAGCAATAGATAGTATCTCATGCGGCATCCATAACCCCAACAGAGAAGTTTAGTTACCCATGAATGCGAAGGAGATCACGATTGATATTGTTATTATATCACAATGTTGAGTAATGGCGTGTAGATCAAGTGATAGGCGTGTGGCATGTTTCCTTGGCTTGGTAACGATTCTCTTGTTGTGGAGTTTAAGAATAGAATTAATGGAAAGATTAGAAGAGTAGATTAGAAGTGTTGTAGTGGAAGAAGAGAGGGATGGAAGAAGATTAATTGTTGAATGTATCTCTCCACTAAGGGAGGACTTAATTAAAAATCTCTAGCATAATAGGGTATTTATAATACTCCTATCCTACTCCTACTATGCTAATGAAATAAATAACCAAATCCTACTAAACTAAGGAAATACTTAACCCATTTGTACTAGGTTAATGTAACATTCTCCTAATCCAAATAAACTAATGAAATACATAACCCAATTGTACTAGGTTAATGTATCATTGTCAAAATCCAGCTTTGTGTCTGTAAGTCCCCAAAGTCTTCAGAAATGCTGTTTTAGCCCGGGACAGATTTTCCATGCAGCAGTTTTGGTCCTTTAGGCGTCCCACTTCCTTTTCCTTCGTTCGTGAGCTTTCTTTTGCATCAAGTAAGCCATAAAATGCTGTATTTTGCATCATTTATACCTGAAACTTTACTAATCATGTTTGTTAGCTCATTTATAGGAAAAAGGACTAAAAGTGCATGAAATATATAGTTTGTTCTCAAAACTAGGCTAAAATATGGGCAAAATATATTGATATAGGCGCGTAAATTTGCCTATCATCAAAGATCATTAGGGAAAACCTAAGGAAGTTTGTTAACCACAGGGACAGATTGCAAGGAGAGACCCTCAGAGTTAAAATTTGTAACTCAAACCAGATGATAAGGACACTCTTTGGAAATCAATTTCTGAGCTCTAAGATAAGAGATAAACCTATCTATAGGAACCAACGAACTCCCTTTCTATTTTATTACCAGTTTATTAAAAAACTAAAAGCTGACCTTATGGGTCCTAAAATCTAGAGAAGTATTACGTGAGTGGAGCCAATCCATCCCAATATAACATTAAAATCCACTATATCCAACTCTCTCAAATCCAATAAGGTCTCTTTATGAAAGATGGACACCACATAACCCCTATAGACCTTTCTAGCCACAATATTTTAAACCTAAGCCACTATCCACCTGATTTCCCTACAACCATGCAAAAACAACATCATATCTACCAAACTAACCTATGTACATGATAAATCCTTGTTTTAAGCTTCAAATGTGCCATATTTTCACAACATATCAAAAATCATGAGTTAGGACCCTAGACTGGGTCTGTACTCTATAAGTGGAATGAGTTCTATCCACATTGTACTTAGGTGGATCAGAAGAGGTTCCACGAGTATCAGATCTTTAGGAAGGCATAATCTGAAATACGAACAAACAAAATTAGAGGAGTTTTCAAGACCTTAGACTCTATAGCTCAAAAATAGATCACAAGAGAGGGAAATATTCCTAAATGTTTTGTAGCCTCTCCCTTATAAGTGTGGCCCGCTACACACCCATAAAAGAGACTCTACTTGACTTTGTAGACAACACAATTGATGATGAACCTAGGATCTGATACCAAAATGTCATGAACCAAACCAGGGCTGGGACATGATGGGTAGCACAAGTTCTTCATGGACTAGAAACCACCCTCTTTTCCTAGTCAGATAGAACATAATATAGCTTGCAATGGATGAATTCTAAACATACAACAAGATAGAATAAGCACCATTCACAATGTGCTAAAAATCCATAATACCAACTCCCTATCCACAGTAATCCATAAAGCCTCTAAACATACCAAAACCAATCTAAGTCTGGACATGCCCCCGACAATAGCTAAAAAGGTAACCAAAGAAACAACCTATGAAAAAAACTGGACCATGAAGTAATGGACCATCTAGAGAAAGGGGGCTCACAACATCAAGCTGACTCACAAACAATCCAAGAACAACCTATCACTGTAAAAGAAAGTAGAAGTGTATCCATTCCTTATATTCCATGGGGATACAGTGTCCGAAGATGGTTGGTGGGTTAAGCGCTAGCATGTAACTCAGGGATAAGGGAATAAAATAATGCCATGATCGACAGTTCAAAATCATTCAATATCAATGCACTCAGTCATATGCATATACATATAAATAACGTGTGGGGAAATAGAACAAGACTTAGCATGAACTTTAAAATATTAGCCTGGATTGAGTAGCTACACCATCATAACAAGGAACTCATGGGCTATATCTGCTCATTTCTCCTTACTGAAAGGGCCCCAGTGTGTGTAGCCACATGAACCATAGAAGAATTATATGTACATATGTACCATGGGGGACTTGAACCTCCTGGTCATAAATCAAGGGACACTTAAGCACCTAGTCATTTAGCATGGGGGACTCGAACCACATAGTCATCTAATAAGGGGGCTTGGACTACCCGATTATTTTGATACCCACTCTAGCAAACACAATTTCCAGTACTGGTCCTTATGGACCTCCATTTTCACGGTCCAACTACACAATCCCCTTTAAGCCCAATTAAAACACTCTTAACATATTCCCACTCATTTAACCAATTTATTAAGGCACCACATTGGTATCATCATACCAACTTCACTTGCAAGCTAACATTGTCATGCCATATAAAATAAACATTCATATAAGGGAATTCATAACCCCTCTAGGTTTAATTACTCATTCATACGGGGAATCCACAACTCTCGAGGTTTGATAAAATCTATTTATGTTTCAAATACCTTTATACCATACAATGGTTCCAAAAGTATTTTCAATGTGTATATAGTCATATTCAAATCCAATTTCATAATATTGGTTGAGGCTATGCCAATTCAATTATGAAGATTCACAAAATTAGGGAAAACCATAGCCCCCTGGTTTATTCACCCTACCCATGTACCCCATAAGTTCAACACCATAAATAAACAATGAACAATGCATATAAAATCATGAGAATTAAATTTAAGAAACATTCATTCCAAAACTCTCAACCCATATCAAAACCTATTTTTTAATCCCATAAAATATTAGATAATTTTCATACTTTAGGTAAAATAAGTTTAAAGGTAGTGTCACATGCCTGAAAGAATCACAATTATAGGGAGAATTTGCCCTTAAAAGCTTTCGACAATCAAAATTGGGAAACCCTAGGTGTTCTTTCACTTAGTGATTTGATAGAGTAAAGAGAGTGCTTTGATTTTTTAATTAATGAAAATAATGCCCAATGGTATTTTATGTGTCACGACCCGAACCAGGGCCTGGCCATGACGAGCATTTCAAACCATGGAGGCCCGAAATACCCCTATCTTTCTAGTAATCATGGACCTAATTCATATGATCAAAGTAATGCAGAAGAAACACAATAGTTCGTAAACATGGTTATAAATATGACAAGAACCAATAACGGGGAAATAAAGTTCCCCCAACATCAACCAACCTCTAAACAACTGTCTGCGAAAATCTCTAACAAATGACTGAGTGAAGTAACTGTATATAAACTGGGACAAGGCCCCCAGTAGACCCCAAAACTAAATATTAGATAAAGGAACTATAGGACATAAGACCTTCTAAAACATACAAGGCTCACCACTAGTCTCTGCAACTCTGTCTAAATGTTCTACTGATTCTCTTGACCCCTAGATTGGGCCTCTGAACCTGAGAGGTTAGAGAGGGGAGGGTGTCAGCACAAAAGTACCGGCATGCAGAGATATCAAAACAAAACATAATATTTTTACAAATTATAGTTGAGAGCCATTATAAAGAAATTTCATATCAAATCATTTGAAAACACATGGGCATAATGCAATAGTTTCTCAACAACAATGAAATGCAACTGAGCTAGGTGGAATACCCTACATAATGTACACCAATTGTCAAACCTCGGCAGCCATCGAGATTAGAGTATAAGTGAGGGTGAGACACACAAGACCACGAAGCATGGTGTCTCGACCCAATGGTAGTGCCCAAGATCACTTAGCCTGGGCTCCTACCTATAGTCCCAATTTCGGAATGACATAAAATCAAGTACACAAGATCACTTAGCCTGGTACCAAATTCCCTTATCGGCAAAAATGATTTCCAGCGATGAGCCCTTACACTTAAATGCCTTCTTCAGGCATCCAGTTATCTCATGTAAAATCAATGCATTCAAACTTCATTTAATTCAATCACGTATCATATTCTGTAGGGTATCGTCATACCCAACTTTCAAGTCATCAATTTCACATCCACATATGCATAATTATGTAAAAACCAAGGTGCTTTATCATTTACAAGTGGTGAACAATAATTATTTCAAATTCATGCTCTCTTTTGTTGGTCACAATATGATATGGGGTATCAAGACATTATCATGGGAATTTGAAAGCAATTTATCATTCATATTTATCAAACTTCCATGGAAAATCTCAAATAACATATGCATGGTTTCAACCATTGAATTATATAGGCAAACCATTCCCATGACATAAAGAAAAATGACTTAAAAATCATATTGAAAGCAAGTTATGCATTTGATTGAAAACCCCCATTTAAAAGCATGCGTGTTCATAAAAAACTACACCCATGAGATTTTAGGATAACCCCACGTACCTCAATTACTATGAATATTAGATGCTTCTCAAAGCCTACGTTGAGTGGATTCCAAATATGCAATTAGTTCCTAAAACCCCTGGTTGAATCTCGAGTTGCTTGGGTTTTTATTTTGAAACCCTAAGGAGAATTCTTGAGCACTTTTGATGAATGAAGGTGTATTTTGGGGTCCTTGGAACTGAATTTCATGTTTTAGGGCTAAGTAAGGGTGGAAAAGGATCATTTCGCCCCAAAAACAGAGTGTTTAAGTCACTTGAATTCTTTACATAGGCACCGCCCATTCCATCGCCTATGTTTACATAGGCGCCGCCTAGGCTATCGCCTATGCTTTCCAGTGGCCATGGGCTATTGGTTAGGCAATGCATATCACTTTGAAAGGCCATAACTTCTTGCTCGGGTGTCGAATTTTAGCAAAATTAGTATCATTGGAAAGCTACCTCGAAGACCTATCATTTGACACATAGTAGGATCCTTAATTCGACACATACAGAGAGTTATAGTCGATAGAAGCTGACACAATTTACAACGTCCACTAAAACGTAGTCGATCGAAATAGTTTCAACTTGTCCTTGAGTTGAAGGACCTCTATGGTCTAAATTCAAGCTTGAATGGATTCACATGCTACACAAATAATTAACATGCCGTATTGGCATAGGATTTTATTGCTTCGGGATTTATCAACACATCGAAATCATGGTCTATATTATAACTCAAAATGCAGGGCGTTACATTATCCCCCCCTTAAGATTATTCATCCCCAAATGATGATGTGGGATACAGACAGACACGATTTCAAGCATAATAAAGGACTAGGAAAGATAAGATAGGAATAGTACCTTCTTTCTCATCCTCCATGGAAGTAAACAAATTGGGATATCTAATTCTCATGTTATCTTCTAACTCCCAAGTTGCTTCTTTGACTTTTTGATTCCTCCACAGTACCTTTATTGAGGCTATCTCTTTGCTCTTCAGCTTTCGAACTTGGTGATCTAAAATTTCAATGGGCTCTTCTTCGTAAGATAAGGAATCTGACACTTTGACACCCTCTATTGGCAATACCAAAGAATAATCTCCAATGAATTTTTTAACATGGATACATGGAATACCGGATGAACGAAACCCAAACTTATAAGCAGTTCTAGCTCATAAGTAACTGCACTAATCTTTCTCAAAATCTGATATGGCCCTATATAGCGAGGGCTCAATTTAGCCCTTTTTCCAAACCACATAACTCCTTTCATAGGAGAAACCTGGAGAAATACCCAATCACTAACTTCAAACTATAGTTCTCTTCTCCGAATATCGGCATAGGACTTCTGACGACTCTGAGCAGTCTTGAGTCGTTCTCTAATGATCTTCAGTTTCTCCATCACCTGATGAAAAAGATCAGGCCCATACAACTGAGTTTCACCCACTTCATACCATCCTATCGGAGACCTACATCTCCTCCCTTACAAAGCCTCAAAAGGAGCCATCTTGATGCTGGCATGGTAACTATTATTGTAAGCAAATTCAACTAGTGGCAGGTGATCTACCCAACTACCTTTGAAATCAATGATGGATGCCCTCAACATATCTTCAAGGGTCTGAATGGTACGCTCAGCTGGCCCATCCGTCTGAGGGTGAAAAGCTGTGCTCAAATTCACCTATGTACCTAAACCCTTTTAAAAAGATCTCTAGAACTGAGATGAAAACTGCGTACCTCTATCGGATATAATGGGCACTGGTGCCCCATGCAACCAAACTATCTCGTCAATGTAAATCTTAGCATAACCTTCTCTCGAATAATTAGTCCTCACAGGCAAAAAGTGGGCTGACTTTGTCAACCGATCTACAATCACCCATATAGGATCATACTGGTTTCGGAATCTCGAAAGTCCTGTAATGAAGCCCATGTTTATCGTCTCCCACTTTCATAAAGGAAGGTCTATCTCTTGGGAAGTACCACCTGGCCTCATGTGTTCTACCTTCACTTGTTGATAGTTCAAACACTTGGACACAAAATCAGCTACATCACGTTTCATGTTATTCCACCAATATAAGGTTTTCAGATCATGGTACATCTTAGTAGAACCTGGGTGAACGACATACCTCAAAGTGTGCACCTCATTAAGGATTCTTTCCCGTAGCCCATCAACATTCGAAACGCACAACCTACCTTGAAATCTCAGAATACTATCACCACCAATTTCAAATGACTTAACCTTTTGTTGACCCATATCTTTCTTGATTTGTATCAAGATGGGATCTTCAACCTGCTTCTCTTTAACTTCAGTACAAAGGTATGACTTAGCTAACTCATGAAAAATCACCCCTCTATCTTTGGAATCTAAGAGTTGCACTCCCAGATTTGCAAGGCGGTGAATATCCTTCACCATCTCTTTCTTTCCTTCTTATACATAAGAAAGGCTGCCCATAGACAACCTGCTGAGGGCGTCGGCTACAATATTTGCCTTGCCCGGATGGTAATGCAGACTCATATCATAGTCTTTCAAAAGATCCATCCAACGCCTCTACCTGAGGTTCAATTCTTTCTGTGAGATAACATACTGCAAACTCTTATGGTCTGTATAAATATCAACATGCACTCCATAGAGATAGTGCCTCCAGATTCTAAGTGCAAACACCACGGCTGCTAACTCCAAGTCATGAGTGGGGTAATTGCGCTCATGCACCTTTAACTGCCTAGATGCATAAGCTATCACCTTACCATGCTGCATCAATACACAACCAAGTCCCACACGGGACGCATCATAATAAACCACAAAATCATCTACACCCTCGGGAAGGGTAAAAACAAGAGAAGTAGTCAGCTTATCCTTCAACTTCTCAAAACTGTTTTCACACAAGTCAGACCACACAAACTTCATCTTTTTCTGAGTTAGTTTAGTAAGCAGAGCATCTATGGAAGAAAAACTCTCTACGAACTTTCTATAATACCGCGCCAAACCCAAGAAGCTTCGAATATCAGTTGGAGTCGTGGGTCTAGGCTATTTTCTCATTGCTTCAACTTTTTGGGGATACGCTCTTATCCCGTCACTGGACACAATATGCCCCAGGAAGGCAATAGTGTCTAACCAAAATTCACACTTAGAAAATTTGGCATACAGCTGATGATCCTTAAGGGTCTGAAGAATAATTCAGAGGTGATTGGCGTGATCCTCTTTACTCTTAGAATAGATCAGAATATCATCAATAAATACAATGACGAACAAGTCAAAAAACTGACGGAACACTCTATTCATAAGATCCATGAAGGCTGCAGGGGCGTTAGTCAACCCAAAGGACATGACTAGAAATTCGTAGTGACCATATCAGATTCGGAAGGCTGTCTTAGGTATGTCTGACTCCCTAACTTTCAACTGATGATAACCCAAACGAAGGTTTATTTTTTAAAAACACTTAGCACTCTGAAGCTAGTCAAAAAGGTCGTCAATCCTAGGAAGAGGATATTTATTTTTAATCATGACCTTATTCAACTGGCGGTAGTCTATGCACATATGAAGGGACCTATCCTTCTTTCGCACGAAGAGCATGGGTGCACCCCATGGGGAAACACTAGAACGAATAAAACCTTTTTCTAGGAGATTTGTAAGTTGTTCCTTTAACTCCTTTAGTTCCACGGGAGCCATTCTATATGGCGGATTAAAAATAGGACGAGTGTCTGGTAACACATCAATGCTAAAATCTATCTCCCTATCAGGGGGTATCCCTGGGAGATCTTCGGGAAAGACTTCTGGGAATTCATTCACTACATGGACTGACTGCAGAGGAAGATTTTCAACTTTTGAATCTTTTACTTGAATTAGATGGTACATACAACCTTTAGAGATGAGTTTTCGAGCTCTAAGATAAGAGATAAAATAACCTCTAGGTTCTAGCGAACTCCCTACCCATACAATTGGTGTCTCATTTGGGAAAGAAAAGGTGACCTTTTGGGTCCTGCAATTGAGCGTGGCATAGCACGAATGGAGCCAGTCCATCCTAAGGATGGCATCAAAATCTATCATATCAAGTTCTATAAGGTCTACCACAGTTTCCCTACTATGAATAGACACAACACAATTTCTATACACCCTTCTAGCAACAACAGAATCACCTATAGAAGTAGAAATAGAGAAGGGTTCTACAATAACTTCGGGCTCAAACCCGAAACGAACAGCCACATAAGGGGTCACATAAGATAAAGTAAACCCGGGATCAAGCAATACATAAACATCATGAGAAAAGATTCGTAACATACCGGTGACAATATCTGGTGAAGCTTCTGCCTCCTGGCGGTTAGTCAAAGAATATAACCGGTTGCGACCGCTCCTGGTAGCTGAAGGGGCACCCTTAGAAAGTGGAACTGTGGAGGTGGCTTGGGACTTAACCCCCCCACATTTCCTCTAGCAGAAGGACAATCTGTCTGAAGGTGACCCACTTTGCCACAAGTATAGCAGTTTCTCCCCTCAAACCAGCACTTCTCTAGATGATTCCTTCTTCAAACCTCGCACCACGGATAAGTATGATACTACTGGGCCACACTGCCCTGAGACTGTGTATCTAGAGCTTTAGATCTATGAGGAGTCTAAAAAATCTGAGTTTGTCTAGCTGACGGTGGTCTGGGTGCTGGGGCACTGGCTACTGACTGTGCATTATTCTAAAACTTCTTCTTCTTCGACCACTTATTACCCCAGTTACCACTCTGCAACTGACTCTGGTGCTGGTCCGCAGATCTAGCTCTCTTATCCTGTCTGTCTTTCTCTATAGATTCAACAATCTATCTCCTTTATGACCATATATGAACGGTCAGTCGAGCAAAGTCTAACTCTTTATTCAACATAGCCCCCTGGCACTCAAGTACCAGGTTATCAGCAAGGCCAGATATAAATTTCCTCATCTGGCTCTCATATTACTAGTCAACTCTGGTGCATGCGGGCTAGTTTATTAAACTTCAAAGTGTACTCCTGGACACTCACACTGCCCTGCTTCAAATTCATAAACTCTTCTTCTTTAGCCTCCCTTAACTCCAGAGGAAAGAATCGATCAAGGAAAGCTTTCACAAATTTGCCCCAAACTGTGGGCTCAACACTCTCACCTTTTGCATCTTCCCAGTCGGCATACCACTGATTCGGAATGTCCTTGAGCTGATAGGTTGCTAGTTCTACCCCTTCAACCTCATCCACATGCATTACCTTAAAGATCTTTTCCATTTTATTCACGAACTCCTGTGGATCTTCCTCTACCTTAGTGCCAGTGAGCTTAGGTGGGTTCATCTTCATGAAATGTCCGACCCTAGTATCCTCAGACGCAATAGATGCAGACCCAACATCTTCCGGTCGTTGATCCTGGTTAGTTATCAACTGTGTCAACATATGAATATAACATCTAATTTCTGCATTTGCAATATCTCCCTGAGTAGTTAAGGGACGGTTGACATTAGTCTGCGGAGACTGAGGTGGACTGGTCGGGACTGGAGGGACTCCCGGAGTAGGGACAAATTCTAGAGTGTGAGCCCTGTTATGGATCTGCATCCCATAGGTGGGATGGACCTCATCTGCCTGAGCATTCTGATCGATGATACGACGTGGAGGAATAACTGTGTTTTTGAAATACAAGTGATCATTGATTAGGGGACAGTTTAGACTCTGAAGCATGAACTAAATCTCAAAGAAGGGAAATATTTCCTAAACGCCTAGCAACTTCCTTCTTATAAGTGTGGCATACTACACACCCATAAATAGGGCTCTACCTAACGTGATTTTGCAGACACCCTGGGACCTTGAACAGTGCTTTGATACCAAGTTTGTCACGACCCAAACCAGGGCCTGGTCGTGACGAGCATATTAAACCATGGAGGCCCGAAACACCCCTATCTGTCTGGTAATCATACATCTAATTCATATGATCAAATTAATGTGGAAGAAACACAATAATTCATAAACATGGTCATAAATATTAAAAGAAACAATAACGGGGAAGTAAAGTTCCCCCAACATCAATCAACCTGTAAACAACTGTCTGTGAAAATCTCTAACAAATGACTGAGTTAAGTAACTGTATATAAACTGGGACAAGGCCTCCCGTAGACCCCAAAACTAAATAGAAGATAAAAGGACTGCAGGACATAAGACCTTCTGAAACATAGAAGGCTCACCACTTGTCTTTGCAACTCTGTCTGAATGATCTACTGATTTTCTTGACCCCTAGAATGGGCCTCTGAACCTGAGAGATTGGAGGGGAGGGGGTCAGCACAAAAGTACTGACACGCAGAGATATCAAAACAAAATATAATAATTTTACAAAATATAGTTGAGAGCCATTATAAAGCAATTTCATATCAAATCATTTGAAAACACATGGGCATAATGCAATAGTTTCTCAACAGCAATGAAATGCAACTGAGCTAGGTGGAATACCCTACATAATTTATACCAATTGTCAAACCTCAGTTGCCGTAGAGATTAGAGTATAAGTGAGGGAGAGACACATAAGACCACAAAGCATGGTGTCTCGACCCAATGGTAGTGCCCAAGATCACTTAGCCTAGGCTCCTACCTATAGTCCCAATTTAGGAATGACATAAAATCAAGTACACAAGATCACTTAGCCTGGTACCAAATTCCCGTGTCGGCAAACACGGTTTCCAGCGATGAGCCCTTACACTCAAATGCCTTTTTCAGGCATCCACCTATCTCATGTAAAGTCAATCCTTTCAAACTTTATTTAATTCAATCACGTATCATATTCTGTAGGGTATCGTCATACCCGACTTGTAAGTCATCAATATCACATCCACATATGCATAATCATGTAAAAACCAAGGTGCTTCATCATTTACAAGTGGTGAACAATAATTATTTCAAATTCATGCTCTCTTTTGTTGGTCATAATATGATATGGGGTATTAAGACATTATCATGGGAATTTGAAAGCAATTTATCATTCATATTTATCAAACTTCCATGGAAAATATCAAATCACATATGCATGGTTTCAACCATTGAAGTATATAGGCAAACAATTCCCATGACATAAAGAAAAATGACTTAGAAATCATATTGAAAGCAAGTTATGCATTTGATTGAAAACCCCCATTTAAAAGCATGCATGTTCATAAAAAACTACTCCCATGAGATTTTAGGATAACCCTACCTACCTCGATTACTACGAATATTAGATGTTTCTCGAAGCCTACATTGAGAGGATTTCAAATATGCAATTAGTTCCTAAAACCCCTGGTTGAATCTCGAGTTGCATGAGTTTTTATTTTGAAACCCTAAGGAGAATCCTTGAGTACTTTTGATGAATGAAGGTGTATTTTGGGGTCCTTGGAACTGAATTTCATGTTTTAGGGCTAAGCAAGGGTGGAAAAGGACCATTTTGCCCCAAAAACAGAGTTTTTAGGTCACTTGAATTTTTTACATAGGCGCCCCCATTCCATCGCCTATGTTTACATAGGCGCCGCCTAGTCTATCACCTATGTTTACATAGGCTCCACCTAGGCTATCGCCTATGCTTTCCAGTGGCCATGGGCGATTGGTTAGGAGACGCATATCACTTTGAAAGGCCATAACTTCTTGCTCGGGTGTCGGATTTTAGCAAAATTGGTATAGTTGGAAAGCTAACTCAAAGACCTATCATTTAACACATAGTAGGATCCTTAATTCGACATATACAGGGAGTTATTGTCGATGGAAGCTAACACAATTTACAACTTCCACTAAAACTTAGTCGATCAAAATAGTTTTAACTCATCCTTGAGTTGAAGGACCTCTATGGTCTAAATTCAAGCTTGAATGGATTCACATGCTACACAAATAATTAACATACCGTATTGGCTTAGGATTTTATGGCTTTAGGATTTATCAACACATCGGAATCATGGTCTATATTATAGCCCAAAATGCAGTGCTTTACATTATGGTATTGGGGTCTAAGTGGGGAATGAGGAAAATAACAAAAATGCCCTTACTTAAATGTTGAAATTTGGCCACTCAATCTCTAAGGGTCTTATGAGGACTCGTTAAGACACATTACGACTCGTAACCACAAGGCGTAGTCAAGGAAGTGTTATTGGGCACCCACACTGTTGACCCTATGACTCATATTATACAACTCGTCAAGTGACCCTACGATTCATAGAGTCCTAGTCATGATCAATGCAGGAATATTTGGCAACCACACTGGTGAGGCAATGATTTACACTATATGACTTGTATAGACACATTTCGACTCATAAGGATAAGTCATCATTTGAGTATTATCTTGAGGAACGAATATTGGTTGGGCAACAATTTGGGTCATACGACCCGTATAGAGACCTTACGACTCCTATAGTCAATCATAGTTAGGACAGTGAGCTTAAAGCTCAGGGATTTTCTCAAGGACCAAAATCTAGAGTGTTACATCAAGACAACTTTGTGGACGCCCAAAGACCCTGAGCCTATGTTCTAATACCAAGTTTGTCATAACCTAAACCAAGGCCTAGCCGTGACATGTATCTTAAGTCTATCGAGGACTGGAGGCCACCCCTTTAATCAAGCCAACCAGAACACAATATATAACAACAGAAGAAAACTAGAACATTAAGATAAAATAGTTAATGTAATTCAAAGGTATGTTCTAAGAGTCAACAACCATTCCCACATTTTTCCAAAAAGGTCTCTAACAAAACCAAATACCAAACTAGGTTGGGATATGCCCCCGACCACGGCCAAAAAAGTAAATCTAAAATGTTTTAAGAAACTAATAGGATCTCAATACTCATAAAGAAAGCAATAAAATGTCCGACCTTTTGGAAGATAAAGGCTCATCACTTCAATGATGACCAATCGATGAACCAGAATCCACCAACACTGTACAGGGGTAAAATAGATGTCTTTGGACCCTGCATTATGAAATTGTACAACGTCCTAGGATAGTTTGCGGGTTGATCACTAGCATGTAACTTAGGATAAGGGATAATATAATGATAATTTCAAAAATAAAATAAAATCTCAATGTGCATGTTTATATATTTGCATAAATATATAAGATAACAGGACAAGGAATAAGATTCAACATGAGTTTTAAAACGATTAACTTGGACTATATAGCTCTAATCGTCCTAAGAGAACCCATGGGCTATATGGGTTCAATCCCCCTACTAAAAAAGTCCCAATACATGTTAGCTGCATGAACCAGGAAAATCCAAGGATGGGCCACGGAATGCCTCGACCACAGCCAATCAAATATATATATATATATATATATAACTGTCAATAATGTATATAGTTGTAAATACCCCTATGCTGACAAATGTGATTTCCAGTATCGGCCTCCCCGGGACCTCCACCATCCATGGTGAGCTACACAACCTCCTTTATGCCAAATTAAAATATTTGCACATAACCCATTCGTTTAACCAAGGAATTATATATTAAGGCATTACCAAATGGTATCGTCATACCAATATTCTTGAAAGCTTATCGAACTATGCCATTCTAATTATCCATCAATGTGGGGAAATCCACGACCGCCAAGTTCTAATTTAAAACCCATATCATTACCGCTAAGGCCTTGTAAAACGATTTAAAATCAAAACATGGAAAACAAGGCCTTTCCAAAATCATTTATGTTCTATTAACCTCATAAGTAGTGAATAATTCAAAAGTGGGTTAATCCATGCATATTTCCATGTTCCAAAACCAACTCACAAAGTGGGTTCAAATTAATAACATTTCCAAACCAATTTCCATTAGATTGGGGGAATGCCATGACCCCCTTCCCATCCACCACACCCATGCACACATTTAGTTTAAAAACCATGAGAATAAGCATGAATAGTAATTTCAAAATCAAGGGAAAACCAACCAAATAACAATTAATTAAAACCCTCAACCCAATATTCAAAACCCATAATTTAAAATAACATACAGTATAATAAAACACGTGATTTTTATATAAACCAAGTTAGGGAAGAGATACATGCCTGGAATACTAAGGAATTTGGAAGAGAAACAACAAATCAAAGCTTAGATGACCAACCTCTTTGAAACCCTAGCTTGCTCTCGATTGGGGAATTTAATAGAGAAGAAAGTGTTTATGTTATTTTAAAGGTGGAAATAAGGGTAAGGAAATGTTATACGTCATGGAATAATAGAGAAAAAGACCACAATGCCCTTAATGAAATTAGGCCAAAAATTTAACTCAAGTCGCTATGTGTCAAGTAACGACTCATCATTAATGGTCATGAGTCATCACTACAAATCATAGTCTGAGACCCCAAATCCTGACTCCTTAATGTTATGGTCACCAGTCCCACTGTAATACCCCATACGTTTTCTAGCTTGAAATTGTCTCAAGAATGTTAGAAGCTTTATTTGAAAGATGAATCCACTTTTGTACATATGGTATTTTAAATATTTTCACTTTTTGTCATGTGGTAAATTGAATTGGCTTTCCAACGATACCTATTTCATCAAAATCTGACATCGAAGAAGAAAGTTATGGCCAAAATGCAGAAGGCAGTAAAAAACCCTCAGGTGCGACGGTGAGGCTGACATACCGTCGAACTAGTGATGGACCATAGACCATGACCGTTGCAAGGAAAATAGTGAGGCCATCTTCTAGATAAGGTGCGATGGGTAGGTTGACGGACCGTCGCCCAAGCCGTCGCTACTTAGGCAGTAAGCCCTTTTCCTAGTCCATATACAACGGTCGAAATGATAGACTATCACTCTAGTGATGGATCATTGTATGAGCCATTGCAGGTCCCGATTCAGCAAATTAAAGCCATTTTTAAAAGGGTATTTTGGTCATTTACCACCCACTTATATATACACCCAATTATATCCGATTTCAGCCATTTGATTCATTATTACTTCACAACCAATATTAGGGTTTATCTCTAACATTAATCTCCAAGAACAAAAATCCAATCTTCTTCAAGAATAAGGGATTTCCAATTCTTCAAGTTCAAGAACATTAAGAATCTTAACCCAGGTATGCTTAGTGTTCATTCATGGACTCCTTTCGTCCATAAAGTCCAAGAATCCCTTTTCCAACTTCAAGTTATGGATTTTCTTTATGATTTCATGATTGGGCTGTTCTTGTTCATGTTGATAAATAAGAAATTAAATTCTACTCCATGTTGGGTGATAATTTCTATGTGGGTTTAATTATTATAGATATGGATTCATGCAAACCTTTGACTAAACCCTTGAATGATGAAATTAGAATGTGACCATGATGTTTAATTGTTGTACAATGATATTTACATGTACCATGCCTACAATATGTTTGATTTAATGCTTAAATGAAGGAAAAGTGCCTAACTAGCATGTTGTCATGAAATCCCCATGATGTACAAGCTTATGCCTACCACATGTTTGATGAAATGCTTCAGTAAATGCATTATGGTGATTATTATGTATTCAAGCAAGTCATGCTTTGTCAGTTTCCTTCTATCGAGTCCTGGGGCACTTGTACCCGAAATATTAGCTGTGTGCCTAGAGCCATGTCATGTTTTCACGATACTCTCAGTCAAGCTATGAATCCTTAGACTTCAAACAGTCTTATGACTCAGGAAATCTCCATGATATCATGAACTTAGTCAGTTGTCAGATATTAGTAGTATTCAGTCAGTCAATGAAATTCAGTAACTTAACTCATGTTTAGTTCTGTAAATCATGTTTAGTGTCTATTCAGATGGGAGTAGAAATTAGCACCGACTAAACCCAAGGGTGGGAACTCACCTATTATATGAGGGTCTGATTCTTAGAAGCAATCCTTGCGTTCTAAAACTATGTATCCAACATAGGTTGAGACATCATAGCCTGCTATATGAGGGTAGATGAGGTGGCTTAACCTGCTATATAAGGGTTCCTACTGTTCTCATTAGAGTTACCTGTTATATTAGTATCACTCACATGTTGTCCTTACCAGTGGCGTGGTATTGACACCCTTCCAATTAGGGCACAGATTGAACCCCTATTCAGCTATAATGCATCATTTGGGGCATCTCAGTTAGATGATTACTTCCCACAGTTTCAGTATCAGTATCAGTTAGGAACTCCGATAGTTCTTCAAATTTCAGGACGGTTAGATACAATCAATTCAGATACAGTATGAAACTTAGCTAGTTCCTTCAGCTAGTTCCTTCAGATTCAGGACTATCAGATACAGTCACTCATGTTATTAGTTATATTAGTTATCAGTATGTTATGTTATCAGTATTCATATTTAGTAATCATGTTATCACAATATTAGTGTTAGTTTTTATGTCTCATGTATGTACTCTCACGCTTATGATAGTCAGTTTGTTATTATATTTGTTCATGCATATTAAACCCATGCATTCAGCTTACCTCACATGCATACCAGTACGTTCAAAGTACTGACGCATTTGCACTATGGTGTCTTATATCATAGGTTCAAAGACACAAGTTCTAGAGCATTAGTAGATTCCAGTCTCAGCAGTCAGAGTTTGAAGTGGGTACTCATCTTTCGAGGACACGATCATCATTTTATTAGCTCATTAATTAGTTTATTAGTTGAAGTTAGTTGAGGACATATCCAATCAACTCCTTATTCATACTGTCATATTTAGAGGCTTTTCAGACTACAGTATATTCAGATAGCTTATTTCAATTTTGTTTTGGGTATTTTATACCCCATCTATATGTTATGATTTATCAGATCTTATGTTATAGTTTTTGAACCTTACGGCCTTTTAGTTCATGTTTTCACATTATCCAGTATGTATGTAGTATACAGGTATAGATATTAGTCATGGGTTAGCTTATGCTCCTTTTGGGTTATGAGCACCGTGTAATGTTTTGGGTACCAGATTTGGGGAATTACACCCACCCCATGACTCGTTACTTTAACTTATGAGTCATGAACTCAATAAAAACTATGTACACATTTCTAGTTAGACCATGATTTGAGCTCTACAACTCATAATAAGTGGGTGCGACTTGTCACCTGAGTCGTTACTCAGGCTGTAAGCATAATTACCAAAACAATTCATAGTTTAAAAACCTGGGGTATTACATTGATTTTATATAGATATTATACTTGCAGAATTATTTGGAGATACAATTTAAGACACCGTTGGGAACTTTTATGTCTGCAGGTTGAATCATACTGATAGTATTCTTTACTTTTTTAGTTTTCTATTTCTCAGTCTGTCTATGATACCTACTAAGTTCAAGTAAACCATATTCATTGCTAATTCTGTACCCTTTTGGTGCAGATCCTAGTATAAGTATGATTTATGGTAACTAATTTTTTGATGAGATTTGATCCGTAGCAGAGGTGATCTCCCAATTTAGAGTTTTGTTCAAACCTCTATCTATCCTTTATGTCCTTACTTTTATTCATAGACAGTGATGAATTATCAAATTCTAGTACTATCTAAGATGAACTGTATACCCATTATATAAGGTTTTGGGATTCTTTTGTACTTTTATTCACATATATCTAATTTTATGATTATTATGGCATGACTTCATCCTAAAAGTCTCGTATTGCTTTATTTCTTCTCTTGTTTTGTTTCATATTTATTATGTATATATAAGTTACTACTAATGTTGGGTCGGGGTAGGAGCCATCATGACCTTAGTTTCTACATTTTGGCACTTATATCTTTGTGGCGTCAGTTTATCTTAGATAAATCTTGTGTATTTTTATAGGATTGTTTGGTCATTTTATAGCTTATTGATGACGTCCAAGCTACACTTCCTTTTAGATAATGGTAGGATCACTGTCAAGATATAGTAGCCCAACTAATGTTGGAGTCAAATCCCAAGGGAACACGTAGAATTGTAGTTATCAATAGTTGTAGTCTAAGGGTAGTACTGGAAAGTAAATGGGGATTTATTTGTAGTAGTCTCGAGTAGTTAACAATATTATCTTTGGTTGTAATTAGTTATAGGTGAAGACTATGATTGCATTCCCCCTAGCTTCTCAACTCTGTAGGTTTATCGTGCTATATTGAACCAACCCAATACCTTCCATGCAGAATTAATAAGATATGATTCTCTTACAGTCTTTTGGATGAGTAGAAGGATTTCACCCTTTACCTTTTGAATTTCAGAATGTTGCATTACTGACCCTTATCTTGATTATAGTTAACTATTACCTTTTACGTCTCTAGTTATTAGGTCAAAGCTAACGGTCATTCACTATATTCCACTGTGCGGCAATGGATCGACAATTAACTCCCAAATTATTATTGTGTTTTATCTTTTCTTAGTCACTACTCCTCTTTTAGAGTAAGTAACAATATCTAGGCAGTATCCAAACATTTTCAACAATGAATAAAACTATTATAATAAAGATAATGCAATGCATGCCATGGGTATTAGTTCAATTCAACAATCACACTTCTCCTACTTCATCAATTAGCTAGGGTTGTACAACCTTAGCTATGGATTTTAGCCGCTCATACTTGTGAAGAAATTAATAACATTTTTGAATGAAGGCTTAAATGAAGTCACAATAATCAATGAATAAAAACCCAAAATCATAAATTGATTAATCAATTGAAGTTAATACAAGAAAATTCAAAGATCAAAGATGGATCATGGAATCGAAATATGTTTTTGAGTATCAAAAGTGTGTCCTCTCTACTATAAAGTACATAAGAGATATTTATAATACAAGAGAAACCCTTAAAAACAAAGCCCAGATAAAATGGAGAAAATAGGGTCGGTGGCCACCTGCTCTCTGTACCTTCGGTCTGGCAGGGTGCAGGTGGTACCTGCGATCTAGCATAAGATGTAGGTACATATCATAGGTTGAAGATGGAATATTTGCTGAAGATTAGCTCTAGGGATTTTATCTTTCTGGAACCCACTTTGTGTACCTGCGATTGATCTTGAGTGTATTTATACGCCTAAGCACCTTAACTTACCCATACTTTAGCTAAGTTTTGAGAACAAAGTGCCTAGTTTCTTATGTTCTTATTCTACTTTTATGTAATTGAGCTAACCTATGTGATTAGCATGATTTCAGGTGTTAATGAAGTAGATAAAGACATGATGGGACTACGGAATGCGGATGGCAGATCACACAAGACAAAGTATCTTGTTGGACTAAATGTGGCACCTAGAAACTATGTCCAAGACTTATGTGTCAGTTAAAATTAGTTTAGGGACTTAGAAGGAAATTATGAGAGAAAAGTTGCTTAAAAAGACTTGATGCTGATAATTCACATATTCTATTCCATTCTGTATTGTTTTTGAATTGAGATTGGCGGCTTAGCACTAAGGGAGAAAAGCTACTTCATCTTTTCCACCAAGATTGTGTTTACTTTTTGGTATGATGAATATTTCTATTGTGATTTTCATTTTAATCATGAGTATCTAAGTTTATTAGTTTGAGTTATGGAAGCCTTGAAGCAAATAATCTTCATTTATATTGAATTCTCGTGGTTGTAAACATAGAGAATGTGCCATTAAAACTTAACTTGTTCGATAGAAAGGTTTATGTTTGGAAAAGAAAGTAGTGACAAGATAATAGGGTTTCCAACCTCTATTTCACATGTTAATGCCTTAATAGGATTAACAACTTGGAGAATTTGTACAATTATATAAACACTTTTGATTCGAGGGAACCAAAGTAAATTAATCCTTAATGGTTGAGAAACATTTGGATTAAGCTATTGAGTATGTTTCTCTATAAGTATGATGCATGTATGAATTCTTAAAACTCATAGTTAGTAAGTGTTGAAAACTACAAGGTGGACATAACCCTAGCTTACTATTTCTCTAAATTCGAATACTACTACACATATTTCTGTTTTACGAAATGAATGATTAAACGTCAACTAATATTCATACAAATTAATTAGCTCCATATTCCCTATGGTATTCGACCCCAACCTAGTTGGGTTATATATTTGACAACAACCGCTTACACTCTTATAATAAAGTTGTAATTTGGGCGTATCAAATTTTGGTGCCGTTATCGAGAAATGCAGTTGTTAATTAAGTTTATGTGTGTTAATTGACTGTTAGTCAAGTTTTTTAATTTTACATTTATTTGTTGTTTTTGTTCGTTACAGGCTCATTGTTGTTTATGCCATGAACCACAAGTTTAGGAGAACCATTATTTCCTTTTAATCCTGAACCTCATCTCATTGAAAGAATGGCTAACCAACAGAAAGCTAAAAGATTAGCCTCTTTGGCTAATGCTCAATTAAATCAACAAAATGAAGATAACCCAGGTCGGGTATCTAATCCAGATAAAGAGGACCTAGGTGATGATGATTTAATTGACCCGACTAATAGGAGGCGTGCAGCAGAAGTAGTTGCACCTGTAAACTGAAATCGTCCATTTAGAAGGAGACCAGACCGCCAAGCTGTTCAGTTTAATATCGACGATGATGAGGATGATATGGATAGAGAAGGTGATACTAGAGCTATTATCCCTCTACTATTGACACCCGAAGCGACGTTCAACATTATGATCACCATCATTCAGTTGCTCCATCATAAGGGACTATTTGGTGGAATTCCTGATGATGATCTAAATATGCACTTAGTGAAATTCATCACTATTTGCAAGTCTTTTAATAATCTGGGAGTAGTGAAAAATTCAATCCGTCTGCGTCTATTCTCGTTATCTCTATCTGGGGAGGCAGTACTCTGGCTGAATGGGTTGAATCCTAATTCTATAACAAATCGGAGGTAGCTGAAAGGAGCTTTCCTAGAAAGGTTTTTTCCGCCATCTAGGATGTTACAGTTGAGGGATAAAATCTGTAAATTCAGGCAGCTTTTAATCGAAGCTCTCCATGAGACATGGGAGAGGTTCAAGAAGAAGTTGATGCAGTTCCCCAACCATAAAATGGTAGATATATATTTAATAGAGACTCTGTATAGATCCTTGAATTCTATCACGAAGCCGGTTATGGATAATGCTGCAGGTGCAGCATTCATGGATCTTACTTTTCTGGAAGCTTCAAAAATGCTTGATAGGATGACTAAATAGAGTAGAGCTTGGCATACCTGGGATTCAGAGGTAGCAAGCTCTACTATGTCTAGTGGTATGTCTGTAAAGCAAAGCCGAAAAGAAGAAGAGAGCAACCAAGGTATGGCAAACATAAAGACCCAGATGGATTTTCTCACTAAGCATTTGCTATCTGGAAAGACTGAGAAAGTGAAAGCCACTGGGTCACAAAGTAGAACTGATTTTAATTCTGAGGAGGAGGCTAATTATCTAAATAACCAGGGGGTTTCCGAGGCAATGGCCAAGGGAATCAAGGTCAGAGTTACTATGATAAATCTGGTTATAGAGATCGTGACCAAGGAAGTTGGAAAAATAAAACCAAAAGGAGTGGATTGTATGTGCCTCATAGAAATCATGATAATATTGCTATTGGTTTGGGTAAAATTTCTATAGAGGACATGATGGAAAAGCTGTTGAATGGAGTGGAGGTGACTAATGCTGGTGTCACAACGATGAAGAGTGATTTATCTTCTATAATTCAGTTGGTGGATTCATATTCGACTTTTATAAACAGTTGGATAGAAAATAAATAAACTTTTAGCAGCATTTAATCAGAGGAAGAGTGGCACTTTGCCGAGTGATATGGTGCAAAACCCTCGGAATGATGGGTCATGTATGGCGATTACTACCCATAATGGGAAAGTATTATCGGGCCCTTCTGTGGGTAAGTCTGTATCTGATAATGTAGTGGAGTTGGATAAAGAAGCAGAAGAAGACCGTCTGGTGGAGTCTAAAAAGCTGGATAGTGATGATATTCCATCTATCCATCAGCAACCCGATGAGTTAGACAAAGATAAGAGAAATGAGGAAGAAGTAGTGGTTAAAGTCATGCCATAACCACTTCCTCTATTTCCTCATTGATTAATGAAAAAGGTGGACAACTTTATCTTCCCTACTGACTTTGTGATCTTGGATTGTGAGGTACCCATAATCTTGGGTAGAACTTTTTTCGTAACTAGGAGTGTGTTGATTGACTTGCGGGCAAATGAGCTACAGTTTAGCCTCAATGAGGAGATCGCCCAATTTGATATTTGTCAGTCAATAAAGTAACACAAAGAGATGAGAGTATTCTCCATTTTCGATGTTTATTATAAAGATAAGCGAGAGGTGTCGATCGAGCATAAATTTGCTGTTAAAACTTAGGCTGCGGTCCTGATAAACTTTGATAGCGAAGGTATCAAAGAATATGAGAAGATAGTATGTTCCCTGACGGGAATGAGATCATATTCATATTCTCCTAAGAAGCTAGATTTAAACCTTAAAAATTGCCCAACACCACCGACTAAGCCATCTATTGAAGAGCCATCGGTGTTGGAGTTAAAGGAGTGGCTGGGTCATCTACGATATGTGTTTCTAGGTAGTGGAAACACCTTACTTGTGATTATTGCAGCAGATTTGGGTGAGTAGTAGGTTGAAGCACTTATCTCTGTGTGTAGTACCCAGTGCAGCCCGTGGACCCATTGCTCTTATTCTATTATGGTATTTAGTCATTTTCTATTTCCTAACTTTTAAGGATGAAATTCCTTTTAGCTGTGGATATTATAATGATCCTCTGGGTTATTTTTGTTATTTTTATGTTTTTCTTATGTTTAGAGCTCTCCCATAAGTTCCTAAGTCATTTATGAGTTACTAGGATTGTTGCATCAGTTCACAACTATTTAGTTAAGTTTTATCCTAAGTTCTAATTAAGTAACCTCAAATAAGTATTCCAATATTTTTGTTAGCTCTAAAATATGACCTCG
This sequence comes from Capsicum baccatum var. pendulum, assembly GCA_030864225.1. Taxonomy (NCBI): domain Eukaryota; kingdom Viridiplantae; phylum Streptophyta; class Magnoliopsida; order Solanales; family Solanaceae; genus Capsicum; species Capsicum baccatum. Next base: position 153,658,757 of record CM061555.1, on the reverse strand, counting down.
TTTAAGGTGCCGAGGCTTGTAGGCTAATTTTAGGCTATTTGGTGAAAATTGGTCAAAATGAAAAAGTGGGTGTGGGATTAATATTTTGTCAAAATAAGCCTATTAGAAATTTTGATGGTTTTGTTAAGTTTGAAATATCATTTCTAGTAAGGTAGCATATCTCATTTGCATGCGTGAGTTCTAGTCAAATTTAAAGCATCTGATTACAGTTTTTGGTTATAGACAAATTGTTGGTTCATCAACACCTGGTGCATACCAAAAGTGGTCATTGCATTAGCAGGCCTTGTCCATGATTGCAGAGGTCAAATATTCCTTACCTTTGCATTTGCATGCTAGTCAGTGCATTTGGGTAGAAGGCCAGTTTGGTTGGCTTAACTATTATTCTTTACCTTCGTGGAGGACTAGTCTCATTTGTGAATGGTTAGCCGATCGAGTCCTTGAATTTGTAGTAGTGTTCCCACATTCACGAAGGATCCCTGGCATACTTAATAAATGCTTCGCTTTCATGACTTTTAAACCCATTTATATAGTGTTTTCTCTTATTGATAGATGTCTAGGATAGAAACAGTGGTGGGGTCATTACATTGAAATTAAGTATGTTTATTGAGTTACTCTGTATAAACTCTTACTATCTATTCAAGTTAATTTCTGACCTTATTCCTTATAATTCTCGAATTTTGGTTTGTGAGTTATTAAACTTTAAGTGTTGTTTGGAGCTATGATTTGAGATCCATTGATCCAATGTTTTTGAGCATATAGTCTAGGTATTGCGAGGGACCTCATGGCAAGTTAATTTTTTTGAATTCTATTAGTGGATTCCACAAGCCTATTTTAATACAATATTCAAAATAGAGTTTATTACTATTATATGATTCTTATTTTACTCATAAAACCTTATAGATCATGTTTATGATAATGCCATGACTTTTTGGATACTCTATAGAGAGAACGAGCAACTCATAGTCTGTGCGAGGCTACAATTCAACATCCAGTTAGGCTCATATTCTGTTGTCATTATGACGGCACATTTGAGGCTTTGACTAGGAATATTGCGAGTTCTTAAGCAAATTTTGTTGTTTTTAATTATGGTTTACTTTGTTGTGTTGGAAAAGTTGACTTTTGAGAAAACCATATCAAATGTTCTACAAGGGGAGTTGACAACTTGAGTTGATGGGATGTCAACATGTTGATGAGCCATTAACACTAATCATCAACCTAAAGTAGAAAATCAAGTCATCAAGATATTTTTGAAGACTTGAGTTGATGATGGGCTGTAAATTAGATGATGAACCATCAACTCTCATCATCAACCCTAAGTAGAAAATCTCAGATTCATCTGAAGACTTGTGTTGATGACACTTTAATGTTGGCCATCAATTGTATGAGAGACAGATTGAAATTTCATTTTAACTTCACCTCCTCTATTATAAATAACAACTTTTAGGGTTTTTCTTATGATCTCTTGTCAGCTTATTTTCAGACATTACATTTGGAGAAATATTTTATGTTCTGAATTTGTTCTTGGGATTTAGTGAATTCTTGTGATCTTTCGAAGAGAACTAAAGTGTGAATCCAAATTTTGTGAGGATAATTCTCTAATATATGAATTCTTTTTTGGTGTCTTCTTTAAAATCATGAACAACTAAACACACGCAACTAAGGTTGTAGGAGACATGGTAAAATCATTATTATTGTGTTAATTGTTGGAATTTGAATAATAATGTTAGTTGTATCGATACTATTTTTGTTACATATCCTATTTCTAATGGTTGCAAACATTAGAACATACGTTAAGCTTAATTCTTTGAAATGGTTAAAAGATTCTCAATGAGGATTTAGAGCCATTAACCACTATCTAATGGTTGATGCTTTAATTAGGTTGAACAACTCAAAGTGGATTTGAATTTGATTACTATTTCCTTTAAGTTAAGAAGAAATAAAGTAAAAATCTCCCAAATCGAGTGGATATTAGAAATTGATAACTTAATATTTCACGATATCATGAGAATTCTATGAAATGGTTGACGCTTAATTGCGATAGTAGCAATGCTAAACACCATCTTGGTTCAATTTCTCTAATGAATTATATCTTGAAAATCTTACATTGATTACTTACGACAAATTAAACACTGTGTTACATAACATTCATAACAAAACACCCCATTTCATGGAAATTTTCAACTATTAGTCATCTAAATTACATTTAATTTAATTAACACCATATTTCCTATGGGATTTGACCCCAACCTTTGTTGGGTTAGATATTTAACAATGACTACTTGCGCTTATTCAAGGAATAATTTAGGTGTATTAAATTTTGGTATTGTTGTCGAGGAATACGGTTGTCAATCAAATGTATGTATTTTATTTGACTTTTAGACCCATTTAATAATTTTACTTTAATTTGTATTTTTGTAATTATAGGCTAGTTTCTAATTACAGACTAGTAGTTGTGCATGCCAATCACTTGTCGTTCAGGTGAACCACCATTGCCTTACGACTTTGAATACCATAGAATATTGAGGAGAAATATGGATGTGCAATAAGGAGCAGAAAGACTGGTCGCACTTTCCACTATCTAACTAAATTAATAAAATACAGACGCACCTAGTCATTTGTGAAACTATGACAATAAAGATCAGTGTGATGATAAGTTGGATGCTCCTACGAATGGGAAACATATTGATAATGTTGCTCCAGTTGATCAAAATTAGCGAGTATGAGGCAGAGGGTGCCAACAACTAATAGTAAAGTTTGCCTGCGATAATGATGATGTTGATTTAAATGGAGTTGGTGCCAATGGAGTGATTATACTACCTCCACTAGCTCCTGGGGTAAATTTTAATATCACTAGCACGATAATACATTTGCTGAACGTAAAAGGTTTGTTTGGTTAGTTCCCGGTGATGATCCAAACAAGCATTTGGTAACCTTCATTAAAATATGCAAATCCTTTGATTAATGGGAATATGTCAGAATGCTATTTGGTCGAGGTTATTTTTGTTGTCTTTGTCTTGGGAGGTGATTTCATGGTTAACAAAGTTGGTGGTCAATTCAGTGAAAAACTAAAAGCAATTGAAAGGATCTTTCAAGAAAGGTTCTTTTCGTCTTCGAAGATGTTACAGTTGAGGGACTAGATAAGAAACTTAAGCTAGCTGTCCAATGAGGCATTATGTGAAACTTGGCTTAGATTCAAAAGGAACCTGATTCAATAACCTGACTACAACATGGCCGATGAGCACTTAATGGAAATATTTCATAGGGCATTAAACTTAAACACGAGGCCAATAATTGATAATTCATGGTACACACTTATATGGATTCAATGATGATATTGGATATTGATGATAGGCGAATTTACACGCCTATAGTGCTATATTTTACCCATATTTTAGCCTAGTTTTGAGAACAAATTATATATTTCATGCACTTTTAGTCCTTTTTCCTGTAAGTGAGCTAACGAACATGATTAGGAAAGTTTCAGGTATAAATGATGCAGAATTCAGCATTTTATGGATTACTTGACGCCAAAGAGAGCTTCACGAAAGGAGAAAAGGAAGCTTGGACGCCTAAGGACCAAAAGTGACGCATGGAAAATATGTCCCGGGCAAAAACAACAATTCTGAAGACTTTGGGGACTAGCAGTAACTTAGTAGGATTAGGATAATGATACATTAACCTAGTACAATTGGGTTAAGTATTTCATTAGCTTAGTAGGATTAAGATAATGATACATTAACCTAGTACAATTGGGTTAAGTATTTCATTAGCTTAGTAGGAATAGGATATGGGTATTATAAATACCCTATTTTGCTAGAGATTTTTATTCATTCCGACAATTCACCCATTCATTCCCCCATTCCATCAATTCCCATCCATCCACCATCCATCCATCCATCAAAACAATTCTCTTTATTAATTCATTGTTGACATTATTTTTCATTTTTGACTTTTAATTTTACAACAAGAGAATTGCTATTTTGCAAGGAATTCACGCCTAACACCACACCATACTACACGTGAGATCTTTTATTGTGGTATAATGATAATTTCTATTGTGATTTCCATCGCACTTATGAATAGCTAAACTTCTCTGTTGGGGTTATGAAAGCCTTATGAGATACTATCTAAGGCTATGAGTTTGTGAATTCGTGACATGTGTGTTGCTTATATCATTATTCTCTTCATCTTAATGCAAATTCTTGTGGCTGCAGACGCATAGAATAACGCCAGTATAACATTTAACTTGTTCAAAATAAAGGTTATCTGTCTGGAAAAGAGATAATGTCAAGGTAGTAGGGTCCCATCCCCTATTAAAAAGTTAGTGCCGTAACTGGATTAACCTCTTGGAGAATTCGTACCGTTAGACACGCTTTAAGCTCGAAAGAGTTAAAGTGAAATAATCCTCGAATAGGTCGAAAGACGCCTGGATTTACCATCGAATACAATTCTCTATAAGCACATGCATGTCGGAATTCAACACACTCATAGCCAATAGAGACGTATAACTCGGAAGGTGGACATAACCCCAACTCCTCACTTCTCATTGCTTACAACTTAATAAATATTCTTTCTTTTTACTTTGCTATTTTCAGTTTTTACTTTAATATTTTGGTTACACATTACAATCCCCCCTTTTTACGAGACTTGTACTAAAAGTCTAGTAATCGTTGCTTACTTGTTGACCAAGCTATTCCCTGTGGGATCGATATCCAACCCAGTTGGGTTCTATATTTGCTAACGATTGCTTTACACTCCCACGAGAGCTGTAGATTGAGCGTTATCAAAAATTGGCGCCGTTGCCGGGGAATACGAGTGTCAATTAAGTTTGTGATAATTACTAGACCCTTTGGTCAAAGATTCTCGTACTTTTACTTTTAGTTTTTGTTTTTGTTCTCTGCAAGTTTTTATTTAGTGCATGCCCCATACTCGAAGTTCTGGTCAACCGTTATTACCTATCAATCCTGAACCACAACGTATTGGCATAATGGAGGCACAACACAAAATCTAAAGGATGGCTTCTCAACAGGAACAAGCGAGATTAGCTGCTCTTGCCGCCGCTCAAGTGCATCAACAAAACATTGACAACCCTGGGCGAGCAACAAATCCTGATGATGAGGACCTAGGTGATAACGAGTTACTAAACCCTAGGCATGCCGCTGAGATCGCCACACCTGCCAACAGAAGAGATCGTCAAGCTAGGTTTAGGCCTGAAAGCCGATCTATGCAACCAGCTTTCGACGATGATGATGATGATCTTGATGGAGCCGGAGCCACAGGAGCCATAATTCCTCCACCATTAGTGTCCGGAGCCAAGTTTAACATCACAAGCACCATGATTCAGTTATTGCAACTCAAGGGATTATTTGGTGGACTAGCAGGCGATGATCCGAATATACATCTCATCAACTTTATTTCTACATGCAAGTCGTTTGACAATCCTGGCGTTGGTCAGAATGCAATTCGATTACGTCTATTTCCATTGTCTCTGTCTGGGGAGGCAACTCTATGGTTGAATGGGCTAACTCCTGATTCTATTACAAATTGGAGGCAATCGAAAGATGCTTTCCTTGAAAGATTCTTTCCGCCATCCAAGAAAGCACAGTTGAGAGATGAGATCAGCAATTTTCGACATATTCCAACTGAAGCCCTCCACGAAACATGGGAGAGGTTTAAGACGAAGCTTATGAGGTGCCCAAACCATCACATGACCAATATCCACTTGATGGAGATATTATACAGGGCTTTGAATTTGGTGACTAAGCCAGTGGTTGATAATGCTGCGGGTGGCTCATTCATGGACCTTACTTTTAATGAGGCAAGTGGTATGCTAGATTGTATGACAAAGCAGAGTAGAGCTTGGCACACCAGGGATTCTGAGGTAGCAAGCTCTACTATATCTATTGGCATGACTGCAGAACAAAGGCGAAGACAAGAGGAACGTGACCAAGATATGGCTCACATGAAGACGCAGATGGATCTTCTTACCAAGCACTTATTATCAGGGAAGACCGAAAAAGTTAAAGCTATTGCATCAAAAGGAAGAGAGGAATCCGATTCCGAGGAAGAAGCCAACTACTTGAACAATCAGGGGAGTTTCCGAGGCAATGCCCAAGGAAACCAAGGTTGGAACTATTATGATAATTCAGGATATAAGGACCGTGATCAAGGTAGTTGGAAGGATAAGACTGACAGGAGTGGTTTGTATGTTTCTCCTGGAAGACGTAACGCCGCTGCATCTGGTTTTGGAAATATGTCAATGGAAGATATGATGGCTAAACTATTGAAATGAGTAGAGGCAACCAATACGGGAGTGAATGAGGTGAAGAACGACTTGTCCTTAATGAAGCAATTGGTTGACTTGCATTCCACTTCAATAAAACAGCTGGAGCAATAATTGAGTCAATTATCTGCGGCATTCAATCAAAGAAAGGCTGGCACTTTACCTAGCAATACTATGCAAAATCCAAGGAACGATGGATCATGCATGGCTATTACTACCAGGAGTGGTAAGGTGCTGGAAAATTCATTCCAAAGCAAGCAAGTGGCCAAAAATAAAGAAGATGAGGATGTCGTAGACAATGACCAAGACGTCCATGATGTCACCCCTAGTGGTTTGCAGCCTGAAAAGACCAAAATTCGAAAGCAAGAGGAGAAGAAAGCCGTGGAGAAAACAATTCCATATCCACCACCACCTTTTCCTCAAAGATTGAAGAAGATTGCGGATGATACAAAGTTCAGCAAATTCATGACGATGTTAAAGCAGCTGACCATTAATGTTCCGTTGGTAGAGGCACTAGAGCAAATGCCTGGGTACGTGAAATTTATGAAAGATCTTTTGACAAAGAAGCGGGCAGTAAGCTATGAACCGGCAGATAATACTCATCATTGCAGTGCAATCGCTACAAGATCGCTAGTTTAGAAAAAGGCCGACCCTGGTTCCTTCACTATTCCTTGCACTTTTGGATCTTTGAATTTTGCCAAGGCATTGTGCGATCTGGGTGCTAGCATCAATTTGATGCCACTATCCGTCTACAGGAAGTTGGGGTTAGGACATCCGACACCAACCAAGATGAGGCTCGTGATGGCCGATAGGTCGGTAAAATGACCTGTGGGTATCTTGAATGATGTGTTGGTGAAGGTTTCTTCATTCATATTTCTGGCAGACTTCGTAATTTTGGATTGTGAGGCGGACTCTGAAGTTTCCATAATCTTGGGACGTCCTTTCCTTGCAACAGGAAGTGTGCTTATTGACATGAGAGCTAATGAGCTGTTATTTCGGTTGAATGACGCAGTGGTCCGTTTTGATATATGCAAAGCAATGAAGCAACCCAGCGATATGGATGTGTTCTCCGTGGCTTATAAGGATAAGAAAGCATTATCTGTAGAAAAGCCGCTTATTGTTGATTCATTGTCTGCTGCACTGCTGAATGTTGAGCATGAGGATGATGAAGATTATGAAGAAACTAAGTGTGCTCTAACAGGAATAGGGTCCTATTCTCATACTCCTAAGAAGTTGGACCTTGATCTTACAAATCAGCCTTCACAAACAGCGAAGACTTCCATTGTAGAGCCACCAATGCTAGAATCGAAAGAGCTCCCCAATTACCTAAGGTATACATTCTTGGGATATGGAAATACACTTCCGGAGAGTGTTGCGGATGATTTAAGTGAACAACATGTAGAGGCTCTCATCTCTGCTCTGATGAGGTACAAGAGAGCTATGGGTAGAAAGATTGATGATATAATTGGTATCATTCCTGAGGTATGTATGCACAAGAGTTATATCGAAGAAGATTGCATGCCTACAAGTAAGTATCAGCGTCGTCTGAATCCATTCAGAAAACGATGCCCCATCTATCTCGATGAAGACTAAGTAATCGAGATAGCTATGTTGTGCCGCGACAATAAATCAAGCGCTTGGTGGGAGGCAACGCATCATTTTAAAATGTTTTTAATTGTTTTTGTTTTCTTAGTATTTTGTCGAGCCACGACCAAAACTAAGGCGCTTGATCGGAGGCAACCCATCGTTCTAATCGTTTTTGTTGTTTTTGAGCAAATGTAGGTGCAAGAGGTATTCAACGAGGAGATTGGTTTCAAATGACGATTTGGACGTATTGCATGGTAAAGGTGGTAAGTTTGGAATTAAGATGCATAAGGGTATGGATTGAGCATTGCTCATGACAAAATAGGCATCGAGCAAGGCTAGGCCTAGGTAAAACTAGGCCACGAACAAGGCAACGCCTATACTATAGCCTAATGTCTCGGAATCTAGTGTGCAAAGGCATAGGCGCCGCCCATGCTCAAGTATGCTATAGCATAGGCGCCGCCTATGCTAAAGCATTTGGTCTCAGAATATCATATGCCATGCTAAAGGCGCCGCCTATGGTCACTAAAGGCATTGCACTAGGCGCCGCCTATGCTAGCAAATGCTTTACATTAGGCGCCGCCTATACCATGCATAGGCAAAGCTAAAGGCACCGCCTATGGTCACTTTTTGTCTCCAAAACCAATTTTAAATGGGTCAAACCCAACCCATTCTTTTCCTATATAAAGGGGACTTAGTCTTGAAAGATAAACACATTGGAAACTTGGTCTAGGCGTCGCACATACTCTCCAAAACATCTCAAAATTTTTCTTTTTGCTCTCCCACTTCACAAGAACATCTCCAAAGGCTTCAATCACGTAAGTACTCTTTTATTCTTCATCTATTTTTCGTAAGTACTACGTTGCTATGTCTATTATGAATTGCTACATCTTGAAGAAATATTGGTGATGTTAATGTGTTTGAATTGTTGATACAAAACCATGTGAGTGAACATATACGTTAGGATGATCTTCAACTATTTCCGACTTGAAATTGATTTTGATGCATTGTTATACTAATTGCAGAATCGCTATAGTCATGAACATTGCATAACCTTGTCACTTGAATACCTACATGTTAGAAGATCCCGTTCATCGGGATAAGACTTATAGTTGCCTACCGACATAGGAGGTTGTGATTATTGATAGAAACTATACCAGGATGTAATCCCTATGTAGTAGTCTTGATATATCAAACATGAAAGTATTGCTAAGAATACAAGAAGCATGACTGCTCTGATTTTATTGTTGGAATATAACACCTAAAACGTATATCGATGAAGTTTGAGTAATCGACATCATTCACTTAATTAACTTGTGTCAACAAATTAAGTGTGGGGTGGTGCCACTATTGTCTGTTTGTTGATTGAATCTTCCGAGATAAGCTAACATGACTATATTGAGATCTCAGGTACAATGGCACCAAAAGACAAGAAAAGCAACCACTTCACAAAGAGGCCAGAAAAGAGGAAGAAAAGAGCAAGGTGAATCCTCCGTGCTGCAAATACCTCGACGCACTCTTGGAAACAAGTGGGGTACTTATGAGGAACTTCTGAGGATGATGACTCTGATGATGATTCCGATGAAGGGGGTATGACCCCAGACATAGAGGATGAGTCCGACTAACCAGGTTCTTCTTATTTATTTTCCACTGAGGGCAGTGTGTCCTGTCTAAGTGTGGGGTGGTGGTATTTGCATGCTATACTTCTTTATCTGCATTTGCTTATTTATTTTTGTTTTTTTTGTTTTTTTAGTAGTTAAATTTTTTTTACTTAGCTTCGCATGAAATTATTCTAATAGGCAGCATGAGATTATAACAAGAGTTTGTGCTAAAATCATGACTATTGAGACGTTTAGGCCCTAATTGTGACTCACTATGTGATATTGTGTGGTTAAATTCCTTCATCTGTTGGGACGAGAGTCAATACTACTCCCAATAAAGTAGACCATGTGCCTTGTGTGTGTGAGATGATAGTATATTCTATGTTTGTGGCTGATGCTAGAACTTGCCTGGTATGTATGTAAAGCGAAAATAAAGAGTGTAAGTATAGGAGATGATTTAGGCATTTCTTTGGCAACCTATACTTGTTTACCTTCTTTGTACCTACCCATGGACATTATCCTAGTTAACCCCTTGAGCCTTTAGCCTATTTTCTTTGACAACCTCATATGTAAGCCTAATCCATTTTTTTCAAGACCATAATTCGATCCAAATTCCTAAGTGCTTTAAAGTGTAAAGTCATGTGACAAAATAAGAGGAAATTGGATGAGTATGATGCCTTAGAATGTATTGGTGCTTGAATTTGTTATGAAAAAGAATTGCTATCATAAGAGGTATGTTATGAAAAGAAAAAGGAAAAGAAAACTAAAAAGTTAGTTATGTTCAAAAAATGAAAAACAAAAGAGGTGACAAAGGGAGGTAGATTAAAAGAAAGCAAAAAGGTTGACATAATGTGATGTATTAAAGCACTTAGGGAACTTAGTCACTATTTCTGGCCAAAATAGTCCTACCCGTCCCTTAGCCTACATTACAACCATCAAAAGACCTATTTGATCCTAAGCTTAGCATTCTAATATTTAGTGGAGCATTACACTAAGGGCAAGCCTATGGTCATCAGTTGCAGCGTATGAATTCTTTGTGAGAGTGAGAGCAAGGATACTCTTATACCCATGTTCGAAATATATACTATACTTGTGAGTGATTATGGGTAATATATGGTGAAACACGCATGGTTGATGAGTTTTGGGTAGTTGTGTATGATTCTTTGTGCCTTAACTTTTGAATACTAATTAACCATCATCACGAGTCTATATTAGAGGTGGAATTGTTTCTACTAATGAGCAGAAAACTACTCTTTGTTAATGATTGCTATGCTTGTCTTGACGAATATTTTGTGTTGTTACTGTGAAACCCTAAGTTGATGTTTAGATGGACATGATAGTTTGTTCGAGGACGAACAAAGCTTTAAGTGTGGGGTGTTGATGATAGGCGAATTTACACGCCTATAGTGCTATATTTTACCCATATTTTAGCCTAGTTTTGAGAACAAATTATATATTTCATGCACTTTTAGTCCTTTTTCCTGTAAGTGAGCTAACGAACATGATTAGCAAAGTTTCAGGTATAAATGATGCAGAATTCAGCATTTTATGGATTACTTGACGCCAAAGAAAGCTTCACGAAAGGAGAAAAGGAAGCTTGGACGCCTAAGGACCAAAAGTGACGCATAGAAAATATGTCCCGGGCAAAAACAACAATTCTGAAGACTTTAGGGACTAGCAGTAACTTAGTAGGATTAGGATAATGATACATTAACCTAGTACAATTTGGTTAAGTATTTCATTAGCTTAGTAGGATTAGGATAATGATACATTAACCTAGTACAATTGGGTTAAGTATTTCATTAGCTTAGTAGGAATAGGATATGGGTATTATAAATACCCTATTTTGCTAGAGATTTTTATTCATTCCGACAATTCACCCATTCATTCCCCCATTCCATCAATTCCCATCCATCCACCATCCATCCATCCATCAAAACAATTCTCTTTATTAATTCATTGTTGACATTATTTTTCATTTTTGACTTTTAATTTTACAACAAGAGAATCTCTATTTTGCAAGGAATTCACGCCTAACACCACACTATACTACACGTGAGATCTTTTATTGTGGTATAATGATAATTTCTATTGTGATTTCCATCGCACTCATGAATAGCTAAACTTCTCTGTTGGGGTTATGAAAGCCTTATGAGATACTATCTAAGGCTATGAGTTTGTGAATTCGTGACACGTCTGTTGCTTATATCATTATTCTCTTCATCTTAATGCAAATTCTTGTGGCTGCAGACGCATAGAATAACGCCAGTATAACATTTAACTTGTTCGAAAGAAAGGTTATCTGTCTGGAAAAGAGATAATGTCAAGGTAGTAGGGTCCCATCCCCTATTAAAAAGTTAGTGCCGTAATTGGATTAACCTCTTGGAGAATTCGTACCGTTAGACACGCTTTAAGCTCGAAAGAGTTAAAGTGAAATAATCCTCGAATAGGTCGAAAGATGCCTGGATTTACCATCGAATACAATTCTCTATAAGCACATGCATGTCGGAACACACTCATAGCCAATAGAGACGTATAACTCAGAAGGTGGACATAACCCCAACTCCTCACTTCTCATTGTTTACAACTTAATAAATATTCTTTCTTTTTACTTTGCTATTTTTAGTTTTTACTTTAATATTTTGGTTACACATTACAATCCCCCTTTTTACGAGACTTGTACTAAAAGTCTAGTAATCGTTGCTTACTTGTTGACCAAGCTATTCCCTGTGGGATCGATACCCAACCCAGTTGGGTTCTATATTTGCTAACAACCGCTTTACACTCCCACGAGAGCTGTAGATTGAGCGTTATCAGATATATTGACAAAACTAATAGAGCTTGGTATGCCAGTGATTCTAATGTAGCAAGAAATACTTGTGCTGTTGATATTTTGGCGGAACAAGGATGGATACATAAAAAACAGGACCAAGATATGGCGTACATGAAGACTCATGGATTTTCTAGTAAATAATTTATCATCTACTCTACTATCACGTGATAGAGTAGCTGAATCTAATTTGAAGGAGGTAGAGATGTAATTAAACAACCAAGTGTTTTTTGGGCCAATGCCCAAGGAAATCAAGGTCAGAACTATCAAAGATATAACTACTATAATAACGTTGGTTATAATAATCAAGAACAAGGTAATTGGAATAAAAAGGGTGATAGAAGTTGATTGCTTATACGACAAGGTAATTGTTATAATGCTACAAATAATTTGAGAATGCTTTTTATGGAAACTATGATCACTAAGTTTCTAAAAGAGGTGAAAACTACTGATGTGAGTGTCAAGGAAATAAAAAGTGACTTATATACTATGAGTCAACAATTAGATTCTTATTCCACTTATATCAAGAAGTTGGAACACGAAACGAGTCAATTTTCTCCAATATTTCTGCAACCTTTAACCAACAAAGGATTAGGACTTTGCATAGTGACATAGTGCAACACCTAAGAAATAATGGAAGTTGGTTAGACATCACCACATAAAGTGGTAAATACTTATTAGAACCATAATATATGGTTCAGACAAAGGTAGAATACTTAGCCAATGATTACAAAATGGTGGATGATGCCTTGGGTTTGATGAGATTCTATTCAAAAAGGTAGATGCTAAAAAATATATCAACGTGGAGAATGATTATCCATAAACAAGGACAAGGGTAATGAGATTACACAACTTCTAACCTAAATACCTAGACCTTTCACCATTCCTACAAAAAGTAGAGTAGAAATGGAGGATGTTAAGTTCAATAAGTTTCTATCTACTCTTATGTAGTTATCAATAAATATCCCATCGGTGGAAACTCTTGAAAAAATATCGAGATATGCTAAGTTCATGAAGTAATTTCTTACAAAGAAGAGGATGGTTATTTATGAACCAGTAGACAATATCCACCACTATAGTGCAATCGCTTTATGCTTATTGGTCTAAAAGAAATTGAACCTAGGGGCATTCACTATTCCATTCAGAATTAGTGCATCCAATTTTTATAAGGCACTTTGTGATTTTAGAACCAACATCAACTTGATGTTTCTAGTTGCCTACCAGCAGTTGGGCTTAAGAGCTTCTAAACTCTCATTAATGTGTTGATTGATGGCTGATCCTTTGTTCAAATAGCCAGTTTGGATTTTATATGATGTGTTGGTAAAAGTTGCTAACTTCATATTTCCAGTGGACTTTATGATTCTTGATTGTGATGTGGACTTTAAAATACCCATGATCATAGGTAGACCCTTTTTGGACATCGAAAGAATTTTGGTGGATATGGAAAATAGTGAACTCATGTTTAGGCTCAATGACGAGGAAGCGAAATTCTATATGTGTCATTAAATAAAACAACTGAGAGACATAAGTGTTGTGTTGTTTTGGTCATTGACATCATTGATGAACATGAGTTGGTTGTGCGTATTAGAGAGTAATTGGATATAGAAACTCTAGTAGAAATGTTGATAAATATTGATGGGGAAGGCATTAAAATGTATCACAAAATGGTTTATGTATTAAATTCATATTCTCCAAAGAAGTTAGAGTTGGACATGGAAAATATACCAACTCCTCCTACAAGACCATATATTGAGGAGCCACAAGTGCTAGAGTTGAAGGAATTGCTAGGACACTTGAGATGCATGTTATTTGGTGATAAGAAAACTTTACTGGTGATCATTATTGCTGACTTAGTAGAATGGTAGGTAAAAGCATTTGATTCAGTATTGCAAAAGTACAAAATGGCAGGTGGATGATATAGATTTCATTGACATTCCACTAGTCATTTGTACTCATAAAATTTTGTTAGAGAAAGACTGTATCTCCACTATTGAACATCAGCACAGGCTTAACCCACTAATGCAAGAGGTGGTGAAGAAGATAATAATTAAGAGGCATAATGCAGGTATAGTGTACCTAAAATCTAACATCAAGTGGGTAAAACCAATTTAGTGTGTCCCTTAAAAGAGAGGTATGACTATGTTGCTTTATGAGATGAATGAATTAATTCTACTCAGACCCATCACAGGATGGAGAGTATGCTTGGACTTCAAAATGTTAAACTCTTGGACCTTTTGCTATAATTTTCCAATGCCCTATATAGGTCAAATGCTTGATCGATTGGCATGAAGGGTTGGTACTATTTCATAGATGGTTATCTTAGCTATAATAAAATATCTATTTCTCCTGAAGACTAAGAAAAGACTCTATTTACATGCCCTTATGGGACATTCACCTTAAGAGGATGCCTTTTGGGCTGTGTAATGCGTCGACTAATTTCCAAAGGTGTATGATGTCAATTTTCTTGAACATGGTAGAGTACAATTTAGATGTGTTTATGGATGATTTTTTATGATAGTCAATTTGGTTGATGATGTTTTGACAAACTTGAGAAATTCCTTACAGCATTGTAAAGAGTTCAACCTTGTGCTCAACTAGGAGAAATATCACTTTATGGTGAAAGAGGGCATTGGGTTGGGGTTGATGTGATATGAATTTATAGCATTTTTGATGCTTAAAACATTAAAAATATATAGGATTCTTAGGTTGTTTTGTTACAAGTGTTTTAGGTATATTATGCCGGAAATTAGGTTTTTGATGCTTAGTTCAAGAAAAAGATGAAAATTGATCTTTTTGCTACTTACTTGGTCATTTTAGGGTGTATGTGGCACTTACTAGGTGTGTGTGACCAAATAATGTACTAGAACTTAAAGTCCAGACGCCTAAGGTAAGTGACAGAATCCAAGATCTAAAGAGTGCAAAAGTTCAAGGCAAAATTTTTGGCACTTACCTGGGTCCACTTACAGACTGTATGTGGTACATACGGGCTGTATGTGGCCCAAGTAAGTGATCACCAATTCTACTTTTCCTTTTTTGTTTGGGTATTTATTTTTAGGGTTTCCTCATGTACTATAATTTTTTTATGTGTTTTTAGCTAAGGTTACACATTTTGATACTATTTTACACACTTTAACGTATTGTGATCTTTGGAATTCTTATATTGGAGATTTTGGTTGATAATTTAGTTTCCGACCTTGGGTTTTGATCATTGATTATTATGATATTACTTTGATGCTTTAGACCATGAAATCCATTGTGTGTTTCACAAGTATGAGTGGCTAAAACCCTTAGCTAGGGTTGTGGCAACCCTTGCAGATTGATGAAGCAGGTGAAGTGTAAAGCTGATCCGAGCCAGTACCCATGCATGTATTGTATTATCTTTAGTTTAATAGTTGTCTTAGCAGTTGAAAATGTTAAGATCCCGCCTATATATTCCTAGTCACTCCAAAAGGCGAGTAGGGTTAGGAAAAGAGAACAACAACAATAATTTGGAGTTAATTGCAGAAATAAGCTTACTAGTATTACCTTCTTAAGATGATTAGCTTTCATCTAATAACTTGAGACCTACATGGTGATAGTTAACTGGGATCCAAGATAAGGGTTAGTAGTGCGACATCCTAAGACTCAAAAGGTAAAGGGTGAAATCCATTAATAGTACACAAGACAGTTGATGGTCATAACTTTTAAGATTCTACATGCAAGGTACTGGGTTGGTTCAGCTGAGCATGATAAACTTAAGGATTTGAGATGCCAGGGGGAAAACAATCCTAGTGTTCATATTCTATTAATTTTAACCAAAGTTTACATTCTATTACTTAAAATTACTTGATACTACAAAACCCCCCCATTTACTTTCCACACTTGTCCATTGATTCCATCAAAAGATAGATATGACACCTGTAGTCTTTGTGGGTATGACCCCAACCTAGTTGGGATACTATATTTGACTATGATGACTTTATCCTCAAATTGGAGGTGTAGTTTAGGCATGGATAAATATTTTGGCATTGTTGCGGGGGAATACAGTGTTTAGTAAATTAAAGTTGCTAAAGTTTACAAGTGTTCATTTTTGTTCTTAGTCGGGAATACACTGGTGTATGCCTAACACCAGGAGTCAAGGAAATCCCTTACTCCTAATTTATCCAGAGCTAGAGATTCTATTACTCACACCACATAGGATAAATGAAGCAATGGAAGATGGTGTTCCTTATAGGGGTTCCCATAATGTACCTTCTGCTTCACTTGATGACCCACAGAACATTGCCAATAGACAAACTAAATAGTTATTGGCAGATGCTAAGAACCTGAGGAAAGATGAGGATGCATGATAGCTAGCTCAACAGGTGGGGATAGGTAGATAGAGATAAGATAGAGATCATCGATAAGACCTCAGTAGAGATAGAAATAGATAGGGAAGAGCTTAGATATTACTAGCCTATCAGTATTTACCTCCCTATAAGGATGATGAAGATATGAGCTATGTTGAGCCTACAGAAATAGGGTCCATTATTCTGCCTTCCCCACCTCCGAATGTGAAGTTTTATATAACTAGTGATATAATCCAGTTGTTTAACCTGAGAGGTGCATTCACAGGCTTACCAATAGATGATGAAAATCTATACCATGCAAATTTCATAGGAATCTGCACTTCCTATGCTATTCTGGGGGTAGATCAGGAGGCTTTGAGGTTGAGGCTGTTCCCCTTCTCGTTATCTAGAAAAGCTTCAATATGCTTGGGGGAACTTTCTTGAGGCTCAATAACCACTTGGAAGCCAAAATGTTGTAGTTGAACGATGCTATTTATAACTTTAGGCAGATGCCTTCTAAGTCAATGAATCAATCTTGGTTTTAATTCAAGAAAAAGCTAAATATGGTACCTGATCACGAATTCCAAGGACGAACTTACTGGAAATACTCTATAAAGACCTGATGATTAATTCTAGAGCATGGAAGATACCATCACCAGAGGTGCATTTATGAGACTACGATGGGATGTAGCTTATGATATTCTAGACCAAATCTCTATCACAAATTGAGGATAACATACTCAAGATACTGAAAGAGGTGCTAGAACTTATGCCATTGAGGCATACAATGATCATAGACCAGTTTATGATACAGTCCCACAGTAACACAACTCAAAATGAAGATTGGGTTGCTTACTAAGCAGTTTGCAACAATAAATTCTAGAAAGGTGAATGCAGTAGGAGCACAGGGTTTGGCTTGCAGAGTTTATGAATCTTACTTAGAGGAGGAAGCTAAGTATCTTGATCGTGAGTTGGTGGGTTTCCAAGCCCAAGGGTAAGAAAACTGAGGTCGAACTATTATGGTGATAGATATAAAGACCCCAGTAGGGAATGAATAGTGACTAGAGAAAATAGGATTACTTTACAAAGAAGGTAGACAATTACATTTTACAAGGCAGCTAGGATACAAAATCATAAATGAAGCTGATGCTAACCAAGCTGGTCAAGGGTCAAGAATGTCAGGAATACAACCTTAAGGAGATTAAGGCTAACATTTCAGGGTTAACCCAAGAAGTCAAATCTCATGCAACTGCTATCAAGTAGTTAGAGCACCAATTCCAATGAATGTCAACAACATTGAACCAGAGGTAGACGGGTACCCTTCCAATCAACAATGATCAAAATCCAAAAAAATAATGGTCATGTTCTTTCAATTACCACACGGAGTAGTATAAATACTATGGAAACTCCTTTACCTACTATGAGAGATCCAAGCAATAATAAAGTGATTGTTGATGAGAAACCTGTTATAGAGTCAGAAAAGGCAACATGTGGTGATTGTAAGGTTCATAAGTCTAAAGGTATGGGTGATGTAACCAAGACAGTAATCAAGTTGATCCCAAGACCACCCCTACCTTTTTCTAAAAGACTAAAACTAAAGCAAGAGGAAGGGAATTTTAAAAAGTTAATTGAAATTCTTAAAGACTTGATCTTGAACAACCCTCTCCTTAAAGTATTAAAGGAGATGCCTAGGCATTCCAGGTTTATGAAAAAGTTAGTAACTAAGAAGCGTACTGCAAGTTTTTAAGACGTGGGTGGATGCACCATTTTAGGGTAGTTATATCTATATCTCTAGCTCATAAAAGAGTTATCTCAGTGCATTCATGATTCCATGTATAATTGGGGCTCCTGATTTGCCAGAGATCTTTGTGACTTAGGTTCTAACATAAATCTGATCCCGCTGGTCATATTCAGATAATTGGGTTTGAGCTCCCATGAGCCAACTACTATGTGGATATTGATGGCCGATTGCACTATCAAGAAGCCTGTTGGCATTTACTATGATATGATGGTAAGAGTAGATCACCTCATTTTTCTAGCTAACTCTATGATTCAGGATTGTGAGGTTGATTTTATGATGCCCATAGTTTTGGGAAGACCATTTATAGTTACAGGAAGAGCAATGGTTGATATGGAAAAGGGAAAACTTATTTTCAGAGTCAATAAGGAAGAAGTCACATTTAATGCTCGAAGAATAACAAAAAAGCTGACATGAGAGTGGTGTCGGTCATTGATTGTATTAATGACCTAAGAGGATACTCTGTTGGGTATCTTTTGAGTAGTCAAGAAAACCAAATCATTCTATGATGTTAAATCAAGCGCTATATCTGAGGCTACCCATAGTCTTGTTGGTAAAGTCTAAGTAACCAACACAGCCACGTTGTGCCGTGATGTTAAATGAATCACTGGGTGGGAGGCAACCCACTATTTTTGTGTTTAATTTTTTTGTTTTATCATTGTAGGTTCATATCTTTTGGACTGACCTAGAATTTGGTAAAGTTGCTACATTTAAAATCTTCCAGGTAAGAGGATTGTGTGACCAATCCATAAGGTCACAAGTCCCACTCGAGCAAAGTACAACTGGCTCCCAAAGCTGCAAAGAAGAAGGTTATTAATATAGGAGATGTGATAAGTCCCCTGAGCCTAGTGGCTCTATAGAAGAGTACCTTATTTATAGCTTAGATCATCTACGACCGTGGCAACAAGCTGAGTGACTAGAGGCCAGATGTGCGAGGTAGCTGAGACTGTTATTTTGGGCACTATGGGTGTGTACCTGCTAGATGACTTATAGTAGGGCAGAAGGCCAGCCTTTACCCTGCCTAGGTCTCAGACTGAGTCCATCTAAGTTGTCCAGGAAGCTCTAACACGATTGAG
The DNA here is from genome assembly GCA_030864225.1 of Capsicum baccatum var. pendulum. Taxonomy (NCBI): domain Eukaryota; kingdom Viridiplantae; phylum Streptophyta; class Magnoliopsida; order Solanales; family Solanaceae; genus Capsicum; species Capsicum baccatum. Next base: position 153,639,278 of record CM061555.1, on the reverse strand, counting down.
AATAAAGTTGTCCTGGATATCACCCCCACACTCTTCTCCGTTAGGTGATGATGATGATCCTGAGGACGATTCAGAGTTGGAGTCAATTCCACAGGTTTATGCTCAGGACACCCAATCTTAGGAGGGATCCCAGGATGAGTCTGAGGCTACAGTTCATGAGTAGCCATCAAATGTACCCCAGTCTCAGAAAGGTACAAGGAAATCATTATACTAGGTACCAGTTCTAAATTTAGAGGCACCGTCATAGTTGGGACAATGTTCCATAGCTATACATATCGTAGAGGTAACTCTTGAGAAGGTAAACCTAAGATGATATGTGGAGAGACTGCGTATGATATTTGATAAAGACAATAATGCTTTAGAGACAAAATAACCAAAGAGGGTCATTTATGAGAAGCGTAAGATTGAGCTATCTGGGTTAAGTAGAGTACCACAATTGTGGGAAACTTTTGATCTTTAATAGTATGACTAGACCACTTGGTTTTTACAACCCATCTTTGATACAGAAATTCTATGTATCATATCATGCCACAGTGGCTCTTACTACACCCAAATCTAGAGGTTTTCCAAGGCATACTGAGTAGCTACAACTTGAGCAGACCCTTGTGAGAGGGGTCATGGTTGATATTTTAGCGACGACCATCCACCGAGTTCTCTTTGGTCCAGAATATCTTTACCCAAAATCCATAACAAAGTGTGACTATAGATTAAGACTTCCATATAACAGCTATATTGTAAGGGACACTGAGCATAGGCATGATAGAGTTGAGATAGCGAGCTATATCACCAACTACATTTCACCTTTAGGTGATAAGACCCTATGGATTGAGGGGTAGGACATAATAAAAAAGGCAACGCTGACTTTTGTTATTAATTTTTGGTGGTTGCACATCTAATATAGACTATTTTCAATTACTTTAAATAATGTATTAACCTAGAAGAGAGTCACTCTGATTGATAGCATGATGGATGGGTAGGACATTGACTTCATAACCATCATTCAACATGAGATTTATGTGAGAGCCTTTGGAGAGATGACAACTTTTCTATTCCATTATATTATTCAGAGACTTTGTGATGGTGCCGGTGTACTAGAGATACATAAAGTTAATGAGAGAGTACAGGAGACAAACATAACACTTACAAAGATGATGAAGGATCCAGCATATTTGATCCTTCTCAGGAGACCACGTGATCTTGTCATAACACCTTAGGCCCAAACTAAAGGCCTTTCAATTTCCACAGACTCCAGTGATGTACATAGAGAGGACCTGGAAGCTAGTATAGATTTTGAGATGGGGGAGTAGAGAGAGAATCCCGAAGTTATTACACAGGGTGAGGGGACCCAATGATATCCATATTAGCCCTGACTTTTAGCTCTGAGTTGATTGGTGTGTCTTTAGGGCCCACTCACCCATCCACTTGAGCTTCTGCATTGGTATGATGTTATTTTCTCATGCATTTTCACAAATCTTAGTGGATAGACAAAGAACCACTACCAAACAACTAGAGAATGTAAAGATAGAGGTGGCGACTTTGTATGTGCAAATCCATCCATGGGTCTAGAACACACTAGAGATGATAGAGGCTAAATGAGAGTCCGCACATACAACTGCTATGTCATAGATAAATGCTGATCCACAGGCATATATTAATGTATTTTAGAGATGTGTGGTAGACATGTTTACAGTAATTGAGGTTTCGAATCTAGGAGGCATTAAAGAGGAGATGAACACGTTAAGAGAAGAAGTATGCTCTATCACAGAGAGCTATATGATATTCATACCTCTGGGCATGCCCCCAGTTGTTCAAATGTCACCTTTGCATGGTCCCAGATGATTTGATTTATTTGAAAATAATGATGGTAGGTCCCCATACGAGGGTCCAAGAGAGGCCATAAGGGGGAGATTTAGGATCTAGATTTATCATTTATGCAGGCCCTAAAAAGGGCTAGACATGATTTAAGGGAGACTGATTTTATTGATAGGCAGAGGCGTGATGAGATAGAAGTGGGTTCATCCTCTAGTAGTGCACAACTACCACCACCGCCTCCGCTTGTGGATATTCCCCCACATGATGACACACATACTTAGTGAGTCCCAGTTATCTTCTCAGTTCCCTTGGTTTTTCTTTATTTTTGCATATTAGGGACAGGGTGTAGTCTTTCAGTTATGGGTGGGGAAAACCATAGCCATCACAAGTTTTTGTTTTCATGCTTCTTTTTTTGCCGGCCGTGGAAAGGTTTCAGAATTGGTATGTCTAGGTTTAAATTTATTTTGTTTTGTGATGTGTTTTATGTTTGACTAGGTAATTTCTAAGTATTTAAGTAGTTGACATATTTTGATAGTGATTTTTGAGAAAAGTGATACCTCTTCAAATGATACCTCTTCAAATAACATATTGTGACTTTCGTGGATCTTGTCATAGCATTAGAATTTAGGACATGATAGTCATTGTTAATAATTGTATGAACCAAATTGATAGTAGCTTTGTGATATAATATTGTGCCATGTGTGTGTGAGATACTACCTAGTTCCCTTTGTATGTTAAATTTAAAACTTGCACGGTTGGTCTTGCCTAGGTTGTAGGATAGTTGGTTGGGAAAGGATCATACGTTGTTTTTTTTATTTTAGTCCACTTTTAACCTAAATACCCTTTCAGTGTGAAGTTGTATCCCTTGATCCCTGTTTTACGCCTTATAGCTTATTTTTTTGTTTTCACCTTTCACCTTCCCATTTTTGTCACAATGAACCTATTTTGGCCTTGGTCCTTCTTGTGCATCTCAACTCAAGCAAATCGCCTAAGTTAAGGATGGCTATCATAGGGGTGCATAATGTATAGTGGCTATGAAGAAGGAAACAATAATATAAAAAGAAAGTAGGGTTGGGTATGGTAGCAAAAGAAAAAGAAAATAAAAAAAGAAGAGTAAAATATAAAAGAGTTGAAAAAACTTTAAGAAAACCACACCCAATCTGAACATGATTTAAAATAGAAAGGGAGAAATAAGGGAGGGAATAAAGTGAAAAAATGGTTAATAAGTAAGAACCCAGAGTTAGTGTAGTGCCAAGGAGGCTTAGTCACTTGATATCCATATGTACCATACCAACACCCAAGACTATATTAAAAGCCAAGAAATGTCCTATAGTGATCCTGATTTGACTGTCTGAAATCTTAGGTATAGAAAGTAAGTGCAATTTTATGGTATTTAACATGCATTGATTGGAACTTCTTTCTGAGTGTGAGTGTCTCTTGACCATCCCCTCACTGACATGCTTGATTCCATATATAATTGAGGGGGACCTCTTTTGATGTGAGTGAACATGGGTTGTATTGCTAGTTGCATACTTATTTGTATAATTGTAACTTGTATATATGCATGGTTGTCTATTGCTAATGTAACTGCCATAACATGATTCCTTTGTATCATACTATTATGCTTTATGTTTACGGACAATTGGTTTCTCTTGTGATATGAGAGGGGATAATGAGTTTGAACTCAGAATATAGATTGATTGCCTATGATGCTTTGAATTCTCCTAGTTACACATCATGTTTTTATTTTATTTTGTTTTGTTTCCTGAGGACATGAAAATATTCTAAGTTAAGGGTGTTGATGTGATATGAATTTATAGCTCTGTTGGTGCTTAAAACTATGAAAATATTCTTGATTCTTAGGTTATTTAGTTAGATATGATGTGTTTTGGGTATGTTTTGGAAGAAATTAGGTTTTGGATGCTAAATTTAAGAAAAAATATGAAATTTAAGTTTTTTGCAACTAACTTGGTCATTTTTGGGCATATATGGCACTTACTGGGCATATGTGACCAAAGCATGTACTAGAACTTGAAGTCCCAAGGCTTAGATGCAGGAATTGAAGACCCTGTCACTTACTAAGGTCACTTGCGATTTGTATGTAGATACGGTTTGTATGTGGCTAAGGTAAGTGACAGAATCCGAGATCCAAGGAGCGCAGAAGCTGAAGGAAAAATTTCTGGCACTTACCTAAGTTAATTTGCGGACAGTATGTAGTACATATGGGCTGTATGTGGTGTAAGTAAGTGGACAACAACTCCATTTTTCCTTTTTTATTTAGGCATTGAATTTTAGGATTTCCTTATGTTCTATATACCATTTACGTGTTTTTTAGCTAAGGTTACGCACTTTTATACTATTTTACACACTTTAACATATTGTGATATTTGTAATTCTTATATTGGAGATTTTGGTTGATAATTTAGTTTCTAGATTTTGGAGTGGCTAAAACCCTTAGCTAGGGTTATGGGAACCTGGAGGATTGATGAAGTAGGAGAAGTGTAAAGCTGATTTGAGCCAGTACCCATGCATGTATTGTATTATCTTCAGTTTAATAGTTGTCTTAGTGGTTGCAAACGTTAGGATCCTGCTTAGATATTCCTATTCACTCCAAAAGAGGAGTATGACTAGGAAAATATAATAACAATAGTAATTTAGAGTTAATTGTCGAAATAATCTTACTAGTATTATCTTCTTAAGACAATTTGCTATCATCTAATAACTTGAGACCCACAAGGTGACAATTAACTGGGATCCAGGATAAGGGTTAGTAATGAGACATTCTAAGACTGAAAAGTTAAAAGCTGAAATCCATCAATGAGTACACAAGACTGTTTATGGTACACAACATATCAGATTTTACATACAAGGTACTAGTTTAGTTCAGCTGAGCACGACAAACTTACAGATTCGAGATGCAGGGGGAACACAATCCTAGTGTCATCTCCTATTTATTTTAACCAAAGTCTACATTATGTTACTTATAGTTATTTGATACTACAAAAACTCCCCATTTACCTTCCACACTTGCCCGTTGATTTCATAAAAAGAAAGAAACAACACCTGTAGTCTCTATGGGTATGAACCCAACCTAGTTGGGTTACTATACTTGACTAAGAGTACTCTATCCTTAAATTTAAGGTGTATTTTGTTCTTGGATCAGGGGTACAAGATCTTAGATAAAGGAATTGAAGTTTCCCATGCCAAAAAGGTGATTGAATAGCTACCTTCTCTAATCTTAGTAAAGGGCGTTCACAGTTTTCTTGTCCATGTAGGATTTTATCGGAGGTTCATAAAAGACTTCTCCAAAATTGAAAAACCACTTGGTAAGTTAATAGAGAAGGAAACCAATTTTTTTTGATGAAAATTGATTGATGGATTTTGAGTGCCTCAATAAAAAAATGGTAGTTGCACCCATTATTATTGCTCCGAATTAGTCTAAGCCATTCAAAGTGATGTGCGATGCAAGTTGAGTTGAACTTAGGGTTGTTCTTGAACAGAAAAGGGAGAAGCCTTTTCATCCTATTTACTATGCAATCAAAGTGTTGAATAGGGATCAAAAGAATATATAATTACTAAGTAAGAGCCTATTGTTGTGTCTACACCTTTGAGAAATTCATGCCATATTTTCTTGGTACTAAAGTTGTTGTTCATAGTAATCACTTAGCATTGAGATATTTGATGACAAAGAAGGATTCCAAAACTAGACTGATTCAATCGGTGTTGTTACATAGGAATTTGGCTTTAAAGTCAAAGACAAAAAAGGGTATGAGAATCTAAAAGTGGACTATTTGTCTTGATTGGAGAATATGGGAAGAAGGCTGAACGAATTAGAGACTGATGGCTCATTCCCATATGAACATATGCTTACAACTATCCTTGATCTTGTGCCATGGTATGCAGACTTGACTAACTACTTTGCCAGTGACATTATACCAGCAGACAAAAACTTTAATCCAAGAAAGAAGTTTCAATATGACGTGAACAATTACTTTTAGGATAAACCTTTTTTATTTAGGTTGTGTGCTGATAATATCATTTAGAGGTATGCCTCAGAGGTAGAAATGCTACGTATTTTCTAGTCTTGCCATTTTCCCTAGTAGGAGGATATTATGTAGGTGATCACATAGTGAAGAAAATTTTCAAAATGGTTACTAATGGCCTACTATTCATAAGGATGCATATGATTTTTCAAAAGATTATGATCAATGGCAGTGACAGGGGTTGATTTGTAGATATAAAGAGATACACATGCCCAAGATGTAGAAGGTTGAATTATTTGATGTATGGGGCATATATTTTATGGGCTCCTTAATGATTTCAAATTAGTGAAGATAAATATTGGTTACTATGGACTATGTGTCCAAGTAAGTAGAAGTTGTGACATTAGTAGATAATGAGGACAAAAGTGTGGTGGCATTCTTGAAAAACAATATCCTCTCTCTTTTTGGTACTCCTCACATAATTATAAGTGATGGTTTTTTTTTATAATAAGGTAATTTGGGTTTCATTATATATGTATAGCATGAATAAAATAAGGTGGCTACTCCTTATTATATCAGAACTGGTGTGCAAGTGAAGGTGTCAAATAGAGAGATAAAGATGATATTGGCCAAGTCTGTTAATGCAAATCTGAGTTATTGGTCACAAAATCATGATAATGCTCTTTGTGCTTACCATACTGCTTTTATGAAACCAATAGGTATGTCTCTATACTAAATAATCTTAGGTAAGCCTATAACTTACCGGTATAACTTGAGCACAAAGCTTTGTAGGCACTCATAAAGCTGAATTTGAGATGATATAAAGTGGTTGATATGAGATTGGACCAACTAAATTAGATGGATGAATTTTGGATTTAGGCTTATGAGAAAGTTGATTTGTACAAGGAGAAAAAGAAGCTTTACCATGATAGAAGGATTGAAAAGAGAGAGTTCTAAGTAGGTGAATGAGTACTATTGTTCAACTCGAGGTTTAAACTTTATGGGAAAGCTAAAATCTAAGTAGTCTATCCATTCAATTGACTCAAAATTTTCCATCTAAGGTTTTGGAATTATAAAACAATGATGGGAAACTATTTAAAGTGAATGGTTAATGGGTGTATCAAGATGTTATCTTGCTGAAGGAGGTAAAAGTATTATCACGGGTATATCTTGATAAAGTCTGAGTAATAAAGATACCTGAGTTGTGCCACGATGTTAAATTAGGCGCTAATGGGAGGCAATCCATATCTTTTTGTTGTAAAATAATATTAAGATAAGTTTTGTTTGTGAGCATAATTAATTGGTTTGTTAAAGTCTGTATGGAGAAAATTTAGTCTCTATTGATAGCTTTGACGATTAAGAGTGACGAGTTGTTAATGAGTTGATGAGTTATTAGCTCTATGTCATCAGTTTAATGAAAAGAGAGGCACATTCTAGATAAAAGTAATAACTAAGGATTGATAAGTTATCAACAAGTTGACAGTCCATTAACCTAGGTCATAAACTATGATGACGGAGTTAAGCTATCTGGTTAAGAATGATGGCTTAATTGATGAGCCATTAATATATTGAGGGGTTGTCAACATAAGTCGTCAACTAGTGTGTGAGATGGATCCAATTAGCTTAAGGTTGATGAGATCATTGATGTGCTGTCAACCAGTTGATGAGGCATCAAAGAGTAACATGGCCCAGGTAAGTATTTCTTCACTTTATTTAACCCAAGCCCACATCCTTGGCTCAACCCATTCTTAACCTATTAACCATATAACCCTAAATCGATTCAACTACCTAAACCCAATATCCTAAATTAGACATCCTAAAAAAATAAAAGAAACAAATATTTCTTTTTTCTTAAAATAATATTAAAAAATAAAGAAACTAACGATTTCAAAACCTTTCACCTCTCCTCTTAATTACCTCTCTGCTACCTCTTTTTCAGACCCAGGTTAATCCAAAAGCCATTACAATCTCACCTTTTCTTCCTAATTCATCCTTTAAAAGACTCACATAAAAACAATCCCTAAATTATCACCCATTATCATCAGTAATACTTGTGCACAAAGTGAGAAATCCAAGTTCAAGTTCCCCTTGTAGTTTGTTTGTTCTATGTTGTAATTTAATAATAAGGTATATATTTTCTTTAATTTCCTTCTTTTATTGTAGTACTTGATGTAATATTTGCATGTAATGTTGAAATAATGAGCAAACAGTGTAAAATTGATGGGTGAAGTCTGGGTAACCTCCGTTGTGTCCTTGCATGATCCCTTCTTTGCGATCGCGATCCCATATGCTATGTTCACAAAGAATAATTGACTAGGACATCCCTATCGCATGATGGGTTCATCATGATCCCGATGGGTAATGGGTCCGGCTCTGTTTCCTTTTTTTATTGCATTCGTGGTCATGATGCTCGTGCTTGTGAGATTATCGGTTTGGGTCACATCATGATTGTAATGGTTTACCCATGATTATGATGATTATTTTTATTTTTGATCAAAGGTTAACCCTTGCGATCGTTGTGGATTGACCGTGATCGCGAGGCACAATGTCTAGAACTAGTTAAAACCTTTCTTTTCTCGATTTTTCTCTATTTTGAACATTTATTTTTGGGTTTTGCCCGGTAAATTATTAAATGAGTTTTCTTCGATTCAAGGTCCGATTTCTATTTGATCTGCATGGATTTTCAACTATAGACTCCTGTTGATATGGAAAACATTATTCTTAAATAAAAATTCAATTCACGTGGATTTTCAACTATAGACTCCTCTTGATATGGAAAATATTATTCTAAATAATAATATGATTTTATTTCTTTTATTTTTGGACTTGTTTTTCGAACTCATTTTGGATCTATTTTAAATAAGATAAATATGGGTATCATTAGCTTTGTTTTGACATGTAGATGTCATATTTGTTTAGATTGAATGCATTTTATGTTGATAAGAAAGAGTTCAACTCCCAGTAGAGGCTTGGGATGATACTTGGACTTACAGATCTTCATTTAAGGCAAGTTAAGGTTTACTTTGACTTTTTCCAAGTGTTTATGTGTTGTATGCTTCTTTATATGTATTTTTGTTCTTTGTTTAGGTTTGGGGGTACCCCTTATGTGATATGGCGAGCATCTCTATGGGTACCGGAGTCTTTGATGGATTGTATTTAGATAATGTCTATTCTAGATAGTTTTGCTACTTGTTAGTACCGCTAGGATAGATTGTAAATAGATAACTTGGTATTCTTAAATTACTGATAGGTATTACCTATATTATGAGTTTGTATCAAAATTGATGACTTTCTAGAGGTAGTTAGGTTATTCTTACCTTATTATGAAATTGTTGAGGTTTAGAAAACACGAGTATAAATAAAATTGTATTAGGTGATGAGCCTTAGTGTATTGAACAAACTAGGTTTGGATAGTTTCGTGATATATTATTTTTACAATTATTATTTATTTCATGTTGCCCACATGGGACTTATGTGAATATGTTTATGGACTTGAATAACTGTTCGTGATTGTGTGCCCTAGTGGGGGCTTATATACATATTGCTTATTGAATTGAGAGGATATATTATTGTGACTCTTTAGTGGGGGCTTGAATTGATGTTATTGGTCATGTTTGTACATTAAATGCCTTATATATTATTATGTCACCCAAGTGGGGGCATGACTTTTCATTATTGGCCTTATTTATGCATTAAAATGCCTTATTCATTATTTTATTGCCCGAGTTGGGGCTTGAATTGACATTGTAGGTCTTATTTAAGAAATTAATTGTATGATCATTATAGTGATGCCCGAGTGAGGGATGGAGATGATAATATTGATGATTACATGACTATTTGTTCTGGTGGTGCCAAGTGAAAACATAAAATATGAATTAATGATACATTGAGTTAATTCTAAGTTTACTTTTACATGCATCGATTGGATTTTGATCTTCATGCTTATTGATTGTGAGAATTACATCCTCATATACACATGCATATTCATGATACATTGGTGCCATTGAAAAATACTATTTTTGAATGAAAATAAGACACTTCTATAAAAACCCTATCTATGATGAGCCAAAGAGGAGAGCGGAGATTGAGATTGAGATCAAGATTAAGATTGAGATATAAGATACAGTATATGGGTTATGAATACTCTATGGGTCCTACCTGATAACTGTAGGCATGATGGGTATCTACAGAAAGTCATGTGATGACTTTCACCATTCATCATTATCATCATTCCATTCAATTGCATTACATTCCTTGATTTGATACTGTATTTTTATTTATTTTTGTATTGAATTTTCCTCATAAAACCTTGTTTGTAATATTGTATTTGATAATTCATTTCATTTCGTTACATTATCTTATATCATCTTATACTAATTGAGAGTTGAGATATTAAGAGTCTTGAGGTATGACTGTGACTTGATAGGAAAAATAGTTGTGAACACCTCTGGGTAGCATGAGATATACCCTAATATATACACACTCTCTTTGTTGCTATTCCATAGTATTTGGTTAATGACAATTGATTAAGACTGTTTATCGTATTTGTGAGACTTCTTCATCAATGACTTCCTTATAGATTGCATAGAATGAATAATGTTGACTCATCTAGATTAATGTGCCTATCTGTATTTGATGTACCTATTGACTGCTGTCTTAGGTTACCTAAATTAGGATAACGTGGTGTAATTACTGGATTTTTGATTGTTGGGGAAGCCTTGGGTAGTTGGAGTAGTGTTTTTTGCCATCGCTTTATATTAGGGTCAGTTATCTATTTTCTTGTTGAATATATGTGGTTTCTTACTCCCCTTGATTTTTGTTTTCTTTTTCTTATTTTTTTTACACCCTTGTGCATTTATTAGTTTGATTGGTAGATGATAGATGGCATTTCGTTGGAGTTCACATAGCAGAGATCGAGGTAGTGGCTGATGGACTTCAGAATATCTTAAATTTATCTATTTTTGTTTTATGTTTTTATTCATATCTAAGACATTTTAGATGCTAATTATTATTAGTTAAATCTGTATTAAGGCTTGTACTGATGACAACCAGACCTAGGATGTATATTTGAGATGCGTGTCTTATATATATATTTGGGATTCATTTATCTCATATGTTTATGCTCTTGAATTCCTTTAACTCTTGTTCTTTATGTTGGGTTAGTCTTACTTTTTCAGTGGGTGTGACAAGTGCCACCTCATGCCTATTTTTGGGTTGTAACAAATTGATCCAGGTTCATTGGTTTCATTAGTATAAGCTGACTCTAGTAGAGTCTTGTGGATCATTGCAAAGACATCTGTTATCTATCTTAGAAAGGTTATAGGACTTTAGGAGATATTTATTCCTTCATTCTGTTTTGGACATTTAGAGCTTTGTATAACTTAAAACTTCTTATTCACTTTTTCACAGATGATGAGCATGCATTCTTCCATAGCTAGAGATTTAGTGTGTGTGCCTTCGATGCATGGAAGGAGCAAGGTTCGATACAAAGGTCAGACTAGTATGATCAGAGCACCTAAATATTAGGTTAGAGTTGTTTCTTTAGGTTCTAGGGTTGCTAGTAGTTGTAAACCTAAAGTGTTAGAGAGGTTGAGGCTAGTACAGACACTGCCTGTGACCATACCTATAATTGAGGATTATTTAATTCGAGTGTTGGGTTTCCTCTAGAGAGTGGCTCCTATTTTGGTTTAGCATGCTACTTTTGGTCTTCTTACTCTAGATGTACATATGACTATTACTGGTTCTCCTAGTGTCAATGAGGTATTGTAGGAGATTACTCCACATCCAGTGACCTTACCCTTTATGTCCATGGAAGGATAAATTAGGTATGTAGAGTTTATGAGGACATATATACCTTATTTTGATGAAGATCCTAGGTTTGAATCTTATATGCTGTTACTTGGGCACTGTGAGAGGTTTCACAGGTTGGGTTTGGTGGATTATGATGGAGTAAACTTTACTTTATTTTAGTTCTACTTCACTTTGTTTTAGTTTTTAATCTATCTAAATAGTAGCGGAGAATTTTTATAGAGGGAAGACCGGCTAGGTCACCTCCTCTTTTATGGAATCAGTTTGCTCGAGTGCTTTTAGAGGAGTTTGTGCATTGATATGAGAGGCTTGCTGCCAAAAGGCCGATAAATTTGATGTCATAGTGATATATATGATGGAGGTTAGAATCTTTGTGGTTATGCTTGAAGAAGACTAGATTAGGTGGTCTCTTAGATTCTTCAAGTTTGGTTAAGCAGGCTTTGACTTTTTTAGTTTTCTTACAATGTGGAGGTCTCAATCACGATAGAAGGAATTGCCCATAATAGATTAAACAGAGTAATGCTTCATCAATTGGTATGGGAGATGATAAGTTTTTATATCAGGCTCCACCGAATAAAAATGAGACAGGAGTTTCCCATAGTAGCCACATGTATAGTTTTGGTATGCTTTTTTATTTATCTTGGTAGCATTTGATTATGGTTTTGCATTCTGCTATTTATTCATTTTTTAGCATTGGATTTAATTATGTTTTATGAGTTTTGCTGGATCTATTAATATTGCTTCCCTATAGATGAGTCCTTAGTGGTGGATATGGTGTGTCGATCTTATGTTGTGACTCACTTAGAGTGCATAGTGGGATTAGGCTTGATTTTTTAAGTTTGGTAGATTTTTATGTGTTTGGGTGTGACCTCTTTGATGGTTATATTGTAGACTAATGTAGGGTCAACAATGAGTTTTAGCATATTCAGATTATAGAAGGCAATCTAAAGGTTCTCTAGAGAGTCCTGGGTCATTTAGGGTTGAGAAAGAATTTCAGTTCTTGGGAGGTTATTTAGTGAGTCCTGGGTCCTGCTAGCATTATTAACAGTGGGTGTGCATGATTTAGTCATTGTAGGGGGTCACTTTGAGGTATATTTGGTTTGGGTAATGCCTTACTGATGATATCGACTGTGTGGGATAAAAAGTAGTCCTAACTAGAATATCCAAAAAGACCTTATGGTATTTGGGACTTGGTACTGCCTACTAGGAATGATTGCTTTGGAAGATTCTAGTTATATAAAATAAGATTTGAGACATTTATGACTTGCGTATTGATATCTTCCTAAGTGGTTGGCATTTGTTGAGTGATGTGATTTAATGGTATTGAGCACTCCTTGGTTAAGTTTGAAGGATTTCGGCTTATGAGAGGTCCTTGCTTTTATTTGGGAAGAGTTTTGAATGGAAAAAAAAACTTAGTTATAGAAAGTGTTACTTCTATAGCTAAGTAGCCTAATGGGATATTTTTCTCACGGGTTTTGATTTTGGAGTATATGTTACTAATCCATAACTCTTGTGTTAATGAAAATACTGAATAAAAAAATAAGTTAAGGACAGGTTAAGGAATTTGTTCATAAAGTGTTTTGATGTATGTTGAGTTTAGCTATGGGTTCGAGTTGAGAATTTATGGTCCTAATAGTTTGGTTTACTAGTAGCTTATACAGAGTTTAGTAGTGATTCTCTCAAGTTTTATCCATGATTTGGGCATCCATCAGTGAGATATAATGATTGTTACACTATTTCTACAAGTTGATTATTACTTGTTATGATGGGTTGCATATATGTGTAGGGTCAGAAAGACTCTTTGTTCTACTAGGTTAATGAGTACGTCAGGTTGTTTTATGACTTTTGGATATTGAGGTCCGCACGTGTTATTGTGATGAGTAACTTGAGTTTATGGTGTCATTTAGAGATTTTATTACTATGGTTTATAGAGTGTTATGCTACCCTCACTTTTCTTAAAAGGGTTAAGTTGTAGGCTTTGGCTATTGGGTAGTGACCTAGTATGCTTAGTATGGCTTTTAAGGTTTTACGTAGCCTTGATAACAGTTTCTGGCCTAGTAGTTATAGCCTAGAGATATGGTGTGGTTTGGATTGATAGTGATAATATCAATCTTAAGTGGGTTTACTTGGTGATTTGGTGAGTAGATACTTGATTTATGGGTTCCTTGGCCTTTGGTATGTCCGAGGATGATTTTTGATCTTGTGGTTGTAGCCAGTATCTTATGGTGTCTTGGTTAGGTTTAGTTTAGCAGAGTGTATTTATGCGTTTTGTTATGTTCAACTCAGTTTTGGGTTATAGAGAAAGCTTAAAAATATAAAAATTTGACTTTATTATTTTGGACTTAAAGGCTTCTGATGTGACCCTATGAGTCCTTATGCAATAGATTTATGGTTCTATGGTGAGACCGTTAGTTCTATGGTTGTGACTCCACCTTAGAGTGATTGCTTATTATTTTTTGAGGGTATTTCTTATCCTATACCTATTTTTGAAATTTTGTTGCTTGTACTTTCAGGGAGGAATGTGAATTTTAGGGGTGGATACTGTGATGACCCTCATAGTAAAATTTAGAAACTTCTGTGTTTTGACCATTCTACTACTCCTCGTAGTTACTACATCTTGATTTTGGGGTATAGGGAGGGTTGGCATGGATCCCAAGGACTTCAAAAAGGTTTTGGGAGAGTTTGAGGTTATTTTTTTGGCTTTACGAGCCAATACTTTACTTCGGTCAATATTTATTGATATGAGTGCCATATGAAAATTTGGACTATGTAATTATACCAACAGATCCAGAATGTCAAATTTGGATTAGTGTTACGACTTGAGACTAGCCCCTAGTCGTAACATGAAGCTTAGAATCACAAGTAAGTCCAAGCTAACCCATGGCCTGACAAAACATTAATAATTTGGATAAAGATTGATCGATGCGGAGATGTCTATAACCTATCTTCGGGAGCCTTTAGAGACATTTTAGAAAATTCACTTCTTGACTCCTTATCGTGTGTCCGCATTGCTATAAACCTCGAACACATTATTTGACTCTATTCTGTTCCTAATGAATGATGCAAGATGGGCAATGTTGTTAATAGATGTAGACGAGAATTCATCATATGTTTCAAGAGTTTCAGCACACAATCAGACTAAAGAGTCAGAGATGGATATCAAATATTTTCAACGTCTACCAAAAGAATTTGGGGACAACTTAGGCTCAGGTATTTTAGATTCAACATTAGGGATTTGAGTCATGTTGCAGATCCCTCTCAACCATGGGTGTCATTCAATTCATCGAGCAATTCTCAGATCAGAGTTAGGTTTATTGGTGTTCATTATGGTTCTTGACCAATTTCTAAGTATGAGATTAGGTTTATTGGACCAGGCATATTCTTATACCATACTCTTCCGAGCTAGACATGGTTGGTGGATTTATTAATAGACAGACATTGCCACACTATTTGGTATTAGAGCATATGATAACAGTTGGGCCTTTCTTGTCTTATCTAGTGGATTATGTGAGGGCCATAGAGAGAGAAAGTATTAAGACTTATGGAGGTGGATGCAAGAGGCCATGCCATCAATATAATGCTATTGGTATTTCATCCAAGAGCTTATTTTGGTTATAAAGAGATAAGACATCCGTTTAGAGAGCACTCCAGATGTGAATTTGTGATTGGACAGAGTTAGCATGTGTTCTCTGCTAGCCTAGAGTTCTTGAGTTAGGCTATAATTGTGGGAAAGATTGATATTATACTATAGTTTCCTCTTAGTCTCAGTTATCCAGCCATTTGGGCTTAGTTCGTGTTGCTTGCTAGGAATAGAGCTTGAGGAGTTTGTTACTACTGCAGAGAGATTGGTTACTAATCAAGAGAGTGTCCCTGACATAGGATTTCTAGTCATTTAGCTCATTTTAATCAGCCTTGTTATGTTGTGGAATCTTCAGTCTGAGATAGTGCGCCTGGTGCCTCAGTTGATGATTTAGTCGGTGAGTTCGAGTTTGGACCCATTTAGATTTACCCTCTCTATACCCGTCAGGTATGTGATTGTGGATTTCAACATAATGGTGTGCTTTTATTTCCCACATTTATCCTTTTTATTTATGTGTATGGGGGTATTCATACCCATTGATGATTATATGCCTTGATGAGTTCATATTAGTTATTCTGTGCCTTGTTATTGAGTTTCTAATTATGTGACTACACCGTGGTTTATTTCTTTTAGTAGTAGATGGAGTATGTCTGTGTTGATATTCTTCCCCTATGGGTGTAGCATTTGGGTTCAAGTCCCATTTATCTTAGCACGCTGGCCTTGTTGTGGCCCTTGAGTGGTACATGATATTGATGTTCATTTGGTATTGCCTATTCATTATATTGATATTGATATTGTTGTTACTATTGCTATCACTACTTGAGGCTATTATTATTATTACTTAATGTAATTGATCCTCACTAGGTAGCTGTATAAACTAGTGTTATCTAGTTAGAATTTTATTTTCTTATGATTGTTATACGGTGGCTTGAGTAGATATAGCCCGATTTGATGATTTCTTTCCCATAGTGAGGCGTGGTTGACTGTCTTCCCTCTTGGTTAGATATGTTAGATTGGTTTGGCAATTTATTATGATATCAAAGGTAAGTTGACCTTCTGTGTTTCTGCATGGTTTTAAAGTTTGCAATTTAGCTATACAACTCAATCTTGAGTTAGAGATTCTTAGATTTGCCACCTGGGCTACAAGGGTTTTCACTTTGGCTATTCCTTTCTATATATCCTATTTGTGAGCTTTGCCAGTTTTGGATTCATTTTTCATTAGTGGTTATTTCGTTTCCCAATAGTGGGTTTGATTATAACACTAGGATGTCCTGAGTTTATCTCTTAGATTTGTTGGATTCATCTCCTTGTGATGGTTTGCTTTTTTATTAGTGTAGAGATTGGATGCTACATTCTCAGTGTGATGTGATTCTTGTCTTTCGTGGAGTTAGAGAGTTAGAGACAGATGATAGTTCCTGCGATCGCTCCTTAAGTTGGCAAACTAGAAATTCTTTGTTTTGAGTTTTATGATTTTCTTGTAGTGGTCTTCACATTAAACTTGGTTTCGAGATTAGTACTTTTCTCCTTCAATGATGTGATTCATGGATGGATCGAGTGATGATTTCCCTACTTGTGTGGATCTAGGGAATCCCCATTTTAGAGTTTATTAGGCCTAATAAGGCTTGACATAGTGTTTCTCCTCGATGATCTGAGCCTATGGCTATTCTTTGCCAAGATGGAGTGTTGGATTGGTTAGTTTTTAGGTTGATTTGCATTTCTCTGAGTTGCTAGAGTTTTTTCAATTACCGTTGTGGTTTACACTTGGGGAGTTCTTAAGTATGCTTTGATAGTTCATGCCCTCCAGCGGATATGGGGTGGATCTCCTGAGTTTTCAACTGGTGATTTATCCTCTTTGCAATTTTATTCTTCAGCTATGTTTCAATTTTGACTCAGCATGATCTGGTACAGATATGTCTGGTTCAGACAATATGGTCGATGTGAGTATTTTACCTTGGTTTAGATTTGTTGGCTCAATTTTGGATTTAACGTCTTGGGATGGCGATTTGGAAGTTATGTTAGATTTGGAGTATTAATGCCTACCTATTTTCTTGTTTGGTTTAGGTAGTTAACACCGAGCAGTTTAACGTAGATGTTGAGATTTCATCTTAGAGTTGTAAAGCTTGAGTGCAACTTTCATTTTGGATTTTTCTCAGTTTGATTTTCATTTATAGGCCTGTTAAACCTACTCCGTGGTTACCTATTTGATCTTCTCAATTTCGGTTGGAATATAGTTGATAAGTGTTCAAATGATAGCCCATGAACCCGACATTGGTTCTTTCAACTTTGACCTTGAGTCTTTAGTCTTTTTGAGAATTTTGGATATTATACTCAGTGGGAGTACTATGCTTGAGTTGGATTTCGCTTGGTTTATTATATGTTGTTAAGCCTACTCCGTGGTTACCTATTTGATTTTCTCAATTTCGGTTGGAATATAGTTGATAAGTGTTCAAATGATAGCCCATGAACCCAACATTGGTTCTTTCAACTTTGACCTTGAGTCTTCAGTCTTTTTGAGAATTTTGGATGTTATACTCAGTGAGAGTACTATGCTTGAGTTGGATTTCACTTGGTTTATCATATGTTGATGGGACATCCTGGAGCAAATCATTCATTGATGAGTAGTTATGCCTTGATCTTATGGGTCTTAACCTTGATTACCATCAAGACTAGTTGCAGCATTAGCATAGACTGTCTTCCTTGATTATTGATGTTCCAGCTTTTGACGGAAAATTTTACATCTTTTACGAGGGATAATTGTGTATTTTCAAGAACTATTGTTGTATTTGATGCTGGATTTTAGTGTTTTCAAGTGAAGGACTTAGCTAAAGAAATAACTTGGAAAAGCAAGAAAAAAGGGTAATGACGGTCGAACTGATGGACCATCAACCATGTGACGGACCATCAGGGTGTCCATCAACAATAGGTAGAATGATGGGATGTGCAGATCCTTGCAACGGTACAAGTGACGGACCATCAAGCCTCTGACGGGATGTCAACCTGGCCATCAGGCTAAGATAGAAAATGATTCCCCAAGTGATCAAGCGACGGCCCAAGTGACAGTCCGTCAGACCAGTGACGGCTCGTCAGCATGACCATCACTCCTTAAACAAAATATAGCAACTTAGGACCATCAGCGACGGTTCAAATAACGGACGTCACGCCACTGATGGGTCATCAACTTGTCCATCAATCGTGATGCGGTAAGACTGAGATTAAATTTTAAATACCTAGTACCTGGAAACATATAAATACCTAGTCTAGGTTTAGATTAGGTATCTTTCATTCATCTTTTATGTACTTTTCAATTTTTGAACAACTTGTAACCTACTATTCTCTGAGAATTAGCTGAAATTGTGGATCTGGACATTTTATTCACTATTCTTCTTTGAAGATCAAGGAGAATTCTTTGGACCTTTTTGTAAGTAATTTTTCAGATTGTTTATGAGAAATACAATGAAATCTTCTTCTCTTTCTGTGATGTGTGGCTAAAACTCAGTTATGGGAGCCTTGATGTGATTAGTTGTTTAGGGTTGTGGGATTGCAATGAATTCTCTAATTAATTAGAATTGCATAAACTCCTCTTTATTATCATGATCTTTCTTGGTTGCAAACTTAAAGGGTGAGCCCAAGAACACCACTTGTTTGAGTAGAAATGTGTGTGTTGGGAAAAGAGGAGATTTACAAGGATCCTGAAGGCTTTAACCTTTGGGTTAAGGGTTGATTCCTTAACAGGATCAACCCACCTGATAAATCAATTGAACATATAGATGAACTTTAGAGTTCAATAATTCTTGCAATTGGAATTTACTATGTATGAATTCGGGATAACCCACAACCTTGACTGCTATAACATCTTGGTGAACATAATCCTAGTTTCGTTATTCTCATTGAATTAAACTTTACAAGTATACTTATTAGTTGAAACACGGTTTACTACAATACAACTTCACTATTAACAAACAAACCCCCTTGTTACTTCGGAACCTTCGATCAACCAGCCATTAATAATCATAATGCTTAATTTATAGTATTCCCCGTGGGATTCGACCCCAAGCTAGTTGGGTTCTATATTTGGCGACGATTTCTTACACTTTCTAACGAGAGTTGGGCATATCAAATTTTGGTGCCGTTGCCGGGGAATATGGTTGTCAGTTAAGTTTATGGGTGTTAATTGACATTTGGTTAAGTTCCTAATTTTACTTTTATTTGTTGTTTTGGTTCGTTACATGATCTTTACTTTGCATGCCACGTACAAGGAGGTCAGGAGAACCCTTATTACTATTTCATCCGAAACCTCAATTAATCAACAGAATGGAAGATCAATAAGAAACAGATATACTAGCCGCTTTGGCTAGTGCTCAATTGAATCAATAAAATGATGGTCAACCATCTCATCATCCTAATCCAGAGGATGAGGGCCTGGAAGATGATGATTTGTTGAATCCGGCTAACCAAAGACATACAGAGGATGTGGCTGCACTTGTGAACAAAAATTGCCCTTTCAGAGCAAGACCAGATCGCCAAGTTGTGCAATTTGATCTTTATGATGATGAGGTTGATATGGATGGAGCAGGTGCAACTGGAGCTATTATTCCTCCACCATTGGCACCCGAAGGTAAGTTCAACATTATGAGCACCATGATTCAACTACTTCATTTCAAGAGGTTGTTTGGTGGACTTTCAGGTGATGATCCGAATATGCACTTAGTGAACTTTGTCACTATTTACAAGTCTTTTGATAACCCAGGAGTGGGGCCGAATGCTATTCATTTGCACCTATTCCCATTGCCTCTATCTAGAGAGGCAACACTATGGCTTAATGGATTGACTCATGATTCTATAACAAACTGGAGGCAATTAAAAGAAACTTTACTAGAAAGTTTCTTTCCACCATCCAGGATGTTACAGTTGAGGGATGAGATCAGTAACTTTAGACAACTTTCGATTGAAGCTCTTTATGAGACATGAAAGAGGTTCAAGAAGAAGTTAATGCAGTGTCCTAACCACAAAATGACTGATATACATTTGATGGAGACTCTGTACAGAGCCTTGAATTCTATCATAAAGTCGGTTGTGTATAATATTGTAGGTGGAGCATTTATTGATCTTACTTTTCTAGAAGCTTTTGAAATGCTTGATAGGATGACTAAACAGAGTAGAGCTTGGCATACCAGGGATTTTGAGGTAGCAAGCTCTACTATGTCTAGTTGTATGACTGCGAAGCATTGCCGAAAAGAGGAAGGGTGCGACCAAGATATGGCGCACATGAAGACCCAGATGGATTTACTCACTAAGCATTTTCTATCTGGCAAGACTGAAAAGGTGAAAGCCATGAGGGCATAAAGTAGAGCTGGATCTAATTCTGTGGAGGAGGCTAACTATCTGAATAATCAAGGGGTTTTTTGAGGTAATAACCTAGGGAATCAAGGTTGGATGTGAAATGAGAAAGCTGGTTACAGAGATTGTGACCAAGGGAACTGGAAAAATAAGAATGATAGGAGCAGATTGTATGTTCCTCCTTGAAATCATGATAATACTGCTACTAATTTGGGTAAAATATCCATGGAGGACATGATGGAAAAGATGTTTAAAAGGGTGGAGGTGACCAATAATGACGTAACAATGACGAAGAGTGATTTATCTTCCATAAGTCAGTTAGCTACTTCACATTCAACCTCCATAAAATAGCTGGAGCAGCAAATGAACCAACTTTTGGTGGCATTTAATTAGAGGAAGAGTGGTACATTGTTGAGTGACACGGTGTAAAACCCTCGAAATGATGGGTCTTGTATGGAGATTACTACCCGCAGTGGTAAAGTATTACCTGTCCCTTTTATGGGCAAGCCGATAATTGATGATCTGGTAGAGTTGGATGAGGAAGTAGAAAAAGACCATCCAGTGGAGTCTGAGAAGCTGGATAATGGTGATATTCCTTCTATCCATCAGTAGCCTGATGAGTTAGATAAAAATAAGGGAAAGGATGGAGAAATAGTGGTAAAAATAATGCCAAAACTACTCCCTTTATTTCCCCATCGATTAAAGAAAAAGATGGATGACTCAAAATTTAGCAAATTTATGGAAATGCTAAAACAGTTGACTATGAATGTGCCTTTGATGGAGGCATTGAACAAATGCCTGGGTATGCTAAATTCATGAAGGATCTTGTCACAAAGAAGAGGACGATGAGCTATGACCTAGTGGACAATCTTCACCATTGTAGTGCCATTTATACAAGATCCTTATTGCAAAAAAAATAGATCATGGAGCAGTTACCATCCCGTGTACTATTGGATCACTGGATTTTGTGAAGGCTCTGTGTGATCTTGGGGTAAATATTAATTTGATGCCACTAGTAGTTTATAAGAAGTTGGGTTTGGGGGATACCACGTCCACTAACATGAGACTTTTGATGGTAGACAGATCAATGAAATGGCCAGTTAGTGTATTCTATGATGTGCTTGTGAAGGTGACCAATTTTATGCTCCCTGCTGACTTTGTGATCTTGGATTGCGAGGTGGACTTCGAGGTACCCATAATATTCGGTAGACCTTTCTTCACAACTGAGAGTGTGTTATTGACTTGTGGGAAAATGAGATACAGTTTTGGCTCAATGATAAGGTAGTCTGATTTGAGGTGTTCATGGATGATTTCTCTGTGGTAGGTGATTCTTTTGAGTTATGTCTAGTAAACCTTAGTAGAGCACTGCAGAGTTGCGAGGAATTCAATCTAGTGCTGAATTGGGAGAAATGTCACTTCATAGCGAAGGACGGCATTATTCTTAGACACCGAATTTCATCCAAGGGGATTGAGGTCGATCGTGAAAAAGTAGAGGTAATATTGAAATTACCCCCTCCAATCTTTGTGAAGGGAGTTCAGAGTTTCTTGGGACATGCTGGATTCTACCACTGATTTATTAAGTACTTCTCCAAAATTGCAAACCCACTGTGCAAATTTTTAGAGAAGGAGGCTAAGTTTGTATTTGATGATGATTGCATGAAGGCATTTGAATGCCTTATGGAGAAGCTTTTGGCTGCCCCTATTATTATTGCTCCAGACTGGTTTAAACCTTTTAAAATAATGTGTGATGCAAGTGGAGTAGCACTTGGGGCTGTGCTTGGATAGAAGAAAGAAAAATTGTTACACCTAATTTACTATGCTAGCAGTGCATTGAATAGGGTGCAAAAGAACTACACTGAGTAGGAACTTCTCGTGGTTGTCTATGCTTTTGAGAAGTTTCGTGCTTACTTGTTGGGAACCAAGGTGGTGGTTCATACATACCACGCTACCTTGAGATATTTGATGGCAAAGAAGGATGCTAAAACAAGATTAATCAAATGTGTGTTGCTTCTACAAGAATTTGACTTCGAGGTCATAGATAGGAAAGGATGTGAAAATCAGGTCATAGACCATTTATCCAGACTTGAGGGAGATCAGGAAATCACTGATAAATGAGAAATTGATGATGCATTTCCTGATGAGCATATCCTTACTGCTGTGTTTGAAAGAGTACCTTGGTACGTGAACTTTGCCAACTATGTGGTAATCAATCTTATTCCTGAAGATTTTTTCTTTCATCAGAAAAGAAAATTCCTCCATGATGCCAAAGGTTACTTCTAGGAAGAGCCATACCTATTCAGGCAGTGTGCTGATAATATTATTAGAAGATGCATCCCAGAAGTTGATATGCAGAATATTTTGGAAGCCTGCCATGCTTCACTAGTTGGGGCTCATCTTGCAGGTGATTGTACCGTAAGGAAAGTGCTACAGAGTGGCTATTATTGGTGAACCTTATTCTGGGATGCATACAAATTTGTGAAGAGATATGACTAGTGTCAGAGGCAACGCTCAATTTTAAAGCACCATGAGATGCCCATGACAAAAATGCTAGAGGTTAAATTGCTCGATGTCTGGGTATTAATTTCATGGGATCCTTCATTAGTTCCAATGGGTTGAATTATATCTTGGTTATTGTAGATTATGTATCCAAATGGATAGAAGTTGTGGCTCTAGCTAACAACAAAAGTAAAAGAGTCGATGTTTTTCACAAAAAGAATATTTTCTCCCACTTTGGAGTATCACATACTATCATAAGAGACAGGGGATCTCATTTTTGTAACAAAGTGTTTTGGGCTGCCTTGACAAAATATAAGGTGAAATAACATAAAGTAGCGACTCCATACCACCCACATACCAGTGGGAAAGTAAAGATTTTGAATCGGGAAATAAAGGTCATCCTAGCAAAAATAGTGAACGCAAGTAGGCAAGATTGGTCTCAAAAACTCAATGACGCCTTATGGGCATATCTAACTACTTTCAAGACACTCATTAGGATGTCACTATACCAGTTGGTCTATGGAAAAATATTTTATTTGCCGATAGAGCTAGAGCACCAGGTTTTATGGGCACTCAAGAGGTTAAATCTGAATTGGAAGAAAGCAGTGGAGCTAAGACTAGGGCAGCAGAATGAGATGGATGAATTCTATCTCAGGGCTTATGAAAGAGCAGATTTGTACAAGGAACGGGTGAAGAAATACCACGATTGGAGGGTTGAAAAGTGGAATTTTCAATAAGGTAATTGGGTATTACTCTTCAACTCAAGACTGAAGTTTTTCCCAGGTAAACTTAGGTCTAAGTGGTCTGGCCCATTTAAAGTTGCACACGTCTACTCATCTAGAGTAGTTGAACTTGAGAACAAAGATAGAAATATCTTCAAAGTCAACAGGCAATGGGTCAAGATATATATCAGTCCAATGGACTTGTTTAAGTGCTTGAGTATAGTTTATCTCGACGAAGTCTGAGTAATCGAGATAACTGAGTCGTGCCACGATAATAAATCAAGTGCTAGTAGGAGGTAACCCACAATGTGTTGTTGTAAGTGTTGTTAGAGTACTTATTTCTTTTGGTGCAATTTGATTTGTTTATTGAAGTGTGCATGAAGCAAAATGCAAGAAAACAAAAGATTAACAAGTTTAGGATGACTGACGGGAATGTTGACGGGCCATCAAAGGTCTGACGGACCATCACGGGAGCCATCAAAAGAAATCCAGAAACCTGAGTTACTGGAATGAGTCCGATGGACAACTTGACGGACCGTCATAGTCTTGATGGACCTTCAATATAACCATCACCATGAATAAGGAAAATCAGCTTACTAAATAGATCTGACAGGAATTGTGACGGACCGTCACCTCTGTGATGGACCGTCGCCTTTACCATTGCAACATGGTAGGTTGATCAAGGTTCTGGTAAGTATTAAGGGTAAACCTGATGGACCATCAGGTACCTGATGGACCATTGGTGTGTTCGTCAAATTAACCCTAATTTTTAGTGGGTTAGATCGGTTCAATTTAAAGCTGAATGAGTTATTATTATCCGACCCAAACATATTTAAATTGATTAGAGAAAATGGTTATGTATGTTGACACCTTTTCAAGTCCTAAAACTATTTGAATTCTTCTGCATTCAAAGTATCAAGGATCATTCATCTCCTCTTCCTATTCAAACAACTTTCTCCTTCTCTTATTATCATCAGAAAATAAGCTAAGTCTCTCACTAATAAAGCAATTTAATAGTCGTAGTTATTTATGAAGTTTTGCAAATTCAGAGTAGTGAAGAATACTGCAAAAACAAGGTATGATCACAACTTTACTCTTCTTTTCAGAATGATGAGCATGATTTGTGTGAGTTTGATAATGTTTGAAATGAACTTCATCTTGTTTTTACATTGTTGGGCTTCTGATTTAGTCGAACTCTGGTAAATATTGTTCTGGGTGAAGTCTGAGTAACCCATGTACCAAAAATGGTGAAGCTCATGTTTTAATGTTTAATTAATGCCATTGTTGTGTGCATAATTAAGTAATGTAGACTAGATGTTCAAAAAAGTGCCAAAGTGAAAGTTGATGATGAAAAGTCAAAGTGATGGCCAACTTGACAGACCTTCGAACACCCAACGAACCGTTACTTTGACCATTGGAAAGTTTTTGAAAAAATTGGTTACTGGTTTAGCCACGATGGACAACCTAGCGGACTGTCAGACCTCTGACGGACCATTACGGTGACCGTCATAAGTCTATGTGATAAATGCTTTACTAGTTTAGACTTGACGGTCAGGGCAAAGGATCTTCACAGCCCCAATGGACCGTCAACCCACCCCTTAAGTCAAGTTTTTTATTATTTCTTTTTTATTCTAATCCAGCTATTTCTTTATTCCTTGTTTAGGCAAATGGAATGCAAACTACCTATAAGCAGAGGCAGTGGTAGGACTCAACATAGAAGAGGCAAAAATAAGCCAGTATTATGTAAGGAGGCTTCGACTTTCAATACTTGGCAAAGGCACAGGATGAACCAGGCACTCTCCCAGTCTGAAGAGGAGAGTGAAAGCAGCAACAGTAGCAAAAGTTTGATCTATGACGAGGATAGGGTCAAAACTTCAAACCCTGACTAAGTCGAGGTATCAGAACAGGAAGAACCCAATGTCATAAGGTGCAAGGACTCGCAAGTATGGGTGGAAATTTGGTGACAAATAGGGGGGAATAGGAGCACTTCCTGGATGGCCTAGAACCAATAACAAATAGACAAATAAAGAGGCCAATCTTTGAAGAGCACCAAATTATGATGACCGAGTTGCATAAGTACCCAGACCTTGAGCGGCGATTTAATGAATATGAGTTAACTTGGATGAGTAAGTCCCTCGGGGCATGCCAACCAAATCCTGTGCGGGAACTTTTCACCAATTATTTGGCACTAGTAGAGAAAAGTTGTCCCAAGGGAACAAAAATTTTAGACTTGCTTAACAGGAAATTAATTTCTGTAAGAGGGGTCACCATTGATATATCTGCCTGCACAATGAACAGGATGCTATTTGGGCCTGATTATAAAGCACCGACTACTGTACCAGATCTTAAGCATCATCTAACTATGGCCTCCACCCAAAGTATTTAGTTATCTAGGCTCCTCACTGACTATGGTAAACCATCATGGGCACTTAATCCCAAAGAAGGCATTGCTAAATCATCCCTCATCTTTCGAGCTTAGTTTTGGTAGGCTATTGTTAGATTGCGATTGATGCCGACAAGGGGATATGCTAACTTGGACAGTCATAAGGTAGTGTTGGTTGCTAGTCTGGTTGCCTAGCTAAAGATTCATTTTGGCCGAATTATTACTGATGAGTTGTTCATTCGGGCACACAAAATGAAAAGTGCTTTACCATTTTTGAGTTTGATCCTGGAATTATGTAGATAAGACAATGTAAATTTTATCTAAGGGGTTGACATTGAGATTTGAGAAACTCATAGGTAGGGTATTGAAAAAACAAAGAATGACTCAAATTATGAAATGCGAGTCAATATGTCTCCTGCTTATCAGACACAGTTAACTCCAACCCCCGGAACTTCTGAGATCCCCACAGGATGTCGTTGCCTATTACTATGTATGTGCTTCCCGATTATGTTCCACCTAGTGCTTCTATAGGACCGACATGTATGCCACCAATGGGTGGGACTTCAGACACTACATCTGTCCCACCTCAGTATTCTAAGTACATGCTGACACAGGAGAATTTATCCAAGTCTATTAGAGCACAGAAAAGTTTGAGAAATAGTTGAGCGCATGGGCAAAATAGTTCAAGCCATTTATTGATCGCATCGTTGATGAATCATTAAAACTATATCAGCATATTCAGGTCAAAATGGATAACATGGAAGAGTGTATAAACAAGTGGCTGGATGAGCTATCATTGCCTAATTTTGCAAAGTGTGTGGTAGAATTTAGGCAGGAACAAGTTGACATTCCTGAACTAAAAAGGTAGCCATTACATCCTGCTTTTGACCCTGCACTGATAATCAACAATGAAGATGAGGGCTTTTTTGATCTTATGGGAAAGCCGCTAAAAGATAAAGGAAAGAAAGTTGATGAAATTAATGATAGGAAAGCTTCAAAAAGGAGGAAAGAGGCTATGATATCGGAATAAAAGGAAGCTAGATATTTGAAAAAGGCTGCGAAGAGGTCAAAGAGAGATGAAAAAAGAGGCACAAAAATCTGGCAGATGAAGCAGCAGGAGTATCTACTAGTTCATCCCCACTGAGAGGGCCCATACCTGATCTGGTACTATTTGAGATATCTTCAACTTAGGATAAAGCTATTTTGAGCCCCCTACCACTATTGGGGTCACCGATGTTGCAACTGAGGCCAAAGAAGCCTCGCCGCATCTGATCGACTCATCATCCTGAGAGCCTTTACAAGTATTCCACTCCTTTGTACTTTATTTTGATGCATTTAAGGACAAAGCATTCATTTTTAGTGGGGGTGGTTATACTTGTACTTGTTATGTTTCAGTCACCACGGAGGTTTTTGTTGCCTTTATTCTTTTCCCTCGTGCACTATCTAGTAGAACCGATATGTTTAGGTTACATATTTGATTTTCCTTTATCGTCGTGATGTACATATTTTTCAGTGATTTTATTTATGTATTGTCTTTTCTTTTAGCACCCTTTTTGTATGTATGGATGATAAATGAATATGGCAAAGCACTTTGAACATATTTGTATGACTATTCCTTTTTATCACTTAGTATATGTTCAACAACCATTTGTGATTCTATGATTGGCATTGGGCGGCAAAAATATAGTGAGCATGATTATGTGATGTAAATCCCAATAGTTGGTAGAATAAGTGTTAACTCATTTCTTGTATGTGCGAGTGTTTGTTATAGTTATTGCGTAGTGTTTACAACTAGAACTTGCCTAGTTCATTGATATTGCTTTGTAATTGATTCAATAAGATAGGATAGCAGGCCTCCTTCAATTATTAGTTCACTTAGCCGTAAAGAATGACCCACCAAATAGATTTTTTTCTCATTTTGAACCCTTTTTGAGATTGTGTTAGTGTTTATTCATTCCCAATAACTCTGATTCACTCTCTTTAGGATGTTAGCACCTAAGTTTGGCCCTGGTCGAATTTTGGATATCGTGCACCTTAACTTATGCAAAATGCCTAAGTTGAGGTGGCTACTGTCAGGAAGTTAACAGTTTGATGTAGGTGGTTTGGAGTTGAAATAAAATATCATTCCTGGACCTGATCTAGTTAGATTTTGTGCACCTCAACTGACTGCATCAACATAAGTTGAGGGTGGCTAATGTAGACTCTGTAAAAAAATAGGTTTATGGTGAAATTATGGATAAATATTATAGATTGTAAGTGACCTAGAAAAGCATTAGACTTGGTGAGTAGCAATCAAGGGAAAAGGGAGTAGAGTTCAAACTTGAAGTCACTTTTCCTAAAATTAGTCCTTAACTAACACCAAAACCTCATTACAATCCATTGAAAGACCTGCTTGATCTTTGTGAATCAACCATAGGGGAACATTAGATGATAAGGGAAAGCTTATGGGTGTGTATGATGTGTTTGTAACTTTCATTGTGAGAGCGAGATTCTTAGTTTTTCATCTATAGGTTAAATGAATAATGTGTGGTGGACTTCTTTGACTGTGAGGGCAATTTGAGCTATACTTAGTTTTACTGATTTCTGTGGGATATTGTATCCATGGTTGTGTATGTGCTGAATTGTAAATAATGCTAGTTGTAGATCCTGATGTATTGATACCATATAAGTGAGATGATAGTTGAGTGGTCCTATGAAATCTAAATCAACAGTCTAATGCCCATCATTGTGTTTGTTCATGTATGTGATTTGGTATTGAGTTGTTTGAGGACCAGCAACTGTCTTAAGTAGAGGATGTTGATATTCCGGCTTTTGACAAAATATTTTACATCTTTTACAAGGGATAATTGTGAATTTTCAAGCAACTATTGTTGTATTTGATGCTGGATTTTAGTGTTTTCAGGTCAAGGACTTAGCTAAAGAAATAACTTAGAAATACAGGAGAAAAAGGGTATTGACGATCAAACCGATGAACCATCAACCATGTGACAAACCGTCAGGTATCCGTCAATAATAGAAAGAATGATCAGATGTGCAGATCCTTGCGACGGTCCAAGTGGCAGACTATCAGGCCTCTGACGGGCCATCAGGCTAAGACAGAAAGTGGTTCACTAAGTGATCAAGCGACGGCCCAAGTAATGTACCGTCAGGTCAGTGATGACCCATCAACATTACCATCACTCCTTAAACAGAATGTAGCAAGTCAGGACCATCAACGACGATCCAAGTGACGGACTATCATACCACTAACGGGCTATCAAGTTGGTCGTCAACCGTGATGTGGCAAGACTGAGTTCGAATTTTAAATCCACGGTACCTAGAAACATATAAATACCCAGTCTAGGTTTAGATTAGGTATCTTTAATTCATCTTTTATCTACTTATCAATTTTTATGAACAACTTGTAACCTACTATTCTCTAAGAAATAGCTAAAATTATGGATCTGGACATTTTATTCACTATTCTTCTTTAAAGATCAAGCAGAATTCTTTGGAACTTTTTGTAAGTAATTTTCTAGATTATTTATGAGAAATACAGTGAAATCTTCTTCTCTTTCTGTGATGTGTGGCTAAAACTCCCATAACTAGGGTTATGGGAGCCTTGATGTGATTATTGTTTAGGGTTGTGGGATTGCAATAAATTCTATAATTATTTACAATTGCATAAACTCCTCTTCATTATCATGATCTTTCTTGGTTGCAAACTTGAAGGGTGATTCCAAGAACACCATTTGTTTGAGTAGAAATGTGTATGTTGGGGAAAAAGGAGATTTATAAAGATCTTGAAGGCTTTAACCTTTGAGTTAAGGGTTGATACCTTAACAGGATCAACCTACTTAAGAAATCAGTTGAGCATATTAACATATTCTTTAAGTTTGAGAGAATTATAGAATAAACATCTATTAAGGTTGCGAAATAAATAGATGAACTTTAGAGTTCAATAATTCTTACAATTGGAATTTATTACGAATGAATTCGGGATAACCCACAATCTTTAATGCAACATCTTGGTGAACATAATCCTAGTTTCGTTATTCTTATTGAATTAAACTTTACAAGCATACTTATTAGTTGAAATATGGTTTACTACAATTCTACTTCAATGTTAACAAACAAACCTCCTTGTTACTTTGGAACCTTTGATCAACCATCCATTAATAATCATAACGCTTAATTTACATAGTATTCCTTGTGGGATTCGACCCTAACCTAGTTGGGTTCTATAGTTGACGACGACCACTTACGCTTTCTAATGAGAGTTATAATTTGGACATTTCAATTATCTTCATTTGTGTGCCCATATAGCGCCTTATGAGCTTATTCTCATGGTTGTTGTATGAACTTTTAGCATATTAGTTTCAGTTCTTTGAGTTTTATGATATGAGATTACACGAACATGACTTATGAAATTTTCCTCCTGGTTTTAAGTGGATAACAAGTATGGATTGGTAAGATAAGGTTATATTTGGATTTGGATTCAGTTGTAGAACTCATGCCTTGATTTGCTTTTGGCTTGGATAAGCCTTGTATTGATTGTGTGGGTATTGAGATGGTATCTATGTGTGGTAGTTCAAATTTGTGTGCATCAAAATTTTTGATTCAATTGGAGGCTAGTTAGTGGTTATAGTTTAGTTTTTGACTGTTTGGAAGTGAAGTGAGGGTGTTGGTTGAAAAAGGGATACACATGGAAAAATCCCTTGGAAGTGTTCTCTCTTTGTTGAGATTATCTAGATAGTCATTCTTGAAGTATGCAGGCCTAGTGCCTCATTCCTTCGAGCTTTTGCAATATTCTTTCTATCCGTTGAATTTTAGGACCGAAAGTCCTATTAGTAGTAGATACTGTAATGACCCTTCAAGTCATTTTTCATATTTCCACTTATTTTTTATGGTAAGTCTTTCTCATAGCTTCCCCAAGTCATTTATGATTTGTTGGGATTGACAGTTTGATTATCAGGCAGTTCGTTTGGTATTTAAAGACAATTTTCTATTTAGAAATCTTTGCTGGTTCAAAATTGTCACCAGGCAAAAACTTTAATAAAATGATCTCGGATGCAAATTCCGATTGCTCCAGCAGCTCTAAAATATTGATATTAGGCTAGGTAGACCTTTGGTTTGGGTCCCAATGCACCCTTGCTCATTTCGACCTATTGGTTAGAAAGTTGGAAAATCTAAAATTTAGGGTGAGGGACCCAAATTTGGTTGAAACAACCTACAGTGGAAAATCCAACTTCTCTATTTCATTCGAAATGTCAAATTTAGTGTGGTTAGATAGTTCATTTGCGAAAATTAGATTCCAAATGAATCCCGAGGTTTTGTTGAAAGCTTGGAAAATTTTTTAGGTTTGTTGGTGTTGGTCGACGTACAAGGTGTATGGTGATTTCCCTATCATGATAGCAATCCCTGGATGACGATAGCAGTATCTCTGTACCTAGTATGGGTATAAGAACGGTTCTTTAAGTCACTGTTTGGCCATTTTTTATTCAACCTTGAGAGCTAAAAACCCTAATAGGGTGTGATAACTAAAAATTAAGACTTGTACATGACTTTAGAGCTTGTTTAACATCTATTATTATTATTATCTTCTGAATTAAGGTAAGAATTCATCACTTTCTTGATGAATTTGTTGGTTCTTGATCCAAAACCCCTAATAGTTTGTGGGCTTGATTTTAGCCCCAAATTACCTTATTTTAACCCATTTCTTGAGGATTATGATTCCTTGATCATGTATGAACATTGGGTTGACCTTGAAAATGTATTTTGTCATAAGTGGGACCCACTTAGGGTTTTTGGTGTAATTTTTAGACCCAAAGAACAAAGGTGCAATATAGGTATCGTTATTACTCATATTGATGAGTAGATTGTGACTTTGATAGTGTGATGACATTTTGGGATTCTAAATAAAGATAGGCATTTGGTGAATGATGTAAGAATTTGTAGTTTGTCTTTGAGGTAGGCTTCTGTCTACTCTTCTCTGTAAGATGATGCATGCTATATATTGTGTTAAGTTTCATTATGGGTAGATTGAATTAGTAATGAATATTAAAGTTTGGGGATTAGATGAGGGTTTTGATTCGTAAGTTGAAATTCTAAATACCCTTTTTAAATCATATTGCCTTCTCCTTTGATTGAACTAAGTCATAGCATGGATATGATATAATGATAGGTTTGGGATGTGGTTTTAGCATTGGAAGTGTGGTTAGTATATTTAATTTTATTTAGGCTATTGTGGTGATCTTGAAACCTTAATTTAGATGGAGTTGACTTAAATGCCCATGTTTCGAGATGAAGTTCCTATCTTAGAGTTGGTTATGGCTTACTTGACATCTAAAAGTTAAACTAGATACCTTAGCCTAGTTTTGGGTATAAATTGCCTAAATATGAAAATTAAGGATTAGAAGTGAGTTCTTTCGGCCCACCTTAGGCTAAAACTTGTGTTAGCCCTTGAGGACTTAGTTGTGGATGTTAGGCCTAGTTGAGACTATTGAGCCTTTAGAATAAGTTTACTTTGTGGTTATGGTAATTGTGATGACTTACCCCAAATTTTTATTAATGGCCTATCAAGATGATATTCCTCTTAGATATAATGTTGGGCCTATAGAGATGTATTTCCTCTTAGAAGTAATGTTGGGCCTATAGAGATGTTACTTCCTCTTAGATATGATATTGGGCCTTTAGCGATGTTATTTCCTCTTAGATATGATATTTGGCCTATAGAGATAATATTCCTCATATATGTGATATTGGGCCTATAGAGATGACATTCCTCATACATATGAGTTGTGCTTTATTGATGCATTATGCCTCCTAAATGTGAGGTGCATATTGATATGTTATTCCTCATGAATACATTATGGCTTATGGACATTAGATGATTTATAAATATGACTATGATTATGGGTTCCAGATATGTATGTGGGACGAAGCCCGTGATTATAATGTTATAATTATTCCGAACACATTATTGGGTCCAAGGTCGTGTTATGATATGAGTTGACCATCTGGGAAGTGTTTATCCTTGTAAATAATGCGATTGTGGTTATTGATATATTAATGCTTATGGTTCCATTTCTTCAATACTGGTGATGGTATGCATAAATTTGGTACATCCATGTTCATTTCATAGATGATTGATACGATTCCAATTAGATCATAATCTTATAATTGCTATCACTAATTAAGGGTTAAAGCCCACTTTCACCTTAAAACGAAATTCTAAATAATAATTAATGCCTATTTTAATGAATAACTTATATGTAAAAGAGGTTAATAATGAGGGTTAAAAAGATGTTACCAAGATAGTTTTCGGTCTATGATTTGATACTACTAATTATTTTGGTCGTAAGAGATTCTGACCCTTTCTACACTTTTATAATGATTTAGTCCAGAAGTTTACTTCGGGCAACAAACTTATGAATTTACACTCTTTTAGCTATGACTTGAGCTCGTGCAGCTATCATATCAAGATACACATCTCTTCCTTATGGGATCGAGGAAGATGCTGGATTGATATTATAAATTTCGAGTAAAACTCAATGAAAGTTATAATATTCATGTTATGTATATGTACTTATTGATAATGTGATATTGATGATGTATGATGAATTATGGAAATATACTTACCCTTGCTTCTCTTTTTATGTTTATTTACTTTAGCCCTCATGGGGCTTGTTTTTTTCATTAACCCTCTTGGGTGTCACGACCCGAACCAGGGCCTAGCCGTGACGGGTATCTCAAGTCCCACTTAGACCGAAGACCACCTCCTGCACATAACAAAATGAACACAACGTCCCCAACGTCGGATAAATTCTGAACACATAACAAGTTAGCATAAAAATAAGCTTAAAAATATTTAAAACATGTCATAACCGATAATCGGTAGCTGACCAAACAACCTACCAATATCACCCAAGTCCACAGTAATCCAACAAATTCTTCTAACCAAATAACCAAAAATCAATATTGGTCGGGACATGACCCGACTCTGACAGATGACAATGATAATGTTGATGATAATAAAAACTCTCAATTATAATTTTTGATAAGAACTAATGAAATGTCTAAGTCTTTCGGAGAATGGAAGCTTACCACTTAACCACAACAAACCGACAAACCAAACCGATCCCCCTAAGTCTGTGCAATAAAAGTATAGGTATATCTGATGTCCGCATTGCATGGGGATACAGTGTCCAAAGACGGTTAGTAGGGTGAACATTAGCATAAAACTCTGGGATAGGGGATGAAATAATTTCAAGTCCAATCATCTCAAATACCATATGAATCACATAATAATACATACATATATATAGTATGATGGGATAGGGAACAAGGCTTAGCATGAACATTTAAAATTTTATCCTGGACTGTGTAGCTCAACTGTCATAACATAAGAAGGCACCCATATATTATATGGGCGTAGCTCTCCCCTAGTTGGTAGGGCCCCAATGTATGTATGCACCAAAACAGAGGGTATATATATGCACTATGAGGGACTTGAACCTCCTGGCATATCAAGATAGCATAAGCACCCAATAATGTAATGTAATAAGGGGGACTTGAACCTCCCAATCATATGATAATAATAAGGGGGTCTAGAACCGCCCGGTCATATATATCCCCACATCAGCAACCGCGGTTTCCAATGTTGGTCCCTCGGGACCTCCACTTTCATAACTCTACTACACAACCGTCATGAGAGCCTAATTAAAACAATTATCACACATTCATATTCATTGAACCATCATACACATTTAGGAATACATTATTGGTATTGTCATACAAACTACACTTGTATGGTAACATCAACATGCCATAACAATTATCACCACATGAGGAAATTTAAAACCTTCTTAGTTTAATTAGACATTAACTTGGGAATTACACAACCCCTTAAGGTTAAATTCAAAATCATTGCACTTCATTGATTTTTCTTGTTATGCAATAGTTCAAGAGTAGTTCAATATGCATACTTTTCAAATTCAAAACCAATTTCACAATATAGGGGTTTAGTTCATTACCACTTCAAAAGTCACTAGTTTGGGGAAATCACAATCTCCTAGTTTATTCATCATACCCGTGCACCCACAAGTTCAAAAACATAATTAAAGCATGAAAAATCATATGTAAACCATAGAAAAACATTGTTCAACAACAAGAATTCAAAACCCTCAGCCCTTGTTTCAAAACCATATAAATAACACTTTAAACTTATGCTTTTATCAAGTTAGCAATTAGAGAGGAGTAACATGCCTGAAATATCAAGTTTCATGAAAATAATTCAACCCTTGAGCCCTTGGATGACCGACTTCTTGAAAATCTTAAGTATCTTACTTGACAGAATTTGAGAGAGTTCTGAGAGTGTTTGATTGCATTATGAATGAGAAAGAAACCCCTTAAGTACTTTATGAACGTGGGGTTTTAATTGCGTAAGAAGGTAATTTTCCAAAGTTCCCTCAAATTAAAAGCTAAAATTTAGTCATCAGTGTCTACGAATCACTATACAACTCATAGGGACTCTTTATGACTTATCACCAGGGGTCGTAGCCAAAACAGTATCCAGGGCACACACATTGTTGACCCTATGACTTAATTAATATGAATCATAATGGGACCCTATGACTCATAGGGTCCAATCATAGTCAACACAGAACCCATTTGGGGTGAACACTGGATATCCTGTGATTTGTATCCAATGACTCATAATGAGTCCTTATGACTTGTAGTGAGCCACTCACAATCAGAATAAAACTTAGCTATACACACACTATTTAGGATATAATTGGGTCCTTAAGACCCATAAAGACTCCTTATGACTCATAAAGAGAAGTCGTAGTCTGGTCAGTAAGGATAAAATTTTAGAAATTTTCAAGGACCAAAACACTAGGGTGTTATAGTGCGACTCTATTTAATTACAAGGCCAGAGGATATTATGATGATACCCGACAAGGATAGAGAATATTATGATGATGCATTAATACCCAGCAAGGCTAAATGATGGGTATATTGATATGCCTATGTGCACATCTTCTGGTTCAAGTCCATCTAGCCTTATGTATGGCAAATATATATATATATATATACTCAACAAATCCAAAGGATGATTATGTGAGGAGGAGGATGATGATAATGGTTATTATAATGATGTTTGTGGTATTGTGAATTTATTGCATTCATTTTTTCATGTGCATCTCCTATCATCAATATGTGCCTATATCTATCAGCTCATATGGGGGGGGGGGGCTGCATAGGTATTGGTGATGAGTATGTCTAGTGGTGTGTTGTATATTTATTGAACCGTTTAAGCCTGGGGTGGTGGGGGCACATGATAGGTCTCTATTAGGTATTTGGTTGTCCAAACTAGCCAATTACTCACACTGTTATTGACTTTGTTATTAATCATTATTATGGATAGTTTATGAAACATTAGTCATATATTCGGTATTGATACTTGAGTTATGATCCAAATGTTCTTTTATATTACTATTACACCATTATGCATGACTGTCTGATGACTCGATGTATGTATAAGAACCCTGATTATTCTAGATCTAGCTCCTACTATTATTATGAGGTCTTAAATAGTTAGTATGATGACTTAAGCTTTACTTCAAGAAGACCTTGGTTATGTACTTATAAATATATGCATGCCTATATGTAGCTATGGTGTAACCTTATATCCCTTCCCTTCATTGATTTAGATTGTATATTCATTCCTTGGCTTTGTATACTTATATATATCTTCCTTCCACCTTTACCTTGTATACTCTCTAGTGATATATGGTATAGTGTTTAGATTTCTAAGCATGGATGGAATTAATATAGTGCCTTTTTACTACTCTTTACCCTTAATATGTTAGTCTCTTAGACATGAATAGGATAGTTTATCCTTATTATGTCATTGGCTATCTTATATGGTTTCTGGATACTTGGGTGTAGTATTTTATTCTATTTATATGTTGTATATATCTACTTTATCTTTGGAGCTTAATCGGTAGTTGCTTACTGCACCACGTATTTGGTACTCATGCTACACTTTTGTATCCTACAAATCATAGTATGGGTTATCGTTGTTGATGTGTTCATCTTATAGAGCAGCATTGGTTTGTAGACTTAGAGTGAGCTCCCGACATTCAGAGTATTACTTATCTCTCTCTTATGTATTAGACTAGTATCTATGTTGTTTTAAAAGATAAGTTATATCAGCGTATATATTTGTACCTCACTTTGGATTCTTGTTATGTAGAAACCCTGGTACTGATACCACCTGGTTTTGGGACTATATTATGTATTTGATCTATTATTGTATCTTTTTTGTGTTCCTTCCTTTATCTAATTGGGTTGTTCATTATTATCCATTTCGAACTAGGAGTTTGGCTTGCCGACTGGTGGGTTATTGTAGGTGTCATTATAACTTGAGAAATTGGGTCGCGATATCCTATCACCCTAGGTTATAAGCATGTTAATCATATTTTGATGTTAAGGATCCCTTAGTATAAGGTTTACTATTTGACTTAATAGATTTGATCATAGTTTCACAGATTATAGTGTTATTATTATCCTAGTTGTATATGCTTGGGCCTGAGGCCGTGATTATGATACCAATTGGACTCTAACTGAGTATTCTACATTTTGAAAGGGCATTATTCTCGTTCTTGGACACTTAGGCTCTATTGTGGCATTGTTTGGATACTGGTGATGTCATTTATAACTTTATGTGCGTTCATGCTCATTTAGTGGTATGATTCCAACCAAAACCATGATTTTACTAATGTTTTATTAAAAGAAATTTATTTCCACTTTTTACTTTTAAATGGATTCTTTTATAGCAAGAATCATACCACCTTATTTAATGATTTATGGGCTTTTGAACTAAAGATGATTTTTAGAAATTTGACTAAGATTTATTTCGGCCCATGGTTTATGCACTCTTTTACCACTACCATTTACTTCGGTTGAGAGAGATTCTGACCCTTTCTACACTGTCATATTGATTTACTCTTGGAGTTGATCTCAAGCCATGTATTTATAGACTTACACTCTTTTATTCATGATTTGAGTTCGTGTATTAATTATATATACATCTCTACGGTACTGGACGTAGTATATTGATGATGATGATTATTGGAAATCCAGAATTGGGACCAGGTAGTGTATACAAATATTTTCGAATCCCCTAGGGGTCCCTATATCTGTGAGCCATAGTGCTGGGGAAGAGAGGTCGCTTTAGGTCTTGCCTTTAGGTCATCCTATAGTTCCACAACACAAAATATATCAATTGACATCATTGTCCATCACTTAGTAGACTTTAAAATAAGTTTTTGATGTCCAGGAGGCATCCCCGCACTATGAGGCCTATAAATTATGTTAGGGGTCATGGACCATACCTAAATCAAGGCCAAACCTGTTATATATCATACTATGGGTCTCTCCACACTCACCCATGGCCTGCCTTACGGTGTGTGGCGCAAAGGGTAACCCAAAGTGGTCCATTTCATTCGTTTTGGCTCCGATTTCATCATGCGATGGGTCATTGTTTTTCAACTTCTTAGAACTTTTTTGTAGGATTAATTTATATTCCAAGACACTTCCAATGGTATCCTACAACATCAAACAACAATCATTAGATCATACAATACAATAGAGTTCAACAAAGTACACTAGAATCAAGCATAACTCAAGCTAGCACAGCTAGTTTCCTCGTCTAACCTCTATTTGATCTTTTTGATTCTTTACTTGTTTCAATTTAACCTTAAACACTATTATAATGTTATTCAACACATAAATACACAATTAAACCCTTAATAACTCATTCACTAATAAGTCCTCAAAACTAGGCTAAACGGGCGTAGATAATGCCACTAAGGAGCATAAATATGCCTAAGATCATAACCCATACATAAATCCTTGGTCATCCTCAATCAACTCTTTTACATCAAGAATCATCGAGGAAGACTCTAATGTGACTACTACAGCAAATACACTCAAGCTAGAACTACAACAACTATATGAATAGCAAGATCCAAAATAAGCATGCCTTGTTACAATTGAAAATCATGAACAATGCCTCTAAGAACTCTAGCCCCAAGAATAAACTTTACCAAATTGGAAAATTCATGCATATTACTCAATCAAAAAGATCATACAAGTCACCTAACTATCATCAAACATGCGCCCTCACGACAAAAGAGTTACATTCACTCACACATATGAAGTTCATCACAAGAATGGATAAAAGACTTAAATTTTGCTCACTCTCATAAAGAATTCACAAGCCACATAAGATGAACTATAGGATTTACATTAGTTCAGTAGTCCACTAATATCATAACAACAAGTATTAATATCAAATTGGACCTTATGGGTTGTAATGTAAGCTATGGAACTGTGATGAAATATAAGGGGTTGCACCATACTGTGAGAGACCAGGTCCCTTAATGTCACTCACAAGCAATAAAATAGTAAAGCACTAAAAAACTAAAGACTTTGCAGAAATATAAAAATACCAAGATTTAATGTGGAAACTTCCTTTCTCAAGCAAGGAAAAACCACGGCATTCCCTCACAAGCACCCAACAATCAACTATAATCAAACTCTTGATTACAGACTCAATATCAACCTTACTTGTAACACCCCATATTCAAGTACGTGTATTGGTCTTATTTATATGGAATTAATTTTTTTATTTTATTTATACCGGAACTTGCCCATCGATGGTTCTATACGAAGGTTATTGAATAAGATTTCCAATGATATAAAGATTTCCAAAAATGGATAGGTTTCAGATATAATCGAGCATGTTCAAAACTATAAAACGGTTGCCAGGATATTTGGGAATAGTAAATGTGTAGGAAAACTTCCTGCACACAAACTACTGAGGCCAGGAGAATTTTTTGGTCAACTTCAAACAATCATAAATACCTTAATATAATGAACTGGGAGAGCTGCGACCTATGAAAAGAAATATCTTTGATTCTTCTTTCCAATGCAATTGGTTTCATCCAAATCCAACATCTGAGTAAGGAGTTATACTTGTTTTACTTCAGCCTATCAAAATAGATTTTTAGGGTCAACTTCAAATGACCATAACTCCTTGTACAAGAAGAACTGGGTGGCCTACTTTATATGAAATGAAAGCCCTTTGAATTATACTTCCAACGATACCAATTTAACCCAAATATCATATCGGATCAAAGAGTTATGGTCGATCTACTTTAGCTTATCAAAACAGTCCACCAAAGGACAGATTTGACATTATTTAAATTTTAAAGGCATTTTGGTCATTTCCTATTATATTATGGATGGGAATGTGTGCATATATACATGTATATGAGTTAAAAAAAACTCATTTTCATCATCAATCATTGAGGAAGAACAAACCCTAGCCAAATTTGACCTTTAAATTACTTTTGATTCAACCGTAGAAATTCCAAAGTAATTCGATAACTGCGTTTGTCATCTCGAGAGCTTTGAACAACACCTATTATTTATGTAAACAGGATTACATAATCAAGAGGTGAATTCTAAGGTATGAATATTGTTTGCCTTTGTTTTTTTCCATATGTATATGTGTGATAGAGGATTATATATATTGGTTGTTATTGAAAGGTGATGGAAATAGGGTTATGGACTATTTTGCATAGTTTGGTTGTATTGAATTGTGGAAGGTGGATATGGTAATTTATTTATGGAAGGTGGATATGGTAATTGAGTTATGGAAGGTGGATATGGTGATATACTATTGAATTGATGATTATTTATGTCTATGGCTCAATTTGGTTTAATGGATTGGTTGGAAGGATAAATGAATCCAAACTTGATATTGAAAGATGTTGTATGAATATGCATGGCATGTGAATGTAATTGGAGTATAAGAGGGTTAAAGTGACATCCTTTATGGTGTAATTAAGGCTTACTACTTAACCACTAGTTTGGTGAATTCAAATAATTGAATTGTGACGTTTGGTTGCTAATACTAGATTGCTATATATGTTCATTATAGATAAGTAATCCAAAAAGAAGGGAAGTCCATTTGGAACTAGTATTGAAGGTTGACAGTTAGGTATGTAAAGCATACTCTATACCATATCTTTGGCATGAAAGTGAACAATTGTTCTATTAAGAAAGTTTCCAAAGTTATTCAGTAACATGTGATCCATAATGATTTTGTATGATGTCCTACGTTACCAATGAACTTGTTTCCGCCCTACAAGATGTCAAGACATTCCAATACTTACTTGTTTTCCAAGTCTTACATATTTATTGCACTAATGAATGTCAGAAGGTATCCGGTTACTCAAATAAGATCCATGTGCTATTAATGACTCCAAAACATTTCATTGATATACCAATAAGTTCCTGCTTCATTGTTATGGCATTGATGACTCCAAAACACTTCATTGATGTGCCAATGAGTTCTTACTTCATTGTTATTGCATTGATGGTCTATTTATATGTCTCTTATTGATGTATCATTGTTTCAAAGTATCAAAAATGCGGTGGCGACCAAAATAACAATCTCAAAAATTAATTGAACTAAGTGATGAAAGTTCTCTCTTATCGGGTGGTATCCCAGGGGCATAAGGCTATCATGGGTCGATCCCTATTTATGTGTTTATGGGTGGTATCCCAGGGGCATAAGCCTATCATGGGTCGATCCCAGTTGATATGTACTGGAGGCGGCCTAATGGTCACAGTATAGTATAGTAATGATTACAAAGATGGTAAGAACGAAGGTAAAGTGATTGAATAAATACAATGTACAGGTTGTCACAAGTTCTAATAAGTGTGGTCCACTCCTATTACAATTTATTCACTTGTTTCTGATTTCTATTGAGTTCCTATATCATATGTGATTATCTACAGCTTTATATACTCAGTACATATTTCGTACTGACGTCCCCCATGGGGGACCTGCATTTCATGCTGCAGGCACAGGTACCTCAACTCATACACCGCACAAGTAGGAGTCAGGATATCCAGCTACTTTTGGTGTGCTTCAGTTTTCTTCCGGGCTTTCCATGTCATATCCAGTCACTTTTGGTATTGTATAGAAGTTAGTTATATAGCGGGGTGTGTCCCGACCTTAGTTAAACTCTGTGTATTGTCTAGAGGCTTTGTAGACCTAATGTATAGTCAAGGTGGTGTTTTGTTAATAGACGTGATGGCTCCAACAGCCAAGTATTGTATATACATATATATGTAGAGGTGATTATTTCCTTTTATATGCGACATGATGCTGTCCAAATTTTGGGTTGTCATAGAGGTATGCATGGGAAGTATAAGGTTATGAGTTGGTTCTCCCGGGCCTCCTCGGTTACGGGTGCCAGTCCGCCCTAATAGGATTTGAGGAGTGACATTACTCTAGATCCCCCCCCCCTTGTAATATCTCGACTACAAGCCTACCTTGAAAAATCTGTCAAGAACACACCTTGATATTAATTAAATCTAACCATTATCAACCTTAGGTAACTCTACCTAAGCTTACTCAAGAAACCAAAGAAAATATTATTCTTATAGTATGAGTAATTCAGTTACAGTTTAAAACTCAACTCAAGAACAATCACTCTTTTGAATACATTCAAAAAATAAGCACATGAGTAATACTTGAGCAATGAAGCTGGATTGAGTTTTTGCCTCTCTCAATTCTAAATAATCTGGATTGTGAAAACTCACTAATTTGAGAAGCATTCTTTTCCTTTTTATAGTGGAGTTATGATTAGGGTAGAAATCTGATTGGGCCAAGTGTCCTGAAAAGTACACATCTTACCTGTACAGTTTGTCACACTAAAAGACAAAACTGTGTAGGCCATGTGACAACTGTATGTTTCTATGAAGACCCAGGGTCTTGGTCTCTTATTGTCAACTGCTCATCATCAAACCAAGATATATCAATTTTCCCCCCTCTTGATGATGACAAACCATAGAACATGACCACTAATCTTTGGAGCATCAAATTCATTCACCTTAGACAGTTGGAGTGATTACCACTACTGTCAGTGAATGTTGCTACTATCATCATATATCAAGCTTCTCTTCAACATGGGGACTTGGTCCCTTGTTGTCAATTGACATCAAAACCTCAAGTCATTTGCTACATTTCAATGTTCCCCCATTCAATATACTTTCACTCATCAAAGTGCATTTGAGCATTCTTTCCCCTAGTAATATGCCATAATTTGACATATATACATATTAACACATATCATCATCTCATATCACTTATCGACTGTACCTGTTTAGTACTTGGTCCCTTATACATACATACCTGGTCCCTATCTTATGCATTTAGTATTCCCCCTTTTGGAATCATTGAATAGTAATATTAGTAAACCATGGATAAAGTAACCATAACATACTTAACTTATGGCCACTGGGTCAATACTAACATAAAGAATAACTTTAAAAATAAAGAAGAAACAAATAAAGCTCACACACTGAAATTCATTCATTGTTAAGGAGATTAGTACCATTACATTATAGCACAAAAACAAAAATAACTGTCTTCAAAATCCAATATGACCAAAAAAATTGGAAACTAACACAAGGATAATAAGAGGATAGGGATAACAAGACTTAGGTAGAGGGAGGCTTAGGGGAAAGGGACTTAATCAATATCTCCATTCTTGTGTGGTCTATAGCATGGGCTTCCAGCAACTGCTTGGTAAGGTTTTTCACTTTATA
Organism: Capsicum baccatum var. pendulum; assembly: GCA_030864225.1. Lineage (NCBI taxonomy): Eukaryota > Viridiplantae > Streptophyta > Magnoliopsida > Solanales > Solanaceae > Capsicum > Capsicum baccatum. The sequence continues at coordinate 153,595,481 of CM061555.1, read as the reverse complement.
ATTTAGTCATTGAACTTCACCATTATGTTTGTAACCTTGATCTGGAGCTTAGCATTTCTTACAACAAGTTCTTTAGAAGCACCTGGTCCCTCAAAAGATAGCCGCTAATTTTTCATCTTCAATTTCACTATATCAACATCCTTAGAGGCTAATTTAATCCTCAACTCCCCATTTCCTTTCTTATAATTTCTTGAACAACTAGTAGCTCAGACACCTGGGACACAGTCCCTAGTTTTCTTTCTATGCATTCATTCTACACCAATATTGTTAAACTGAACATTCGTTTGACAGTGTAGGGGATCCCTTTAGTTCTAGCTACTCCAAAATGTTTAAATACCTTCTTCAAGAAATATACATATGGCATTCGTTGTTTTTCTTCCATCTCACAAATCACCTTGGGCATATGCTCTATTATTAGAGTAGGCAAACTTATCTGTTCAAACTTGCTCAAGCATTCTATAAAATAGATCAGCTATAGAGGCTATAGTCCTTTGCTCCAACCACGGTAAAATGACCTTGTTTATGACTTTGAACACCAGCTGGAACTCACTGATCAGAAATTTCCTTCTCACACTGGATATTAATGTCCCTCCCACCTTAGAAGAATCAATTATGAATTTAGTTGAGGGTAGTTGCTTTATAACAGTCCTCACACCAATATGAGGCACATCCAAAATCTTTCCCAGCATTTCATTTTCTAGCTTAATATGTTTTCCATGCACCTATGCAATTACACTTAAACCACCATCTGAGAATTCTATAGTGTAATAAAATTCTTTCACCTCCCCTCAAAGACCATGGGAGTTGGTTCCTCCAACAGGTGCAACCAACCCTGATGTCTCACATACTCTACCAGCTCTAGTATTCTAGGCTTCTCATATATCTTGGGATAAAAAACCCTTCCTTGTAGCACCATTTGAGTTGTTAGTACCTCATTCCTTTTTTTCTCTAGACACATTCTTCTTTTCTTCTTCTTTCTTCTTACTTTTTCTATCATTGTTTGATTCTTTTTCAATAAATTTTCTATTTTTAGGACCATGTCCCTCAGAGACAATCTTATTGTAGAACTTCAGACTTTGAGCTAGAGGACCTAGTCCTTGCAGCAACATGAACATTTTTTCTTATTTTCTCAGTTGCAGCAGCAACATTCGGATTAATTTCCTCATCTTCTCCAACCTTTAAAATTTCAAAATTCTCCTCCTCCTCCACTAAAGCAACTTTCTTAAGTCATCTTCTCTTGGTGTTCGAAGACTTACTTGCCTTCATTTCATCCACCATCAATTTCTTTTTAGATCCCCTAGTAGAATAGGATCTAGCAACTTTTACTCCAGAATTACTTACTTTCTCCTTTTCTTTACCCCCCTCTATTTCTTTATGGACAACCTCAGAAGTGGTTCATCCTCATCCTCCTCATTAGGAGGAAACACAATTTCTCCACTTGCTAGCACAATAACCTTATTTCCTACTACTTAATCATCCACATAAAAAAGTTTCCTTGGGATTATTTGCAAGCAAGAGTAAATTCTCAGCCACCTAATCTATGCTACTAGAGAGATCAAACCTCTTTATAGGTATTTTTCATCAAACAGTTGAGCAAAATTTAGGTTTGAATTAGAAGGAGTAGGGGAACCAGGTACTTGTAAGTTTTTTGAAATTTTAGTACCTTTTAATTCTTCAGAGGGAAGAGGGATTTGAAAAACACCAGAGGGATTTGGTTCTTCTGAAGTAGGAAAACTTTAGATTTGAGGGACTTCTTGTTCAATCGATGAACTCAAACCTTGATTTGAATATTCTATCATTGATGACTCTATAGAGATTTCTTTGGTTGAGGTCGTTTCAATAGGGATAGACTCATTCAAGGGTTCTAGATTTTTTGGAGAGGACTAAGTAGGATGAGTTAATACAGGTTCTTGTTGAGGACTTCAAGTGATTTCTTCTAAGGTACTAGGTGTCAAAGAATCAGATTGTGTGATTTGGGGATTTTTTGAATTTGGTTCATTTGTGATGTTTGGAAATTCAAGAGAAGGCAATATGGGTAAAACACTGTATGATTCTCGAGGTAGATCAAATGAAGACTCTTTCATAGAGGTTAAGGAAGATAGAATTTCTGCCATTTTGAATTTTTGAGAGAAAAGGACCAGGTTAGGTTTAGAGAAGAGGACAATTTTAATAGATGATTTAGTTAACTCGGGGAATAGTAAGAATTAAAAGATTTGATTTTGTAATTAATGGAGGAGACCATTTGTCATTTCAAAGGTGTCTTTTTGAATTTACTCATTTAACTCTAATAGGTGTGACTCATCACATTTACTGTGAATTGAAAATATTTTTTCAGATTAGGAAGGACATATGGCCTTTTTAAATAGAAATTTTATTATTTTATGGAATTTTGATTTGGTACTAACCTGATAGATAGGATCAGGTCCCTTTCTTTCTCGAGTGAATTCTCTATTTGTGCTTGCCTCACTATTTTTCTCCAAAACTATTCCTATGGGTGGGTACCTGCAATGTTATAATATTGAGTTATACCATTATGAACCTCCATATCAAGGATATATGTCATCTGGTCATAGCCATATTTAGGAAGAAAGATTGATTTATTTAGTAGGCCAGGTACATTGATCAGTCCTATCCTCTACTTGATTGTTTTAGTTAACCACTTTGTTCCAGAGATAGTCTTGAAAATAGCTCTGGAGATCAGGTCTCAAACTCAACATCCTTCAAATTTCGCAAGTTCCTTCTGTATTACATTGAACTAGACAGCATCTTTCAGAATCTTTTTCACCATTTTAAGCTCACTATTGGGATAGGAATGCTGAGAAAACCAAGAGATTTTTTACTTACGCTCTTGTTTGCACTCCTGTCACCAAATATCTAGTTATAATGTCTAGGAGGATGAGAAGATGTGTGCTTCTATTTTGACCTTCTGAGATAAATTCCACTGGGACCAAGTCCCTAAATAATTTGACTAGATCCTTCTTAATATTTGTTCTGCTGGAGCAGGAGTTTGTAACTCAGATTTTGTATCACCACTAATTTCATCATTCTCATCTGTATCATTTGGATCTTGACTATTCCACATAAGACATCTCTACCTTGAAGTGTCTTTGAGAGAGACAATACAATCATACCTGCCATTCATATCTTTGAATAATTTCTTATCAAGAAGATAGTTCTCAATACAAACCCTTTCTCCCTCCGGCAAACAAAATCATTTGTTTGATTTGTGAACCTACTTGAGTTTGAGTTCCCAGTAAAAGGATAGAGATGTGATCAAATCCTTCTTTTTCCCATCTAGGTAGTGAGATCTTCCTCACATTTTTCAAAGGTCTGAAACCTTTAGGATAGGTATTTCCCTGTCGGATATATCTAACATTGATTATTCTTGATTTATCCCAAATTTGAAAGTTTTCCTTTATGCATCCATCTCTTCCATAGTAAGTGCATAAAGGTTTGAGGACTTTGTTTCTGACATCTTTAACAATCTTGACTTTAGAACCAGGTGATTGAGTTTTGTACTGATACCCAAGTCCTTTACCATTATTAACTCCTTGACCAGTTAAGTTAGAAAGGATCTTTGAGGATGTAGTCCATTGTAGGGATTTTTTAAGTTCTTCTCTCAAATGGACCAGGTCCCTTTCTAACTCTTCATTCTTCTGGAGTGCAGTCATGAGATGATTTTGGGAATCCTTCAATTTTTCTTCAAGCTCAATTTGAAACGTTGAGGCATCTTTCTTCCCTTTACCATTTAAATTATCTACTGTAACTAGATGACTGACCAAACACAAATTTTCAATTTCAACCTATCAACCTATTCCTTAGTTTTAGATATTTGGAGAGTCAAGGCTATCAACTCAAGATCTTGGTCTTCTATTTTTTCTTCTAAAGCCTTATTCTTCTCTTTATCACAAACATCATCTCCTTTCTCTAGTTGACTTACTAAATTCAGATTTTCGAATTTTAACTTAGCAAATTGTTCCTCATTTTTATATATTCGGAGATTTAAAGAAATTAACTTAAGTTCTTGACATTTTATCTTTTCTTCTAGAATAATTTTTTGGTAGTCATTTCACACATAGAATCAATCAGCATATTTGCAATCTTTTTTAACTTTCTGGCAGAGTAATTTTCCATGTTTTCCTTAATGTCAGAAAGTGTTACCTCATTTTGTTCTTCATCTTTAGTGTTTGTCATAATAGCAAACAAGGAATCAATGATCACTTTCTAATCCCCCACTTCCAGCATAGAAAAATCTTCATGCTTCCCATCTTCCTCAGATTACTAGAAGAATCCCCAAGACATCTAAGGCATGCTTAACTGAAAAATCGGCTACAACCCTTCTTCATTAATTTGTCACCTCCAGACTTCAGATATTCCTGGTAATCAACTTTATGCATTGGACAGTCCTTAATGAAATGCTCAGAACTTCAACACTTGCGGCAAACTTAAACAGAGCCTCCCTTCTTGTTGCTGCTTCCTATTCTTTAAAACTGACTACTGTTCTTCATTGGTCTAACAATATTTTTTACCAAATAGGCAGCATAAGTGTCTTCTTTACTTGAATTTGACTTAGAAGCCTTCAATGATAGAGATTATTCCTTTTTTACTTCCTTTTGTTCATGTATCTTCAGATTACTAATATGTTCATGCATAGTGAGAGTTTTCAGGTTTCTTGCCTTAGTTGTAACATCCACTTTGCTTTCCCAGGACTTAGAAAGAACACCTAGAATATTTCTCGCTTGTTTATACAAAGGAATCACTTATCCTAAGTAGTTTAGCTCATTTGTGATAGAAGTGAATTTTGTATGCATTTCCTGTATTGCCTCTCCTTCTTTCATAGTGAAGGTTTCATACTGAGTAGTCAACATGTCAACGTTGGAATCCTTTGCATCAGTAGTTCCCTCATGAGCTGTTTTCAAGCAATCCCAGATTCTTTAGCATTTTCACATCCAGAAATCCCTTTGTATTCATCATGCTCTATGCTACAAACTAGCAATTTCTTGGTCTGGTAATTTTTCTCAACTCTCTTTCTATCTTCCTCATTATACTCTCTCCTGTTGTTGACAAGCATCCAAGTTATTTATCCTTCCTTGATCTATTTAACTAGCACATGAGGAATATCTAATATTACATCCAACAATTCACTATCCTCAACCATAATGAAGTCAAACATCTTTGTTTTCCACCACCTATTGAATTGCCCATTAAATCTAGGTAGTCTAGTGGTAGATTGCCCTTCTTCCAGATTAGGTGGAGCAGTCAAGATAACCAAATCACTCTAGGTGTTAACCTTTTAGAGTATTCTGGCTCCGATATCAATTGATAAAACATGGGGGGTTACACCACATGTTAAGGACCAGATCCCTTAAAGTCAGTCACAAGCAATCAAATAGTAAAGCACTGGAAAACTAAAGACTTTTTAGAAATATAAAAACACCAAGATTTAATGTGGAAACCTCTTTGCTCAAGGGAGAAAAAACAATGGCTTTCCCTCACAAGCACCCAATAATCCACTATAATCAACCTCTTGATTACAGACTCAATGCGAACATAACTCTGGGTTCCTCCTGCTCGTAATAACTCTACTATAAGCCTACCTTGACAACTCTTCCAAAATCCCACCTATAGATTAACTCTAACCAATATCAACCTTAGGCAACTCTACCTAAGCTCATTCAAGAAAGAAAAATAAACATTATTCTTATAGCATGAGTAATTAATTTAAAATTCAAATCTCAACTTAAGAACACTCACTCTTTGCAATACACCCAGAACTTAAGAACTTGAGCAATGAAGTTGGATTGAGTTTTTGCCTCTTTGAATTCTGAATAATCTGGATTGTGAAAACTCACTAATTTGAGAAGAATTCTTTTCCTTTAATAGTGGAGTAATGATTAGGATAGAAATCTGATTGGGTCAAGTGTCCTAAAAGGTACACATCTCACCTATGCAATTTGTTACACTAGAAGACAAAACTGTGTAGGCCATGTGATAGCTGTATGTTTCCATGAAGACCCAGGGACCTGGTCCCTTGTTGTCAGCTGCTCATACTCAAAACAAGATATAGCAGACATGTAGAAACTATTCTAGCCAGTAATAGTGACTATCTTCACTAAGAGCTTTAATACATCACATTATACATTAAACTCTATTCTCAACAACCAATTTCTACCACTCCTATCTTTCCATTTCTCTTTTACTTTGCCTTATCTATTTAAGATAGTTCACATATGTTAAGAAGGGAGTACTCTCTATCCCTACAAGATTCAATTTTGATCAATTTTTCTCTTTTCATTACATTGCTCCTATCACGACCCGATCCAAGGCATGGTCGTGACAAGTATCTAGAGTTTGTCGTGGACTAGAGACCACCCCTTTTACCTTAGCCAACCAAAATATAACGCAACTAGTAGCAGATGAATTTTTAACATATAACAAGATAGTTAAGCAACTAGCTCAAAAATAAATCTAAGAGCTTTTACATCCATCCTAATCTAGTGTAATCTACGAAGCCTCTAATATCCAAAGAACAGCATAAGTGATGACATGCCCCTGAATATAGCCAAAAAGGAAACCAAAGAAAATAGTCTATGACATAAACCAAACCAAGAAGTAACAGGATTTTTGGAAGAAGGAGGCTCACCACTTCAAGCCGACTCACGAACAATCGAAGAACCACCTAATCACGTCACAGGAAATATAGAAGTCTCTTCGCTCCCTGCATCGCATATGGATACAACATTCAGAGATGGTTAGCGGGGTGAGTGCTAGCATGTAACTTAGGAAAGGGATAAAAATAATTCCATGATTAATCAGTCCAAAATAATTCCAAAACTATATGTACAAAATCATATACATATATATAACATGCTGGGATAGGGAACAAGGTTTAGCATGAAGTTTAAAATATTAGCCTGGACTATGTAGCTCAAACCGTCATTCATACCCACGGGCTATATGGGTCTAGCTCTCCTTGCTAGTTGGATCCAGCTCTCTCCCTACTAGTTGGGCCCCACTGTGTTAGCCGCATGAACTAGAGAGATTCGAGGAAGGGCCAAGCCATCAAGGCTACAACTATTCTAAAATATATACTTATATAATATATGAACTCCGCACACGGTCAAAAAGACCAATCCCCTACGCCGACAAATGTGGTTTCCTGTATCAGTCCCCTTGGGACCTCCAACTTTACGACTCAGCTACACAACCTACTTTAATCCTCATTAAAACATTTATACATTCCCATTTGTTAAACCAAAGACCATCTATTAAGGCACATATTATTGGTATCATCATACCAATTAGCTTGCGAGTTAATATCATCATGCCATTCTAATTATCCACCAACTTTGGGGAATGCCACAGCCCCCTATTTCGTTAAACCAAAAACATAGCCAATAAAGACTTCAAATCCATTTATGTTCCATTAGCCTTTTGTGCAATGCCATAGTTTCAAAGTAGTTTTCAATGTGCATATTTTCAAGTTTCAACGCCAATCATGCAAGTGGGTTAAGGGAACACAATTTCCAAAATCAATTCCAAACCAAAACCCTCAATTAGGGAGAATCCACAACCCCCATTCCATTTTACAATGCCCATAAACCCCATTAGTTTAAAACCATCAATAAAGTATGAATAGTGAAAATAAAAATCATAGGAACATCATTTAATCAACAATCATCCAAAACCCTTGACCAAAATTCCAAAACCAAACCTTAAACTACATGAATAAAAATGTAAACACATGCCTTAGAAAAATAAGTTTTAGGGAAGATATATATGCTTGAAAGTATTACAACTAAGGAGAGAAAACACCACTTGGAATATCTAAATGATCAACCTTGAGAAATTCTATCTTACTCTTGACTTAGGAATTTGAGAGAGTTTGAGAGTGTGATTATGTTATGGATGATAATGAGGTCCCAAAAGGGTTTTACAGTCGTAGGTCACTATTTGGGAAAGAAGGGAATGTCCAAAGTACCCTTAATAAAATGCTAAAAATTTGCCGCCTAGTCGTTACAGGTCACCTTACGACTTGTAACGACAGACCATGATTATTCCTCTAGACTCGTAGTCTGGATAGTATACCAAGGCATCTATTCTATTGATCCTACGACTCGTACATGGACATTACGACTCATAGGGTCCTAGTCGTAACCATATTAGTGATATTGGGCACCTATTTTGGTTTGGATATGGAAAGAACACTATAACTCATAAAAATCCATTACGACTCGTGATATCCCAGTCGTAGTCACAATAGGAACATGGGCAGTGCTTATGATCACCCTATGACTCTAGACCTGCAACCCGTAAGGAGATCTTATGACTCAATAGGTGTGTTGTATTCTGAGAAGTAGGCTTAAAACTCAAGAAATTTTTAGAGGCAAATATATGGGGTAATACATTACCCCCCTAGGATTATTCGTCCCCAAATAAGAAGTCATAGAATCCATTAGCACAGTTTTAAAATCAAAACACAATCATAATTACCTTTAACAAAGTCAAAAAACAAAGATGATAAGGAAAACACAAATGTTAAGGAAGACTGTCTAATCCAGGGAACAAGAACAGATACTTTGACTTTATGTCCTCTTTAACTTCTTATGTACTTTTTGTACCTTTTGATTCCTCCATAAGACCTTTATCGAATCCATGTCCTTAGTCCTTATACGACAGACTTTCCTGTCTAAAATTCCAACTGAACTTCCTTATTAGACAAGGAATCCAAAATAGCTACTCTCAACAAGCAAGACCAAGGAAGGATCACCCACACACTTCTTCAACATCAAAACCTGTAAAACCGGATGAATGAAACCTAAACTCAAAGGCAAATCCAAATCATAAGAAACATTACCCACTCTACTAAAAATCAAGCATGGACCCAGATACCGAGGGCTGAGCTTCCTCTTCTTCCCAAGTCTCATCACCTCCTTTATAAGAGATACCTCCAAAAACACCCAAACAACAATCTCAAACTCCACCTTTCTTTGCCTCACATCTGCATATGACTTTTGGTGACTTTGAAAAGTTTTAAGTCTATCCTTAATCACCTTTACCTTTTGTATGGCTTGATGAACCAAGTTCGAACTAAATAACCTAGGCTCACCAACCTCAAACTATCTAATAGAAGGTCCACACCTCCTACCATAAAGAGCGTCAAAAGGATCCTTCTCAATACTTGAGTGATAACTATTATTAATCCCAAATTCAATGAAAGGCAAATGATACACCCAACTGCCACCAAAATCAATCACATAGGCCCTTATCATATCTTCCAAAGTTTGAATAGTCCTTTCTGCTTCTCCATCTATCTGAGGGTGGAATGTGGTGCAAAGGTTAACCTGTGTGCCTAAGTATTTTTTAAACAAAATCCAAAAGCGAAAAGAAAATTGCTTACCTGGATTCAAAATGATGGAAACTGGAGCACAATGCAGTTTAACTATCTACTGAAAAAATAACTTAACATAATGCTCTTTAGTATATATAGTCCTCACTGGAAAAACGTGAGCCAACTTAGTCATCCTATCCATAATGACCCAAATCAAATAAAACTGACTTTGAGACTTTGGAAGATCAATAATAAAATAGATGTTGATCACCTCCCACTTCTACATAGGTAACTTAATCTCTTCAGATAACACACTAGACCTCAACTGCCTAACCTTCACTTGCTGACACACCATACACTTAGCTATGAAGTTAGCCATATCCCTCTTCATATTGTTCCACCAATAGATCTATTTTAATTTTTGATACATCTTTGTAGAACCAGGATGAACTATATACCTCAACTGATGAGGCACAGACAAAACTCTTTCACGTAACTTATAAATATCATGAACACACAATGTACCTTGGTACCTCAAGATACCATCTCCACCAAACTATCACCACCAATATCAAATGCCATAATCTTCTGCTGTCCCACATCATCATTAATCTTTATCAAAATAGGGTCCAAAACTATCTTCTCATTCACCTCTGCACAAAGAAATGACTTCACCACCTCTTTTACAACCTCTATCCTCAATATCCAAAAGACAAACTCCAAGATTAGCCAATCGGTGAATGACCTTTATCAATCCCCTCTTCTCCTCATCCATATGTGACAAGCTACCCATGGACAAACCTACTAAGAGCATCAACAACTATATTTGATTTTTACCTATATGGTAATAGACACTCGTGTTATATTCCTTGAGAAACTCAAGTCATCTCCTTTACCTGATATTTAACTCCTTCTAGGTGAACACATATTGCAAGCTTTTATTATTTGAGAATATATCCTTATGAATTCCATACAAATAATGGTAGAAAATATTTAAAGCAAAAACTACAACAAATAATTCCAAATCATAAATCGGATAATTCCTTTCATGAACTTTTAGTTGCCTAAAAGCATAAGTCACTACCTTACCATTCTATATCCATATAGAATGTATCACTATTTACTATAAAACCATCAGTACGCTTGAGCATGGTCAAGACTGGTGCACAAATCAACTTGTCCTTCATTTTCTCCAAACTACCTTTGTAAGCATCAGACCATAGAAACTTTAGCTTTTTCTGTGTCAACTTAGTCAACAGATAAATAATAGAAGAGAAGCTCTCCACAAACCTCCTATAATACCCGACTAGACCCAAGAAGCTCCGAATGTCGATTAGAGTCGTAGGTCTAGGCCACTTCTTTACTGCCTCAACTTTCTATGGATCTATTATGATCCATTCACTGGACACAACATGACCCAGAAAGGTCACAACATTCAACCAAAACTCACACTTGGAAAACATGGCATACAATCATTAATCCTTAAGAGTCTGTAATACTACTTGAAGGTGGTTGGCATGATCCTCCCCACTCTTAGTATATACAAAGATGTTATCAATGAACACACTGCAAACAAATCCAAAAAATATTTGAATACCTTGTTCATCAAGTCCATAAATGTAGTCGGAGCATTGCTCTATCCGAATGACATCATTAGAAACTCATAATGAACATATCAGGTTCAAAAGGTAGTCCTAGAGATATCCACCTCCCTAATCTTTAACTAATGATAACCCGACTGAATATTAATCTTAGAAAAGTAATTAGCACCCTGAAGCTGAAAAAAATCATTTATTTTGGGAAGAGAATACTTATTCTTCACCGTCATCTTATTCAACTGGTGATATTCTATACACATCCAACAGAAACCATCCTTCTTATGCATGAATATCACGGAAGCACCCCATGGAGAAATACTAGGATGTATAAATCCCTAATTAAGAAGATACTTTAAGCATTTCTTAAGTTCTCTCAACTCATTCGGAGCTATTCTATATGGTGGGATAGATATAGGATGGGTATTCAGTAGAAGAACAATCTCAAAGTCTATTTCCCTACCGAGAGAAATAACAGGAAGACCATCAAAAAACACTTCAAGAAACTCATTAACTATAGGGACTGATTGTAAAGTGGGAACCTCAGAACTAGAATCTTTAGCCCAAACTAGGTGGTATAGGAACCCCTTAAAAATCAACTTTTGGACTCTAAGATGAGAAATAAAACTTATCTTAGGTACGAAGGATCTCCATTCCCACTCAATTACCAATTCATTCAAGAATTAGAAACTGACCCTCTGGGTTCGACAATCTAGAGAAGCATAACATGAGTAAAGCCAACATATCCCCAATATCATATCAAAATCTAACATATCCAACTCTATCAGATCCACCAATGTCTCCTGGCCATAGATATATCCCACACAATCCCTATAAACCCTTCCAACTACAACAAAATCACCCACCAGGGTAGACGTAGGAAATGGATCGGATATGCACTCGGGGCCAAAACCAAATGAACAACCAAATAAGGGGTCACATAAGAAAGGGTAGACCCCGAATCAAAAAATAGTACTCATCATGAGAGAAAATTTGTAACATACTAGTGATGACATCAGGAGATGCCTCAGATTCCTGATGGGTGAAAAGAACATAAAGATGATTCTAACTAGTGTCGGAGATAAAAGTAGCACCCTTTGGCACCGGAGCTGAAGAGTAGAAATTGGAACCTTATTAGTTCCAGAAGTGACATTAGTTGAAGGATATTTACACTGAATATGACCAAGCTGAACATATTTTGAACACTAATTTCTTCCCTCATCACAATAACCACGGTGCAACTCGTCATACCCGTATAAGAAGGATAAGATAGGGCTGATTGAGCTCCACTATCTTAAGACAAGGTACTTTGTGCCTTAAACCCACTATCATTCTGAAAGTGACGATCACTAGATGACACAGTATATGGAGCACTAGATGTAGAATAAGAGCCAGAATTTCCCCAATTCTTCCTCTTGCTCCATTATCTACTATCTCTACCATTATTCTGCTAGCCTCCACCCTGCTCAAAATATCTAAACTTCTTTATTCTACCTCTCTCCTATTTTAGCCTATTTCTTCTTCTCATCCTCAACCTATTATATTTAAACCACCATCCTAGAGATGTTTATATCATTGTTCAATATTGTAACCTTAAACTATAGTACCGGATCCTGAGAGAAACCTAAAGAAAACTTCCTCATCCTAGCCCTCATGCTAGACATGAACTCCAGAGCATAACGAGACAACTGATGGAACTTCAAGTCATATTCTTTCACACTCATCCTCCCCTATCTCAAATTCACAAACTCCCTAGTGTTAGCCTCTCTTAACTCCTGAGTAAAGAAATAAATCAAAGAAAGTACCAAAATCTCATCCCACATAACCTACTCAGAATTATCATCCCTAGACTACTCCCACTCCTTATACCACTGGTATGTGCATCTTTCAACTGATATACGATAAACTCCATACCCTCCACATCAAAAGCATACATCACCCTGAATTATCGCCAGTAAAGGTAAAGAATTCAATCTCATAAACTATCCAACTTTAGTGACCTTAGATGATGGAGCAACAGAACCAACAAGATTAGGCTAACGAGATTTAAAAGTCACCAACTAAGTCAGCAGATGAATAGATCGAAGAAACACAACCTAGAAATATCTTCTTGGAGCAGTGGGGCATGATCATCATCAACTCAAGAAGCTCAAAAAGGATAGGTAGGGACTGGTGAAACTCTATGAGAAAAGACTAGAGCAGGGGACCTAGACTGGGTCTATACTCTATATACAGAACAAGTTCTATCCATATTTTCCTTAGGAGGGACAGAGGAGGAATTTCCATGAGTATCAGATCTTTAGGGAGGCATGATCAGAAATACAAACAAATAGAATTAGAGGAGATTTCAAGACCTTAGACTCTATAGCCTAAAAATAGATCACAAGAAAGGGAAACCATTCCTAAATTCCATGTAGCCTCTCCCTTATAAGTGTGGTGCAATACATACACATAAAAGATACTCTACTTGATACAGATTTGTGGACACCCAATGACTATGAAACTTAGTCTCTGATACCAAGCTTGGCATGCCCTGAACTAGGGCCTAGCATCGATGAGTATCTTAAGTCCACCATGGACCAGAGAATACCCACCCTTTACCCTAGCCAACCTAAACACAATGCAACTAGAAATGGCTAAATTCTGAATATATAACAAGATAGTTAAGTAACTAGCTCAAAAAGAAAGCTAATAGCTTTAACATCCACCCTAATCCATAGTAATCCACAAAGCCTCTGATATCTAAAGAACAACGTAAGTTGGGATATGCCCCCGACAATAGCCAAAAAGGAAACTAAAAAAATAGTCTATATCATAAGCTAAACTAAGAAGTAACAAGCCTTTCAAAATAAGGAGGCTCACCACTTTAAGCTGACTCATGAACAATCTAAAACCACCTAATCACTACACAGGAATAGCAGAAGTATCTCCATTCCCTATAACATATGGGATACAATATTTATTGATGGTTAGAGGGGGGAGCGTTAGCATATAACTTATGAAATGGATAAAATTAAAACCATGAACAATTAGTCTGAAATCATTCCAAAACCATATTCACACAATCATATACATATATATAACATGCTAGGATAGGGAACAAGTTTTAGCATAAAGTTTAAAACATTATCCTAGACTATATAGCTCAAAGTAATTCATACCAACCACCTTTGTGGGTCTAGCTCCTCCTACTAATTTGGTCTATCTCTCTCCCTACTGGTTGGGTCCTAGTGCGTGTTAGTCGTATGAACCAGTGAGATCTGAGAATGTTCCAAGACATGAAGGCTACAACCAATCCAAAATATATACATATATAATATGTGAACTAAGCATATGGTCATAAAGAACAATCCCCCATGCCGGTAAATGTGATTTCTAGTATCGGTCCCTCTAGGACCACCACCTTTATGACTCAGTTGCATAACCCCCTTTAAGCCTCATTAAAACATTTAAACATTCTTATTCATTAAACCAAAGACCATATACTAAAACCCCTTGTCTTTAGACCCTTAGAAAATTTCCTAAGTTGAGCATTATGGACATCATACGACTTATGCATACTAGTTGTATGATATGGTATAGTTTAGGGTCCCTTCTCTTATATGAAAATCAATATAGTTGGGTAGCATTCTATCCAAGGTACAATTAGTCATTTACTAGTCATATGTTATGGTACAAGGTGTAAGTTGTTAAATCATATAATGCCCTAAGTTTGGTCTAGATGATTCTGACCAAGGTACATTTCTAAGGGTGCTTCTAGTATGATAATATATGAATTGGTCCTTTGCGGTCATAACTTGGTCATTATTGAGGTCTAAGATGAGGCCTAGGGTATGATATAAGGGTACCACTTGTACCCTAGGGCATGGATGCCCCGGTTCGTAAGTGTGAGAGGCTAGCTTTGGAGGGTTTTAGGCAGGGTAGGGGTAGGCCAAAGAAGTACTGGGGTGAGGTGATTAGGCGGGACATGGAGCAGTTACAGCTCACTGAGGACATGACCCTAGATAGGAAGATCTGGAGGACGCGAATTAGGGTAGAAGGCTAGGGCCAGTTTGGGTCGTTAGTGTAGGGAAGTACTTGGTGGGGGTATTATTCTTTCTATGATACCTTGTTCCATGTTTTATTATGAATCTGTTTGATTTTCTCTGTTTTTTATTACTTATGGGTGTAGTATTTATGGTATGACATCTTGTTCTATGCTTTACTATGTATCTGTGTAGTATCTCGTGTCTCGAGCCGGGGGTCTATCGAAAACAGCCTTTCTACTTCTTTAGAGGTAGAGGTATGTACTGCGTACATCTTACCCCCCCCCCAGACCCCATTATGTGGGAATACACTGGGTTTGTTGTTGTTGTTGTAGTCGTACACACCTATGGCCAAGTTTTCAGCTTTTAAGTTGCGGGTGTTCTTGACATTTCCCACCCCCAAAATCCTTTTGTACCCATACCTTATAACATGTTATGTCCTCTAAGAACATACTTTTGAAAGATTAAACACTCTAAAAATACTCTAAACTTTCTCTTGAAGATTGGGCTAGGGTTTTCTTTAAGTGTTCATCTAGAGGCTCAAGGGTCAAGTTTCTTTCGTGAATCTTCATGAATAAGGCATATGACTCTTCCATAATTGATAGTTCTCAAATATTATGTCTTTTAAACATTGATTTTGATACATTTATGGTGGTTTTGAAAACCATAGTTAAGGTTTTTGTTTGCATAATGTTGGGTATTGTTTACTCTTGGTTTAAATTATGTTTCTAATTATTTTGGATGATGGTTTTCACATGTGGATACTTGGTAATTGTGGTTTAAAAAATGGGTCATGGTTAACCCTAAACGTGGTGGTTTTTACCTTGATTTTGGTCTTGAAATAGCATACCATCAAAGAGTTTATGAAAATTCCTAAGAGAATAAACTAGTCATATAATGAATTGGGTTTTGGACCAATGCTTTGTATAAGAATGCTAATGAAGGATGAATGATTTGTAAAGGTCTTGACAAACATAAATTGAGTTGAAATGTGTTTTGAACTAAGGCGTTGGCCTAATGGAAGTGAATGGTTGGTCAACAGTTTTGTGAAAGCCTTGTTAGCCATGTAATAATATAAATTATAACCTTAGTTGTTTAGTTGGCTAAAAGGGTTTGAGTCCATAAATATTTAATTGATTTATGTCTCTATTTGAGAATGGGTTCGAGTCCCTAAATGTTGAATTAACGTTTTTTATAAATAATAGGTTTGAGTCCTAAAGTTGAATGATAATGGTTATGGCATTATTGTACGTATGCAAATAGGGTTGGTATGATGATACCAATGGGATGCCTCTAGTAATTAATTGGCTTAATGGTTGTGTATGTGAAATAATAGTTTAAAATTGGTCTTTAAAATAGGATGTGTAGCCAGATCGTAAAAGTGGAATCCAAAGGATAAACACTGGTAATTGTACTAGCTGTTGTATATGTCTTATGACTGGGTGGATTGAGTCCCCTAAATGATTATATGAATAGAAGGTTTGAGTCCACAATATTGAATACATTGGTTCTATGTAACCTTGATTATGCCTAGAGGTTTGAGTCCCCCATATAGGCATATACAATTATAGATATTCTCTGGTTCATATGGCTATATGCATTTGGGCCCTTCCATCTAGGGGACAGTTGGACCTTTATATCCCATGGGTTCCTTGTTCTATAATTTTATGCTACACAACCTAGGTTAATGTTTATGTTAGTATATATGTATATGTAAGTATTCCATGGGTTACATGCATTGGTTGAATGGTTATGAACTATTGACACTATTTTATCCTTATCCTTGATTTACATGTTATTGCTCCAATTTCTAACCTTCTTTGACACTTTATCCCCCACATGATGCAGGTTTTAGTTATATACTATACCTCCTACTCAGTGATTGGACTCGGGAATAACTTGTGGTGACTTGAAGGGGTGAGCTTCCATACTTTGGAAAGCTCTATTTCTTACTTTGAGTTCTCTTATTTCTTTATTGGTTTAGACTTGGATATCGATTTTGGATATGTTCAAAGGTATATCCCTACCGTATATTCTTGGATCTCTTTTTGAGTCTTTGTAGGACAAACTGTGGACTTGGGAATGTTATGTTATGTTATGAAATGGATATGTACTTGGTTATTATATTGGTTATGTTATGATTGTTGGTTTATTGGATTAAATAGTAGGGTGATCTCCGTCCTTGTTGGACTAAAGGTATACATTACGATAAGACCCTAGTTTGGGTCGTGTCAAGTTGGAATCAGAGCCTAGGTTCATGGTCAGTTGGGTGTTTACAAAGCCATGTCAAGTAGAGTCTCTTATATTGGTATGTAGCGTGCCACACTTATAAGAAAGATGCTATGAGACATTTAGGAATATTTCACTTTCTTGTTTTCTTACTTCGAGCTATAGAGTCTAAGGTCTTGAATCCTTCTAATTTCTATCTGTTGATATTTCATATCATGTCTCCAAAAAGATTTGATGTTCATGCGAACTCTTTTGTCCGAACCAAGGACAATGTGGATAGAGCTCGTCCAATATCTGGAGTCCAGACCCAGTCCAAGGTCGCTGCTTCTGACTATCCTGGTGGGGTTCCACCTATCCCCGCTAATCTTACTTTTGAGAGCTATACTCATATTGAGTCGCCTCAAGAAAAGTCCACTAATGTTAAGTTCCATCACTCCATTACCCTATTTACTCAATTATTAACTTCTCAGTTGAAGCGTGGTGGTCCTGTTACTCTATCTTCTGAGGCCAAAAGGGTTGGCCAGTTCATGAGGTTTTATATGTACAAAGGTTTAGGAGGATCCTCAAAGTTTCATTGATGAAATGAAGAAGATCTTCCGAATTATGCAGCTTCAAAGGTCGAAGGTGTTGAGTTTGCTTCCTATCAAATTAAAAAATGTGGTGTACTAATGGCACAAAAAGTGGGAATAGTCGAGAGGTGAAGATGCTAGTTCGTTCGTGTGGGATGATTTCTCTAATGCATTCTTGGATGCTTTTTTTCTCAAGAGTTGAGGGAACATAAAGCAAATGAGTTTGTGAAATTGTGGCAAGGTCGGATGTCTATCATATAGTATACCTTGAAATTTAATCAGTTGTCTAGGTATGCTCCTGAGTTGGTCTCTAACTCGAGAGCCTGAATGAGAATGTTTTCTTTGAGACTGTCTCTTGAATTGGTTCTTGAGATTAAGGTGGCTTTGTTGATAAAATAAATGGACATCTCTACATTAGTTGTGAACATGCAACAAGTGGAGAAGGAGAAGAAAAAACCAGTTAAAGTTAGTGAGAGACAAGGGAAGAAATTTAGGCCTTTTGAGCAAGGTGGTAGATATAGTGGTAAGTGGCCAAAAAAGAAGTAGGGGAGTTCTGGTTCTTTATCCGTGGCTAGTTCTCCTTACTCGAAACTATCGAGTGATCATTAGTATTAGTATGATAGTGGGTTCCTGGCATAGGGTGCCCACTCTCAGGCTAGTGGAGCTCAGTCGGCTTTGTCCAACCCTCCTTGTAGATTTTGGGGCGGTCGCACATGGTTTATGTCAGGAAGGGAAGAACAAATATTTCTAATATAGTCAGATTGGTCATATACAACATGACTGCTATGTTAGGATGGTTTCTAGGGCTAACAAGGTTCTTGTTGGCTCTTTTTCTGCTCCCACATCAAAGGGTGCTGCTTCTGCATCTATTTTTGCTTCTGGTACCGGCACTGGCCAGAATTAGTTATATGCTCTTGCGTCTTGCCAGGATTCTGAGGCGTCACCCAATATAGTGACTGGAATATTGAAACTTTTTGTTATGCCTCAAATCCTATTAGGACAGACAGGCACCCATAGCTGTAAAGGCCCGAAAGAACCAATTCATAACCTTGTACTTCTCATGCATGTAACTATGACAACCAAAGGTTCTGACAAACATGACATTATGCATCATTGAGAACAACTACGTAGGCAAGCACAAAATTATATATACAACACTTGGCCGTTGGGGCCACAACAACTAAAAGACATGACACTGCCATGTTTAAATTTACATTAGTCTACAATGCCTCTAAAAGATACATAAACATAGTTAGAGTTGGGGCAAACCCCCGCCCTACTCTTGACTACAGCACAATACCAAAATATATGGAAGAGACTCGAAAAGCCCCGAATCAACCTAGAGCTCACCAATATTCACTGAATAGTCTGTGCTACTACTAGCGAGGTGTATTAGCTAAAACACCTGTGCCTGCAACATGAAATGTAGGACCCCCATAAGGGACGTCAATATGAAAATATGTATTGAATATGTAGGCTGAAGGTAACAACATATGGTACAAAAATTCAATAAAAATAAGATACAACTGTATAAGTAGTACTAGTAGACCACCTTTATATATACTTGTGGGACTACGTATATTACATTCTTTTCTTCATTTTTATCTTTCTTACTTCATAATCTTTTTAAGCCATATAATATAAATGACCAGCTGATCAGTGGTAAATAGATAAATCGGGATCGGCCCATGCTAGGCTTACGCCCCTGAGCTGTCACCCACATATAAACATTGGGATTAACCTATGCTAGGCTTATGCCCCTGAGCTGCCACCCACATATAAAGGTATTGAGATCGGCCCATGCTAGGCTTATGCCCCTGAGATGTCACTCGTTTTACAAATTTGCGTTACTTAGTTTATTTACCCTTTGAGATTGTTACTTTGGTTTTCATAACATTATGGTACCTTGAAACAATAATCTACCAATAAGAGACATGGAAATAGGCACTTAATGCAACAACAATGAGGTGGGGAGCTGTTGGCATACAAATAAAGTGTTTAGGAGATGAAAATAACACATGGGTCTTATTTGAGTAAACAGACAACTCCTAAAGTTTTCTAGTGAAGATAGACATGTAGGCTTAATAATAAGCATGTATTGAGGTGTTTTAACACATTAGAGAGTGGGAATAAGGTCATTAGATACATGGGATATAATACGCTGCTTTTTCTATTACTTATTTATTGGATAACCTTGGAAGCTTACTTGATGGAAAAAATGTTCGATTTCATGCCAAAGAGTACAAAATAGAGTATGCCTTACATACTTGGTTATATAACTCTGAAATTAACCAAACTTGACATCCCGCCTTTTAGATTACTTATCTATAATAGAATATATGGTAAACTAATATTAGTAACCAACTGACATATTTGGGTTATTTACCTTCACCAAAATAGTAACTGGGTAGTAAGCCCTTAATCTATCAATCCCTTTTTTCCTCTAATTACACCCATATACCATACATGTTCTTATAAGATTCACCAAAACCACCTTGGCATCATTACACTCTTCAAATAATATGCAAAACAGATTGGGCAGCAACTAAAAACAATAATTAGTTCGTTGGTGTAATGCCACACCTTTCTTCTATATTTAAATTCGAACTAGTCACACCTTTATCCAATATCAACTTGGCAGCCTATAACATGTATAGACAAAATAGTCCACAGAACCGCCCCAAATCCCTTTTATTGTAGCAATTAATTATTGAACTCCTCATATCTTGAGTTCTCAATAATAACACATCCATAGCCCTCTCTCAAATTCATATATAAGGAGAACAAAATGGATCAATCACCTTACCCCAATTCTGAAACTTATTCTTTTAATTTGAAATCCTCAAGAACTTTAACATTCACTTTCCTTCACATTTTAAACCAAAAAAGAGAAGGGATTTCTTAATAACAAAGAAAAAAGTGAGCAAGTAGCTTGTTCTATATTCTTACATGAATTAATAATTAGGCACTTATAGCATGTTTTTCTAATTTTCCATGAGATAATTAAGCTAAACCATAAGTTTTTTCACTTACCTTGGGCTGCAAAGATTGGGGTTTCTCCAAGAACCGTAAAAGAAAATATAGGGATGCTCCTAGTTTCTTTAAAGAAAGTAGAGAGATTTTGTGAAATATAACCTTTTTGTGACTTAAGAATGGGGGAAAATGACCAGAAACTTGACCTTATAAAGGCCTTATTTTTGGCCATCCACTTAGCTGCATTTTGGACCCCAAATTTGATCAAATTGGTCCAAGTAGGTGATGCACCTACTTAAGGAGTTCAAGTTGCTCAAAATGTCAAAGTAGGTGATGCACCTACTTGCTTAATTTCTTAGTTGGGCTCAATTATATTTGGGCCTTGGCAGGTTTGTGAGTTGAGATATTTATCCATTTTCTTCCTCTTTTATTTAATTTGGGCCCAAATGAGTACATTAGTATAGGACCAAATCTTATCCATGGCCATAGGTCCATTAATTTAGTCCAAATATCTTAAGTAGGTGACTCACTTACTAGCTTAATTAATACAAGTAAGAGGCTCAATATTCTATTCCATTTACAACTCCTAATCCCTTTAATCTAACTTACAACTTGTACACACTTGGTCACTTTAAACTTTAGATTCAAATACTGGCTTACGATTCCAAGTTAAATAGTTGTATCAAGATTAACTTTATCGCACCACTTTAAAATGTATGGGCAGTATCTAGAACTCCATCTACACTATCAATACTCATATAATAAATCTCGTCCATTTCCTATACCATAAGGCTATACCAAGCTCCATATAAATAGAATAAGTACATGCAAAATATGTGGTGTTACATCCTCCCCCCTTAGGAACAATCGTCCTCAAATATTAGCATAACTTTCTAACAAAAACAAGTTCAAGCTTAAGTTTAATATCCTTATTATCACATAATACTTATAAATTATACTTACTTGTTATTGCTCTAATTCAGCATGTTGGACTTTCTTTTCGTGTTTGAACAAATGGGGGTACTTAGATTTCATCTCTTCTTCAGCTTTCCATGTTACCTCTTCTACTTGTTGGTTTCTCCAAAGCACCTTTATAGAAACTATTTATTTATTTCATAACTTCTTAACTTATTGATCTAGGGTAGAAATAGGTATTCCTTCATAGGTGAGATCTTTCGTAACTTGTGTATCTTCAGTAAGAGTAATATGAGATAGATTCCCATGTACTTTCAAAGCATTGAGACGTAAAATACTGGATGAACTGTTGAGAGCTTTTGGGGTAGCTCTAATTCTTAAGAGACTTGGCCAAACCTCTGAGTAATCTTATATAGGACTATATAACGTGGACTTAGTTTTCCTTTCTTACCAAATCTTATAACCCCCTTCATTGGTGACACCTTTAAGAATACCCAATCACCTATAGCAAACTTTAAACTCCTCCTTCTAACATCTTCATATAACTTGTGTAGACTTTGGGCTGTCTCTAGCTTCTGTTGGATCACTTTAACCTTTTCCATAGCTTGATGAACAAGATCTAGCCCGAACAAGGTAGTATCACCTGCTTCAAACCATCCAATTGGTGATCTACACTTTCTTCCATACAAAGCTTTATATAACGTCATTTTGATACTTGAATAAGAGCTATTATTGTAGGAGAACTCGATGAGAGGTAAATGATCATTGAAACTACCTTTAAAGTCCAATATACAAGTTCGTAGCATATCTTTAAGTGTTTGAATGGTACATTCTGCTTGTCCATCTATTTGGGGGTGAAAAGTTATGCTTAAAGTAACTTCTGTTCCCAAATTTCTCTGAAAAGACTTCCAAAAATTTATAGTAAATTGAGCTCCCCTATCTGATATAATAGAGGTTGGAACTCCGTGTAATCAAAATATCTCTTTAGTATACAATTTGGTATACTCTTCAATTATATAAGAGGTCCTAACCAGTAGGAAGTCTGTTGATTTGGTAAGCCTATCAACTATCACCCATATAGAATCAAACTTTCGAGATGTTCAAGTCAAACCGGTGATGAAATCCATGTTGATCATGTCCCACTTCCAGATTGGAAGATCTACACATTGCATATAACGCTCGGGCTTTTGGTGCTCTACTTTAACTCTTTGACAATTTGGACATTTGGCAACAATTTCTTCTTCATGTCACCCTACCAATACATTCCTTTCAAATCATAATACATTTTAGTTGACCCTGGATGGATGGAATACCTTGAATGATGTGTCTCTATCATAATTCTATTTCTTAGCCCATCCATCTTAGGTAAACACAATCTATTTTGGCACCGAAGTACTCCCTCTTGTGTAAGCTCAAATACCTTTGTCATTCCATATTGTACATTCTCCTTAAGCTATAATAAAATGGGATTTCCATATTGCTTCTCTTTCACTTCAGCTACTAATGAAGATTCTGACGCATTATGCACAATAAACCCCTTATCTGGAGTTTCAAGAAGGTGAACCCCCAAATTGGCTAATTGGTGTAGATCCCTAGTCATCCCCTGTCATTCCGTAGGCTGACCATAAGTGCCCACCACAACCTTATGACTTAACACATCAACTACCATATTTGCTTTCTTGGATGATATAAGATATCAACATCATAGTCTTTTAATAACTCAAGCCATTTCACTTCCTCAAATTTAGGTCCTTCTGATTAAATATTTGCAAACTCTTATGGTCAGTATATATATCAACATAAATTCCATACAAGTAGTGACGCCATATCTAAGGAAAATATAACCGCTGCTAGCTCCAGATCATACGTCAGATAATTCTTCTCATGTGGCCGTAATTGTCTTGAGGCATATGCTATGACTTTACCATGCTGCATCAATACACACCCTAAGCCAATTCTTGAAGCATCACAATACACTGAACACCCCTTTGTGCCTTCTGGAATCACCAATACGGGTGTAGAAGTCAATTTACTCTTCAGATCTTGGAAACTTCTTTCACATGCATCATTCCATTGAAACTTGGACGTTTTGTGTGTTATCTTTGTTAAAGGTGCATAAATTGAAGAAAATCCTTCAACAAACCTTCGGTAATAACCTGCTAACCTAAGGAAACTACAAATCTCTATGGGTGTTATCAGTCTTGGCCAGTTCTTCACAGCTTCTATCTTTTGAGTATCAACTTTCATTCCTTCTTCAGATTCAATATGACCCAGGAATGCCACAGATTTTAACCAAAATTCACATTTAGAGAACTTTGCATATAGCTTGCGATCATGAAGAATCTATAACACCTATCGTAAGTGAATATCATGGTCCTCCTTTTATCTTGAATAAACCAAAATATCATCTATAAAAACTATCATGAACATATTGAAGAATCGCTTGAATACCCTATTCATCAAATCCATAAAAGTTGCGGGTGCATTAGTTAGCACAAAGTACATGACTAAAAACTCGTAATGACCATACCATGTTCAAAAAGTTGTCTTGGGTATGTCCTTTCCTTTGAACCTCATTTGGTGGTAACCAGACCTTAAATCAATCTTTGAAAAACACTTGGCGCCTTGCTACTGGTCGATAAGTCATCAATTCTCAGAAGAGGATATTTGTTCTTAATAGTCACCTTATTCAGTTGTCGATAGTCAATAAACATTCTCAATAAGCCATCTTTCTTACACACAAATAACACTGGTATGCCCCAAGGGCACATACTAGGCCTTATGAATCCTTTCTCTAGCAACTCTTTCAATTGCTCTTTCAACTCCCATAATTTTGTCGGGGCCATTCTATACAGAGGAATTGAGATTGGTTGAGTACCTGAAATCACATCAATACCAAAATCCACTTCTCGTTCTAGAGGCAAACCTGGAAGATCTTCAAGAAATACATCGATAAATTTATTTACCACTAGAATAGTATGAAGGGTTGGTGGCTCCGCATTTGTATATTTCACTCTAAATAGATGATATATGTAACCCTTGGAAATCATCCTTTTTTCCTTAAAATAAGAAATAAATTTACCTCATGATGCACCAATGTTGCCCCTCCATTCAAGGACTGCCTCACTTGGAAAATGGAAATACACCCTCTTAGTTCGGCAATGTACAATGTCATAACAAGAAGCCAACCAATACATACCCATTATAACATCAAAACCTACCATTTTTAACTCAAAAAGGTCAGCCATTGTATTGCAACCACAATAGTTATCATACAATTTCGATACACTCTCCTTGCTATAATAGATTCACCTACTGGCGTAGATACTTCAAATGGCTTAACTAGCAATTCTGGTGTTCTTTTGAACTGTTCAACAACCAATGGAGTAATATATGATAATGTAGAACCTAGATCAATTAATGCATATACATTAAGTGAAAATATGGACAATGTACCTGTAACCACATTTAGAGAAGACTCTAAATTTTATCGATCCGCTAGAGCATACGTACGATTCTGAACTTTACTAGAGCTAGCTACTTCTTTAGCACCTCTACTGCGACCTATAGGTTGTATACCCCTTCCTAAAGAAGGCACACATGATGATGATGCCTTATCCAGTAGGTTATGCCATACCACCCATGCCCCTTTATAGGCATTCTCTCATCATATACCTCGATGTACCACACCAAAAGCAAGCATTTGTCCTAAAAAAATATGCACCAAAATAAAGCTTTCCACATTTTTTACATGGATATTGAGTAGGTATTAATTGGATCATATTCCCTTTCTCTTGATACCCCATTGTTCAAAAAATCTGACTCTTACTTCTTTTTGCCCAAACTAGCTATCTTTAGACCCTTAAAACTGCAGTAGAGCACTAGCTATAGAATAAGAAGATAATGGCCTAGGTGGTCTATTAGAAAACCAAGGCCTAAACTCTCATTTGGATGCCAGAAACTACCTTGTAGATTTGGCCCTCTTGGAATACCCTCTTTCCAATTCTTGTAATTTTTTTCTTTGCCTCTGATCCTTTATTTTTTGTGCAAAAGTTTGTATCCTTACTATGTCCATGTCTTTGTTCAAAGCAGTAATAGTACAATCTATAACCCAATATGGATCCAATCTATCCACACATCAATGAACTCTATCATCCATAGTAGCTACTATAATAGGGGCATACCTAGCCAAGGAGTTAAACCGAAGGTTGTACTCCCTCACGCTCATATTTCCTTGGTGAAGATTCAGGAACTAATTCGTACAGGACTCTCAAATCTCAAATGGAAGGTAATGATCAATAAATGCCTCTTTAAACTCTTTCCAAGTAGTTGAAGGTGCATTGATACCCCTAGATCGTTTCCAGTCTTCATACCAAAATATAGCCTCCCTTTTGAATATATATGCTACTAGCTCTACTGTCTCTTCACTTAATACATGCATGACATCTTGAGCCTGTAACTCCCTAATATTTTGAACCGAAATGCTACACGGTGCTCATGACCCTGAGGGACCACAAGCTAACCCATGACTGATATCTGCACCTGTACACTGCATATATAATGTAATAATATGAAAAACATGCACATAGGCCATAAGGTTAAACTAAAATAATATAACATCTATATGGGCGAACAATACCCAAAAACAACTGAAAACTGAATCTACAGCTAAATCTGAGCATAAATTCGAAAGCCTCTAAGTACTATCTGAAATAAGGAGTTGAAGGAACATGTCTCCAACTAACTCTGTAAACTGATAACTGACTAAAATAATAATGAATAAATCCAATCATATTGTCCTCAAATGAAGAGGACTCTCTGTATCTCTGTGACTAGAAATGCTACGGCTACTGCCGATCTGGAGCTCGTGTCTCTAAACCTATTGTGTAACATGAAAAGAAAGCACCATAGCACAAATGCGTCAGTACGACTGGAGTACTGAGTATACGAGTGAGGTAGGCTAATGCAAAGGGTTTATATGCATGAATAATACTACTGACTGACTGATATGAACGTAAGAGTACAAGCATACATACATAGTAACTAAGATCATGAGTACGTAATGGCTAAATCTGTACGCTACAACATGGCTGGAACCATAGTTCTGATAATATGGATGATGTATCTGACAGCCCTAAATCTGGTTGAACTCTCTGAGTTCCATGCTATAACTGAATTTGACCGTATCTAACAGTCCTGGTATACTGATATCTGATGAACTATCTGAGTTCTTTTACTGAGACTGATACTAAAACTGTGGCAGGTAGTTGTTTAACTAACATGCCCCATGTATACTATTATGGCTAAGATGGGGTCCAATCTCTGCTCCGACTGGAGGGGTGTCAATACCGCACCACTAGTAAGGACAGCTGTGAGTGACCCTTATCTGGAAGGTACTCAAAGTGAGAATAGTGGGACCCTAAATTGACAGGTTAAGCCACCTTATCAACCCTAATCTGATATGCTAAGATGTCTCAACCTACGCTGGCTACGTAGTTCTGGAACATAAGGATGACTGCTAAGAAATACACCCTAAAGTTTATGGTTTTCAATAAACAAACATATATATTCCATGAAAACACCTTAGACATCACATTGAAACTTAAACAACAATCGTCAACATGTACATACTCATATCACCACAAAAAGTTTACAAAATAATATTTAAAACATGGTTCTTGAGCTCTATAAATGGATTGGATCCATAGATGAACACTACGCATACCTTAGAAAGGAAACCTTGATGATTTGCTGGAGAGTTCTTGGATTGGGAAACTTAATTCTCAATTATCTTGGAAAAATGCTTGAATCTTGCTTTTGAGAGATGAGTTTGATTGAAACCCTAATCTTGTGGTTGAGAGCATAAGAGAGGGTTTTTGAGATGCTTAACTGAAGAAAAAAATGGAAACAATTATGCCTCTTTAGGTTTATAAGTCGTGGGAAGTGAAGGGAAAAGACCAAAATACCCTAATAAAATAAATTCCCAGTTGCTAAAAATAATAGCTGATGACATTTGTGATAAGGCGTCAAAAATGTGGTAAGCCGTCAAAAATGTCGTCACACAGAAGCTGGACTCTGCCTAAGGCTGACGACATTTGTGACATGGCGTCAAAAATATGGTAAGCCGTCAAAAATATCATCACACAGAAGCTGGATACTACCTAGGGCTGACGACCTTCGTGATAGGGCTTCACAAATGTGGTAACCTACCACGAATGTCGTCACTTAGGAGCTGGTTTCTACCTAAGGCTGATGACCTTCATGGTAGGGAATCACAAGTGTGGTAAGCTACCATGAATATCGTCACTTAGGAGCTGGTTTCTGCCTAATGTGACGACCTTCGTGGTAGGGCGTCACAAGTGTGGTAAGCTACCACGAATGTCGTCACTTAGGAGCTGGTTTCTACCTAAGGCTGACGACCTTCGTGGTATGGTGTCATAAGTGTGGTAAGATACCATGAATGTCATCACTTAGAATCTCGTTTCCGCCTAAGGCTGACGACCTTCGTGGTAGGGCGTCACAAGTATTGTAAGCTACCACGAATGTTGTCACACTATTTCTAGCCTGACATGCTAGAGTAAAATAGGAATAACTCATTCCTCCGATATCGGATTTAGGCAAAATTGGTATCGTTGGAAAGATAATTCAATTATATATCTGTTTATAGGTCATGATCTCAAAAATTCCAAGTATAATGAGAGATATGCTCATTTGAAGTTGACTATACCAATATCCTTCTCAAGAATTCAAACGGTAAGGAATGTTTTGATTCGTCTGATAGCTGGGAGTTTTTTGAAGCCTTAATATACATCTTACTCATAAATCTATAAGATAACCATGATGTACTGTGGATGAGCTTGGTACATGGCTCTAATATTGGTTTGGATTTTTTGGGGTATTACAGAGCCCTTTAGATTTGGTCAATAAAGTCCTGTAGGTCTTAATTAATAGCTGATCTGGTGAATGTGGGAGGATCTAGATTAAGGAAATCCTATGTCCATAGGCTAGCTGCCCTATCTGCACCACTAGAACCTGTAGTTGGAATAGTTTGCCCTTGTACTTGTCCAGTAACTATACAAGCCAACAATTGCACCGCATTCCTTAGATTTTGATCAGTAGCATTAATAGGTGGTTCTGAGAATGCAGTTTTTATCCTCCTTAGCTCTTCTGGAGATGGAGGAGTAGAAGAAGTTTGTGATGCAAACTCGGATTAAGTGTCACTTTGATTAGCTTGTCTAGGTGGTGACTTGATGGTCCCTTCTCCAGCAACCATGTCTACTCGCTTACCTGTATTCTTACTTCTCCTTGTAATCGATATCTTTACTATAATGAAAAAAAAAGATTTAGTGGTTAAATATGAATTTACCTACGACTTGGGCTCTATTGCACGATCTAAGATGTGAAAAAAAAAAAAGAAACAACCCCTAAATGCCTATAGACTCTTGTTTATAGATGTGGTGCACAACACACCCATAAGCAAGACTCTACGTATACACGGCTTTGTAGACCCCCAAGGATGACCTGCTCTGATACCACTTTTGTCACGCCTCAAATCCTATTAGGACAGACAAGCACCCGTAGCCATAAAGGCTTGAGAGAACCAATACATAACCTTGTACTTATCATGCATGTAACTATGACAACCAGAAGTTCTAACAAACATGACATTATGCATCATTGAGAATAACTACGTAGGCAAGCACAAAATTATATATACAACACTTGGCCGTTGGGGTCACAACATCTTAAAGACAAGACACTACCATGTTTAACTTTACATTAGTCTACAAAACCTCTAAACGATACATAGACATTGTTAGGGTCGGGACAAACCCCCACCCTACTCTTGACTACAACACAAAACCAAAATATATGGAACGGACTTGGAAAGCCCCGAATCAACCTGGAGCTCACCAATAGTCACTAAATAGTCTGTGCTTAAACTAGAGAGGTGTATTAGCTGAAGCACCTGTGCCTACAACATGAAATATAGGTCCCCTATGAGGGACGTTAGTACGAAAATATGTACTGAATATGTAAGGATGAAGGTAACAACATATGGTACAAGAGTTTAATAAAAATCAGATACAAGTGTATAAGTAGTACTAGTTGACCACCTTTATATATACTTGTGGGACTATGCTCGGATTACGCCCCTGAGCTTCCACCCACTTATGAATATTGGGATTGGCCCATGCTAGGCTTATGCCTCTGAGCTGCCACCCACATATAAAGGTATCGAGATTGGCCCATGCTAGGCTTAATCTCCTAAGCTGCCACTCATTTTACAGATTTCTGTTACTTAGTTTATTTAGCCTTTGAGATTGTTACTTTGGTGGTCATAACATTATGGTACCTTGAAACAATAATCTACCAATAAGAGACATATAAATGGGAACTTCAGACAACAATAATGAGTTGGGAGCTATTGGAACATAAATGAAGTGTTTAGGAGCTGAAAATAACACATGGGTCTTATTTGACTAAATAGACAACTCCTAAAGTTTTCTAGTGAAGATAGACATGTAGGCTTAATAATAAGCATGTATTGAGGTGTTTTAACACATTAGAGAGTGGGAACAAGGTCATTAGCTACATGGGATATAATACGCTACTTTTTGTATTACTTGTTTGTTGGACAATCTTGGAAGCTTACTTGATGGAACAAATGTTTGATTTCATGCCAAAGAGTACAAAATAGAGTATGCCTTACATACCTAGTTATATAACTCTGAAATTAACCAAACTTGCATCCCGCCTTTTAGATAACTTATCTACAATAGAATATATGGTAAACTAATATTAGCAACCAACCGATATATTTGGGCTATTTAACTTTACTAAAATAGTAACCGGGCAGTAAGCCCTTAATCTAGAAATTAATGGTGTTATTTTAACCCTTTTTCCTAAAATTAAAACAACATACCTTACATGTTCTTATAAGAATCACCAAAACCACATTGGCTTCATTACACTCTCCAAATAATAAGCAAAATAGATTGGGCAGTAACCAAACGCAATTATTAGTTTAGTGGTTTACCACCACACCTTTCTTCTATATTTCAATTCGAATTAGTCACACCTTTCTCCAACATCAACCTGACAGCCTATAACATGTACATACAAAATAGTCCACAAAATAGCCCCAAATCCCTTTTATTATAACAATCAATTATTGAACTCATCATCTCTTGAGTTCTCAATAATAACACATCCATAACCTCTCTCAAATTCATATATAAGGAAAAAAATAGAGTAGTCACCTTACCTCAATTCTGCAACTTATTATTTTAATTTGAACTCCTCAAGAACTTCAACTTTCACTTTCCTTTACATTTTAAACCAAAGAAGAAAAGAGATCTCTTAATAACAAAGAAAAAAGTGAGCAAGTAGCTTGTTCAATATTCTTACATGAATTAATAATTAAGAACTTATAGCATGTTTCCCTAATCTTCCATGAGATAATTAAGCTAAACCATTAGTGTTTTCACTTACCTTGGGCTGCAAAGGTTTGGGTTTCTCCAAGAACCCTAAAAGAAAATATAGGGCTGCTCCTAGTTTCTTTAAATAAAGTAGAGAGATTTTGTGAAATATAACCTTTTTCTAACTTAAGAATGAGGGAAAATGACCAGGAACTTGGCCTTAAAAATGCCCTATTTTGGGCCATCCACTTAGCTGTATTTTGGACCCAAATTTGATCAAATTGGTCCAAGTAGGTGATGCACCTACTTAAGGAGTTCAAGCTGCCCTAAATGTCAAAGTAGGTGATGCACCTACTTGCTTAATTTATTAGTCGTATCAATTATATTTGGTCCTTGGTAGAATTGTGAGTTGGGCCATTTATCTATTTTCTTTCTCTTTTATTCAATTTGGACCCAAATGAGTACATTAGTATAGGCCCAAATCTGGTCCATAGCCATAGGTCCATTAATTTGGTCCAAATAGCTTAAGTAGGTGACTCACCTACATGCTTAATTTATTCAAGCAAGCACCTCAATATTATATTCCATTTCTAGCTCCTAATCCCTTTAATTTAACTTACAACTTGTACACACTTGGTCACTTTAAACTTTAGATTCAAATATCGGCTTACGATTTCAAGTTAAATAGTCGTATCGATGTTAACTTGATCGCGTCACATTAAAACGTATGGGCAGTACCTAGAACTCCATCTACACTATCAATACTCGCATAATAATTCTCTTTTATTGCCTATTCCACAAGGATATACCAAGTTCTATATAAATAGAATAAGTGCATGCAAAATACAGGGTGTTACACTTTTCTATCGTGATGTGTATTGTTTACTTGATCTAGGGTCCACTATTTTTTATGTAACCCCATTTGAGGATGTGCATTTTTGTTTTGGTCCCAAGTATTTGCCATTTTCTTTTTTAGTTTGTACCTCGATAGGAGACTCTGTGGTTGGTTAAAGAATATATAGAGGGTATGTGATAGCTGTTGGAAGTAAAGAAACTCTTATGGATTTGATAGAGTTGGATATGGTTGACTTTGATATCATATTGGGGATGGATTTATTGCATTTGTTCTATGCTTCCCTAGATTGTTAGACTCTTAAGGTCATGTTTAAATTCCCTAATGAGCTAGTCATTGGGAAAGGGGTTCTTTAGTGCCCAAGAGGAGGTTCATCTCATATCTTAGAGCCAAAAAGTTGATTTCTAATGGGTGTTTGTTTTATTTTGTCTAGGTTAAAAATTCTTACTCAGAAGGTCTTTCTCTAGAATCCATTCATATGGTTAATGAGTTTCCCAAGGTTTTCCCTAATGATCTTCCTGGTATTCTTCCTAATAGGGAAATTAACTTTGGTGTTGATCTTGATTCGAACACTCATCTTATCTTTATCCTTTCTTATAGTATAGATCTAACTGAGTTGAATCAGCTTAAGGAGCAATATAAGGATCTCGTAGATAATGGTTTCATCCATCCTAGTGTATCTCCTTAGGGTGTTCCTATGTTATTTGTGCTTAAGAAGGATGGTTCCCTTTAGATGTATATTGATTATCATCATCTAAATAAGATAATCATAAAGAATAAGTATCCTCTTCCTAGGATCGATGATTTATTTGATCAACTTTAGGGTGCGAAGTATTTCTCTATGTTGATCTTAGGTTTAACTATCATCAACTTAAGGTTAGGGAGGTAGACATCCCTAGGACTGACTTCAAGACCTGATATGGTCACTATGAGTTCCCATTTATGTTTTTTGAGTTAACCAATGCTCCGACAATATTTATGGATTTGATGAATCGGGTTTTTCATTGGTTTCTGGATTTATTCACCATTGTCTTCATAGATGATATTCTAGTATGCTCAAAGAGTGAGTTGGATCAGGTAGAACACCTTCGTGTTGTGTTACAAACCTTGAAGGATTAATGTTTGTATGCTAAGTTCTCTAAGTGTGAGTTCTGGTTGAAGGTTGTGAGTTCACAAAAGATTGTAGTGGTTAAGAACTAGCCTAGACCCGCGAATCCAATCAATATTCAGAGCTTCTTAGGTTTAGCTGGTTACTATAGGAGAATTATGGAAAGTATTTTGACTATAGCTGCCCCATTGACTAAGTTGACCCAATAGAAGGTCAAGTTCTTATGGTTGGATACCTATGAGGGTAGTTTTGAGAAGTTGAAGAATAAGTTGATTTCAGCTCCAGTTTTGACCCATCTTGAGGGTAATGATGGTTTCGTAGTGTATTATGTTGATGCAATATTATAGGATGGTGGGTTATGCTTCTAGGCAGTTGAAAGTTCATAAGAAGAACTACCCTACTCATGATTTGGAGTTGTTATCTTTGGCATTTATGTTGAAGATTTAGTATCACTATCTCTATGGGGTTCATTTTGACATCTTTCTGATTATAAGAGCCTACAGTATGTGTTTGCTCAGAAAGAGTTAAATCTCAAGTAGATATGGTGGCTTGAATTATTGAAGGACTATGATATGAGTCTTCACTACCATCCAGGTAAAGTTATCATAGTTGCTAATGCTCTTAGCAGGATATCCATGAGGAGTTTAGCTTATGTGTATGAGGATAAATGAAAATTAGTGAAGTACAGTCACCATTTGGCTAGTCTTTAAGTTTGTCTCACAGACTCTGAGGATAGCGGTGTATTTGTGCATCAAGTATCTTAGTCATATCTTGTTGTTGAGATAAAGGAAAAGCAAGGTTGGATCCTAGTTTGATGAAGATTAAGAGTACAGTGGGTCAGCAAAAGGTTGTTGAATTTATGATTGGAGGTGATGGTATCTTGAGGTACCAAGGAAGGTTATGTATTCTCAATGTAGATGTTTGAGGTAAAGAAACATAGCCAAAGCTTACGGAGCTATGATTTGAGAAATCATATGGTGTACGATATTTGATCCATCCAGGAGCCACTAAGATGAACCGTGATTTGCGGGAAATCAATTGGTGGAGTGGTATAAAGAGGGATATTGCAGTGATTGTGGCTAAGTGCCCAAATTGTCAGCAGGTTAAGGTTGAGCACCAAATGCCTAGTTGTACATTGCAGGAGTTTAGCATCCCTACTTGGAAGTGGGAAGTGGTGAAAATAAATTTTGTGATAAGGTTGCCTCATATGCGTCATCAGCATGATTCGATATGGGTCATTGTAGATAGAATGACCAAATTAGCTCATTTCTTGCCAGTTCATACTTTGTACTCAACTGAGCATTATGCTAGGCTTTATATTAGAGAGTTGGTTAAGTTGCATGGGATTGTGTTGTCTATTATTTTTTGATAGAGGTGCTTAGTTTACTTCTCACTTTTTGAAGGCTTTTTAGAAGGGTCTTGGTACCAAAGTTATTCTTAGTATAACTTTTCATCCTCAGATAGATATTTAGGCAGAGAGGACCATTCAGACTTTAGAGGACATATTGAGGGTATGTGTTATTGACTTTAAAGGTTGTTTGGATGAAAACTTACCTTAGATTGAGTTTGCCTATAACAACAGTTATAACTCTTATATTCAGATGGATCCATTTGAGGCTCTCTATGGAAGGAGACATAGATATCCTATTTGCTGGTTTAAGGAAAGTGAAGCTACTTTGATAGGGCTATATTCAGTATTTGAGGTAATGTAAAAAGTTTAGTTGATACGAGAGAGGCTGAAGGCTGCCCAAAGTCGTCAGAAATCTTATGAAGATATGAGAAGAAAAGATCATGAGTTTAAGGTTTGTGATTTGGTCTATTTGAAAATTTTGCCTATGAAAGAAGTGAAGAGATTTTACTAGAAGGGGAAGATCAGGCCCCAATACGGTGTCCCTTATAGAGTTTAATAGTTTTAGGAAAGTATCTTATGGGGTAGAGTTGCCTACAGATTTAGCATCACTATATCCAATATTTCATGTTTCCTTGTTAAAGAAATGTATTGGTGATTAATTTGTAGTTTTTCCTTTAGAAGATATGGTTGTAAAGGATAGCCTTTCCTACGAGGAAGTCCCAGTTGAGATCCTTCATCGTCATATTTGTAGGTTAAGGAATAAAGAAGTTCCCTTGGTTAAGGTCCTTTGGTGGAATCAGTCTGTTGAGGGACCTACTTGGGAAACAGAAGCAGATATACGAACCAAGTACCCTCTTCTTTTCTCAATAAACTCAGATTCAACTTGAGGTAACAATTGTTTCTAGATTGACACTTTTCCATTCTCAGTTTCATCTTTGAAACCATTCCCATGTCATTATACGCATTCACAAAAATTAGTTTAATTCATGTAGTACATTTCAAACTTAGTTATATCATTATTTTCAAAGTCATGCATGTTTAGTATGTGATCTCAGTTACCTTAGTACAGTACTCTCAGTCTAACCAGTTTCATTTGAGGATGAATATTCCCAAAAGGGAGTTATTGTAATACACCATACTAAACTTTGCTCGATTCAGCTTTTAGTTACATACATAGGGGGCTTAGGGCTTGAAATTTTGACTAAGTTCTGGGGCCTAGTAATTTTTAGGACCTCTAAATTCGATGATCTTATTTTTAACCTTTTCGACCTTAGGACATTAATTTTTGAGTTGATTCATGATCGAGGTTGTTCAAAGTACATCTCCTATGAGTTTTAAAATTTTTGGATGAGCATAGAGGCGTGTTTGGAAAACCAAACCAGTAGTACTATTGGTATAAGCGGGCGCCGCCCCTCCCTATTCTGTCCAACTTTTGTTCTTTGCATTTTAAGGGTATTTGGGTCATTTCCATTCACCTAATCCGTCTATAACATGAATTTGGGGCTTCCAAATAGCATTATCTGCCCTTTTATTCCCAAATTACTCTAAAGAAACCTTCTCTTTCCCCAAGAACAAGTCCAAACTCTTTCACATAAATCATGGAATTCAAGCTTCAAGCTCAAGAAATACTCAAGGAATATTTAAGAATTCATCTAGTGAGGTATGTGGGATGTTCATCCATGGGTCCCTTTCACCCATGGATCCTAAAAACTCTCTTTTGATTTAATTGATGATTTTATACATGTTTTCGATGAAATAAATCCATGAATCTTTTGCTAATTAATTTACAAGTTATGTTTACAAGTGTTTTCAAGTGGAATGAGTCATATTATATTTTGAGTATTATAATCCCCATGTTATGATCAAGTGATTTCAGGATAATTCCCCAAATTATGAATTTAGCCACGTAATAAAATTGTTTTCTCATGTTTAAGACATTCCCATGTTCAAGTTTATGATCCCTACATGTTTGATAAAATGTCTATACTTTTTAAATTTTGAACCATGATCCTATATTATTGTTTAAAAAAGATTATTATCGTAAATTAGAGTCATTCAGTGTTGGCGGGTGATGAACACCCAATACCTACATGTTTTACATGACTATAATTCTTTAAAGTACAGATTCAGTTAAACCATGAACATTCCTATTTATTCAATTGATATAATCATGATGAGAACTATCATTTATGTAAAAATATTCATTCAAGTATAGTTCAATTCAGCATCAGTGTCAGTTTAGTTGGGAGTAGGATTTAGCACCAAGCAAACCCCTGGATGGAGGATCACCTGCCAGTAGAGGATGTGACCCTTAGTAGCAATCCTTGAGTTATAGAACTATGTAGCCAGCATAGGTTTGAGATGTCTACCAGCCAATTGAGGATTGACACATATCTTATGAGAGCACCTTCTAGTAGAGGGTGACTCCTTAGTCCTTTGGGACACCAGTTTAGTAAATTCTCTAGCTAGTGTTAGTACCCATGGAACGGTACTGACACCCTTCTAATTGGGACTATAGTTTGGACCCCAATTAGCTCAGATTGGCACATATCGATTACATGATACCTCCCACAGTTTCAGTCCAGTTATTTAGACTAAGCACACTTCAATATTATATGATCATTATTCAAATATCAGTTAATCTATATACAAACATCAGTTAATCCGTATATAGATACTAGTTAATCAGTAATCAGTATGTCTCCGCTCAAGTATGCTTGACCAAAGCATACATTTTTAGTTGTTCAGTTATTTACAAATTATCTTAGAAACATATTTATACTTAAGCTTGAATTCTTAGATTTTACATGTTCATGCATTTATGCTCAGTTGTATCATGCATTTCAATCAGTCCTTATCTCACGTATAGGTACAGTCAAAGAACTAATAACATAATTTGCTTTGCGCTATGTTGTTTTATAACATAGGTTCAGATGCTTAGTTTCCTGATCGCTCTTAGATATCTTAACATACTCAGCAGAAGTAGTCGTGAGTCCTTATCCATCTAGGACATGATTTTTTTATTTCAGTACTTCCTTATATTTAATTAGTTAGAGTTAATTGTGGGTCAGTCCCATCAACTTTGCAGTTAGTTAGAGGTTTATAATCAGTTAGTCAGGCAGGCAATTAGTCAGTTACTAGTTCTTTCATTACATTTTTGTATTTTAGATAGATGGTTGGTTTTTAGTATTTATCATATTTTTTAGACTTTTGATGTAATCACATCTCAATATTCAGATTAGTATTACTTCAATAGTTTATCTTCCGTATATGTGTTTTATTATTATTGCAATTAGTTCTCATAATAGGTACTAGCTCATGGATTTGCTTGTGGTCACTTGTGACCTTAAGCACCATTGTCGCGACTAGAGGTAGCCTCAAGTTTTGATAGATAACTAAGTTCTCTCACTTCTTATCGGTGAGGACTATCTTTTCGATAGAGGATTATGCTAAGATGTATCTTGCTGAGATTTTAAAATTGCATAGAGCCCTGGTTTGTATCATTTTGGGTAGTGGTACTCCATTCTCATTTTATTTTTAGAAGTTATTTTAGAAAGGTTTGGGAACTAAGGTATGCCTTAGTACCGCTTTTCACCCGCAGTCAAATGGATAAGCGGAGAGGACCATTCAAACATTGAAAGATATGCTTCATGCTTTCATGATTGACTATGGTGGTAGTTGGTTTAATTATTTTCCTTTGATTGAATTTGCTTCTAATAATAGCTATTATTCTAGCATTGGTATGGCTCTTTTTGAAGCATTGTATGGTAGGAGATATCGTTCTCCTACTGGGTGGTACAAATTTGGTAAGAATAAGTTTTTTGTCCCTCACTTGGTTTACTAAGCCTTGAAAAAGGTGAAGGTGATTCGCGATAAATTGAAAGCCACTCAAAGTTGACAAAAGCTCTATGTGGATATAAGGTGTAGGGAGTTAGAGTTCAATGTTGTCTATTGGGTATTCTTGAAGGTATCTCCCATGAGGGAGTAATGCAGTTTGGTATGAAGGGGAAACTTAGTCCTTGGTCTGTTGGTCCATATTTTATTTTAAATAAGGTTGGTAATATTGCCTATGAGTTAGAGTTGCCTCCTAGTTTGAGCTCCATTCATCCAATTTTTCATGTCATTATGTTGAGAAAATGTATGGGTGATCCTTTGTCGATTGTTCCTTTAAAAGGGTCTGGTATCTTGAATTCCTTATCGTATAAGGTAGTTCTAGTTGAGATCTTGGACCATCAAGTTCGTTGGTTGCGAACAAAGGATGTGGCTTTAGTAAAGGTTATTTAGAGGACCATAAGGTTAAAGAAGCTACTTGGGAGGTGAAGGAGGACATGAAGTCTAAGAATCCGCATTTGTTTTCCATTCTGGAAACTCCTGCTTGAGGTATATGTTGATCTCCTTATCTTTACTGTATGTCCTTGCTTCTAACGTGGTTAAAGGTTAGTTGGTGTGTAATAATATATTAGCACGTGCTTATGCTTAACTTTACTCATGTTCTTATACTTTACTTTACTCTTCATTCGAGGATGAATGATCTTAGTGGGGGAGAATTGAAACATCTTGTATTTGGGACCTTAGAAAATATCCTAAGTTTAGCATTCTGTATATCATACGACTTGTTCATACTAGTCGTATGATGTGGTATGATTTAGAGTCCCTTATCTCGTGTGAAAATCAATATCTTTTGGTTCTATTCTGTTCATGGTACGATTAGTAATCTTACTAGTCG
Source organism: Capsicum baccatum var. pendulum (assembly GCA_030864225.1). NCBI lineage: Eukaryota > Viridiplantae > Streptophyta > Magnoliopsida > Solanales > Solanaceae > Capsicum > Capsicum baccatum. The sequence continues at coordinate 153,556,384 of CM061555.1, read as the reverse complement.
TATGTTAGGGTACGAGGTGTATGTTGTTAAATTGTATGATGCCCTAAGTTTGATCTAGATGATTCTGACCAAGATACAGTTCTAAGGGTCTTTCTTGTATGATAGGATACGACTTAGTCCTTTATGGTTGTATGTCGGTTAGTATGGAGTTCCAAGATGAGGCCTTAGGTGCGAGATAAGGGTACCACTCATACCCTAGGGTACGATTTAGGGGGTTTGGTCATACCCTCTTGTGGTCATGTTTTCAGCTTTTAAGCTGAGGGTATTTCGAACATTTCCCACCCTAAAATCCTTAATTCCCCACATCATATAACATGTTGTGGCCTCTCATATCACATTTTGGAAAGATTAAACACTCCAAAAACACTCTTTAAACTCTCTCTTGAAGATTGGGCTAGGGTTTTCTTCAAGTTTTCATTTAGAGGATCAAGGGCCAACTTTCTTTCGTGAATCTCCATGAATAAGGCATGTGACTCTTCCCTTATTGTTAGTTTTGAAATATCATGTGTTTTAAACATTGATTTTGATACATCAATGGTGGTTTTGAAAACCATCATTGAGGGTTTTGTTTATAATATTGAGTATTCTTCACTCTTAGTTTAAATTGTGTTTCTAACTATTTTTTATGATGGTTTTAAGATGTGGATGCTTTGTAATTATGGTTTAACAAATGGGTCATGGGTAACCCCAAACTTGATGGTTTTTACCTTGATTTTGATTTTGATAATAGCATGTCCTCAAAGTATTTGTGAAAATGCCTAAGAGAATAAACTAGTCACATGATGAGTTGGGTTTTGCACTAATGCTTGGTATAAGAATGCTAATGAAGGATGAACAATTTTGTAAAGATCTTGATGACCATAAATTGAATTGAAATATGTTTTGAACTAAGGCATTGGCCTAATGGATATGAATGGTTGGTAAATGTTTTTGTGAAGACCTTGTTGGCTATGTAATGATATAAATGATAACCTTGGTGGTTTAGTTGGCTAACAGAGTTTGAGTCACTACAAATTAAATTGATTTATGTCACTATTTGATAATGGGTTCGAGTCCTTAAATGTTGAATTGAATTAATGCTTTGTATAGACAATGGGTTCGAGTCCCAAAGTTAAATGATAATGGTTATGGCATTCTTGTACGCTTGCAAGTGAGGTTGGTATGATGATACCAATTGGATGCCTTTGGTAAGTAATAGGCTTAATGGTTATGAATCTGAAATGATGGTTTTAAATTGGGATTTAAAGCAGTATGTGAATCCAGACCGTACAAGTGGAGTCCAAAGGACTAACACTGGAAACCGCACTAGCCAGTGTGGGTGTCTTATGACTAGGTGGTTCAAGTCCCCTGAATGTATATATGAATGGGAGGTTTGAGACCCCCTTATTATATACATTGGTTCTATCTCATCTTGATTATGCCGAGAGGTTTGAGTTCCCCACATACGCATATACGATTATGGGTATTCCCTGGTTTGTGCGACTACACACACTGGGGATCTTCCAGCTAGGGGAGAGCTGGACCCATATAGTCCATGGGTTCCTTATTTTATGATGTTTATGATACAAAACCTAGGTTAATGTTTTCAAAGTTCATGCTAATCACGTTCCCTACTCTGGTATGCTATATATGTATATGTATGCATTGCATGGGTTATATGTATTGGTTGAATAGTTTTGAACTATTGGAACTATTTTATCCATATCGTTGAGTTACATGCTAGCGCTCCAACTTCTAACCATCTTCAACGTTGTATCCCCATGCGATGCAGGTGTTAGTCATATCCTTACACCTCGTAATCAGTGATTGGACTCGGGAACAACATACGGTGAGAAGTGGTGAGCTTCCATACTTCAGAAGGATCCATTTATTGCTTTGAGTTTTCTTATGTCTTTATTGGTTTAGACTTGGATATTAGTTTTGGCAATGGTCGGGGGCATGTCCCGACCGGATATTCTGGGATCTCTTTTAGAGGCTTTGTATGGACAAATTGTGGACTGAGGTATGTTATTTTATGTTATGTTATGGAATGGAATTGATATGGACTTGGTTATTATCTTTGTTATGTTATGATTGTTGGTTGGTTGGATTGAATAGCGGGTTGATCTCCGGTCCTTGTTGGACTTAAGATGCCCATTATGACAAGGCCCTAGTTCGGGTCGTGTCACCTATTATGTCATATATTGTTGGTATGGTCATACCAATTACGCTTGCAAGCTAATATCATCATGTCATTTTTATTATCCACCCACTTGGGGGAATTCCACAGCCTCCTTTGTTCATTAAACCAAAAACATATCCAACAAGGCCTTCAAAGCCATTTATATTCCATTAGCCTTTTATGCAATGCCATAGTTTCAAAGTCATTTTCAATGTGCATGTATTCAAGTTTAAAAGCCAATCATGCAAGATGGTTGAAGGAACACAATTTCCAAAACTAATTCCAAACAAAAACCATCAATTTGGGGGAATCTATAACCCCATTCAATTTACCATGACCATGCACCCCATTAGTTCAAAACCATCAATAAAGTACGAACAATGCATAAAAAATTATGGGAACATCATTTAAACAACAATCATCCAAAACCCTCAACCCAAATTCAAAAACCAAACCTTAAACTATATGAATAACAATTTAAACACATGCCTTAGCAAAATATGTTTTAGGGAAGAGATATATACCTGAATGTATTAAAATTATGGAGAGAAAACACCACTTGGAAAATCTAAATGATCAACCTTGAGAAAACCTATCTTGCTCTTGACTTAGGGATTTGAGAGAGTTTGAGAGTGTGTTCGATTATCTTTTAGATGATAATGAGGTCCCAAAAGGGTTTAAAGCTCATGGGCCACAATTGGGGAAAGAGGGAAATGTCCAAAGTACCCTTAATAAAACACTAAAAGTTTGTCACCCAGTTGTTACGGGTCACCTTACGACTCATAACGACTGACTACGAGTCATCCCCTAAACTCGTAGTTTGGACAGTGTCCCAAGCATACCTTCTACAGACCCTATGAGTGGTACCCTACGACTAATACATGGACCTTATGACTCATAGGGTCCTAGTCATAACCACAATAGTGACATTAGACACCTATTCTTGTTTGGCTACGAAAAGCACAATATGACCTGTAAAAAGTAGTCACAACAGAAACATGGGCAGTCCTCACTGGTCACCCTATGACTCAAGCCCTACAACCCTTAAGGAGACCTTACGACTTATTAGGTCAGCCATATTCTGAGTAGTAAGCTCAAAACTAAAGTAATTTTCAGAGGCAAAAAGCTAGGTTGTTACATCTCCCAACCACAACACATAAACCCTTTTTTCACATATTTACCATTTTTTTAATTTAGACAAAAACAAGAAGCTAACTAGCATTTGACATCCTATAACAATACTTCACCCTAAATAACGGGAAGATTTCCCACCCCACACTTAAAATCACACTTTGTCCCCAAAGTATAACTAAAAGCAGAGATGTAAATTCCCCTAAGGCCTCTAAGCTTATCTAGAACCATCTTTTACATCAATGAGGACCAATGGACCCCACACCCAGTCTTTTCATGCTTCTTAGATTAGGTTTTCAGTACTCAGACTTCCCTTCAAAGTGCGAATCAAACAAAAAATAAAAATAAACGTGAACTAAAAATTAGAATACAAAATAAATACCTATCTTAACTTGGGTTTCTTTCCAAAAAGTGTTTTATTTAGTGTTACGGCACGACCCACATCACCACTCTTCATCCATGTTCCTTTAACCTTTTCCTTCTACTCAGAGGTTATTTTCTTACACTTTTCAGACCTCTTGAGTGCTTACTCTAACTGTCTGCAACTTTCTCAACACTTGACTTTTCAGACTCTTCTTTTAGCTTCTCAGTTTTGGGCTTAATATATGGCTTGGGCAACTCTATGAGATAGTCTAAAGAGGTCATTAGTGGTTTACACTTTACCACCCCACACTCATCTACTTTCATAGTTGTAATCATGCATAAATCCTTATAGTGTGAAGGTGGATTAAGTGGTTTGTATACTATAATGACCACCTCTTCATAATTAAATCTCATTGTTAGAGTGCCCTCTCTAATATTATTAAGTGCTCCACCGGTTGCCAAGAATGGATAACCTAGTATGATTGGTATATCACCTACATCATAATCAAGAATAATAAAATCAACAGGAATAATGAACTTACCAACTTTAATAAGCACGTTCTCAATGATTTCTTCGGGCACTACTATTGTTCTATCTGCAATTTGGAGAACCATAAAACATGGCCTTGGCTTACCTAAACCAAGAGTGTTGAACACAAATAGGGGCATGAAATTTATTATCACCCTAAATTCACTCAAAGCATGGACTACATCACTTTCACTAATTTGTATGGGGAGGGTGAAGCTCTATGGATCCTCAAGATGTTTTTGCATTTTGCTCATCACCACTGATTTGCACTTTTTAGTAATTTCCACCGTATCAATATCACCCAGTCTGATCTTATTGGTCACCACATCCTTTAAGTACTTAGTGTACTTAGTTATACCCTATAAAATATCTAACAATGGGAAATTAATTTGAAGTTCTCTGAATGTGTTAAAGAACTTATTAAAATACTCATCCTTCTTATCATTTTTGAACTTTTAAGGGAATGGTAGTGGTGATCTTTCTTGTGCACGCTTAACTGCCTTTGTTTTTGGGTAGTCAGACTTTCCCAAACTTTCAACATCTTTGGCAGCAACTTTCTTCTCCACTACCTGCTATGGGACTAACTCTGCTTGTACCCATGGCTTTATCTTTTAAGGCAAGTTAATGAGAACTCTACCACTCTTCAAAATGATTGCCATAACCTTTTTTAGATTCTCTATGTCACTTGGAAAATACCTTTGAGGTTTGGTATTCTAGGCCTAAGCTAACTGTCCCAACCATGTCTCCAAGTTTTTCTAGGCCAGTTGCTTATTTTTAATCTCTGCAGCCAATTTTTCTTGATTTACTAGGATCTTTTTCAATGCCTTCTCAATATTACTAGCATGGGTATTTTGTTGCTGAAGTTGCTGAGTCTGAGACAAATTATTGTATCACCAGTAATTGGGTTGGCTCTTCCAATGATGATTGTAGGCATTACCATAATTTTGAGTACCCATCAGTGCATTGTTGATAAATGGTGAATCATCACTCATTTACATCCAAATTCGTGCACACTACTATGGTTAAATGGTGTTAATGAGACAAATTTGTTATTGGAATGCACTAATTCCTATGTTTTACAGGCATACAGTTGACGGGAAGAAAAGAAGTGAAATAAGTTTAAAGAGATCAAAATAGGAAGAGTTAGTGCAAAAACTGAAAAAGCAGGAGCAGGAATTAAGCATCTATTATCATAGTCGCGGTCTGAGGGACATGATTGCGACCAACCCAAATTTATCAAAAATAGTGATCATGTTGGCTTCACCGTGATTGCGGAGCATAGGAGATCGTGATGAAGCAGAAAATAGCACAAAGGCAGGTTTATAGTTTCTCACAGCTAGTTCCAATCTTTAAAATTGCACAGGGGCAGATTTGTAGATTTTAAAATGAATAGAGGTAGCATAAATTATTAATGTTAAAATAGAATTTTAAAGTTATTGAGTAAATACGTGATAATGTGAATGAAACTGACAACTCATGCCTCTATTTTCTCTTCTTTATCAAATTCTTTTGGCAAAATAATTTATTGGACCCTGTACTTGTATGTCTTTGTATTAAGGACCCTTCTACTCACCCTTTTACTACTGGGATACATAAATTGAATAAGACATAATATTTTTAACCTCTTTTATGGCTACTCGGTGTGCATGTAATACAATCGCTTACGCTCACATCATTTTTTAATACCACCTAAGAGATTAAATATTTAAAAAAATAATTAAATCAAATACCCCTCACCCCCCAGTCCACTTTTTATGTTCTTCATACCTACCATCTACTTTGTTCCTCTTTCCCTCATCTCTTCTTCTTCATTCACTAGGTCCCCTCTCATGCCCCTTCCCCAACATTCTCCCATCCACATTTTTTTCCTCTTCTTCAGCAAACCCTCCCCCCCCACCCCACCCCACCCCCTCTTTTCTCTATTATTTCTTCTTCTTCGGATTTCTTTTACTACAAAGTTAGTGAAACTTGGGGAAGAGATTATGAAAATTTCAAAGTAGAAATAGTTTTATTGTACTCTTCATTATTCGTAGTATTTGATGGTAGAAGAAGAGGTTGAAAGTTTTTTGTGATTTTATTTTGTTTTCTTTAATTTAGTTTCAAGGAGTAACAATATTTTCTCTTTAATTTAGTGAAGAAAAGATCTGTATTTTTTGATTGAAAATTTGGTTTAATTAAATATGACTTTCACATTAGAGAGAAAAATAAAAAACACAAAATAAATTAAAACTTTGAAGGCAGTGAAAATAGAGGAAGAATTAAGGAAGGGTGGAATCGAAAAGTTTGATCGAGTGAACTAAGAACTTTGAAAAAATTGGATTTTGGTGACAGGGCCAAATCAAAACATATTTTAGTTGACCCTAGAGCTATTGAAACAAGTACCAAGTTCCATTGTTAATGCTATGTTGAGGAGCTTGAAGGGGTTGAAAGGTGGGCTAAGGAAAAGAGGGTGGGGTGGAAGAAAGAAGAAAGAAGGTTGTCGGGCATTTTAAAATTTTTTGGTCCTTTTATTTATTTTAATTATTTTTAGTCAAAAATCTCACGGGTATGCGTCTTATATTCGTGATTTCAGTATTTATTCCAATGTAACCATTAACTTGCCAAATAGGCTTGTTCAACAGTCATAGGATTTAAAATATTGCATTTTAATGGGTTTAAGAGTTCAACTGATAAAAAGATGAGTAAGAGGAACCAGAATACAAACACAAATAAGTATAGGTCCAGTAGATCATTTTGCCAATTCTTTTTAGAGCAAGACAAGTGGATCGCTTATATTATGTCATTATCGAATCAAATGTTGTAAATGCAGCTAGTCATAATCACATGATGAACGACTGATTTCTTTTGAGAGCAAAGCATGTGAAATATTGAAATCAAAGATTGTCAAGTTAGGAAATAAACATATTTTTCAAATGGATTAAAATACCAAATCCTACATATAGCATTTTAAAAGCAATACTCTTCATTTCCGTAGTTAAATAACAAGTATTTATTCAATTTTGAGAGGATCATAAAAGTACAAGTGATGATGGAAGTCAACAAGGTGGAGATCATATCCAAAAAATGATCAAATCATCATTCCCAACTTCTCCTCTGCTTAAAATCCACAAACTATCATTTCTTGATCAAATCTCACCTCCAGTTTTCATCCCTCTAATTTTCTTCTATCAACTTTTCGCAAATTAGTGTCTTTGAAGCAATCTCTATCTGATGCTTTAAGTTGATTCTTCCCGTTAGCTGGAAGGCTCAACGATAAAAAATATTTCATCGATTGCAATGATGCTGGAGCTGATTTTATTGTTGCTCAAGGGCATGGTTATAACTTCTCAGACTATGTAGAAACTCCAAAAATGGAGAAACTAAGAGATTTCCTCCCAAAAGTAGAAAAGGGTGATGATGATGATGATGTCCTTCTAGCAGTCCAAGTTAATTTATTTGATACGAGGCCACGGAGGGGACTCAAAAATTGTGCAACCTTATTTTAACCTGGCAACTACTCTTTTTCCACTGATAGACTTGTCTAATTCAAGTTTTAATACATCCTTGGGGATGAAAAAGGAAAAGGTTCTAACAAAGAGGAGATTTGTTTTTTATAAGGAAAAGCTTGATGCCCTCAAGAAATCAGCTTCATCAGGATCACAAGAGAAAGATCCCACTCGCGTGGAAGCTCTATCAACCTTTATATGGGAGGAGACTTGGAAATTGAACAAAGATTCTAACAAGAAGATGTTCGTGCATGCAGTGAATTAAAGGTCGAGAATGAATCCAACCATACTAGACTACTTCTTTGGGAACTTATAGACAGCTGCGTTGGCATTTTCAGAAATGGTTGAAAGTAGTACAAGACATGATTTGATATACCAGCTAAGAAGTGAAATAAGGAAAATCAATAGTGATTACATTAGGAAATTAAAGAACAGACAAGACTTCCTGAAACATATGGGAAAGTTAGCTAAGATGTTTTTAAAAGGGAAGTTGAGTTTTGTAATTTTACAAGCTGGTGTAGGTTTCCTGTGTATGAAGTGGATTTCAGAAGGGGAAAGCCAGTATGGGTATGTATGACCATTTTTCGTATGAGAATATAATCATCTTTCTGAGTATAAAATATGGGGAAGGAATAGAAGCATGGGTTAACATGCTCGAAGATGATGATAACTTTATCGGAAATAACCTCTTTTACCTTCACAAAGTAGGAGCAAGATTTTTTGTTGGTAAATAAATATTTTATTTCACCAAAAGGATATTTACAAGTTCCAAACAGGGTTAAACCCCCTGTTTCTCATACAGGAAATCAAAACTTTACCAACTCTAGGACCTCACCTATCAGTTAGGGATTCTAATCTAGTAATAACTAACAAAGAGACATTCTATCAAAATTACGATTAAGAAAATATAGCAACAATCAGGTGACTTCTTCATGGTACTGTAACTTCTTGTTGTAGAGGAACTTCCCATTTCCTGTATGTTTGGCTTTAAATATGGACATGGATGGAAATTTCCCTATAAACCTGGTCCTCATTATACCTTCCCTATTAGAATAGGATAAGGTTCCCGGTTCTCCACATTGTATTGATCACCATCGCAAATATATAGCTAATGACGGAGCTTTTGGATAATTCTCCCTTTCTTTGTTTGGTCACCCACTTTAATTCAGTTGTCCAGTCACCTACATTCCTCTGTACTCCTATCCATTGCAGCAATCTTCTCTACAGTCTTCTAATGACATTACACTTCATGAATAGATGATCATGGGTCTCATCAGCATTTCGATAGAACACACATTCAACAGGTATTTGTATCCCAATTCTTGCTAGTCTTTCCACTATAGGGATCCTGTGGTGTAATGCTATCCATAATGTGAACTTATGCCTAGGATGTATACATGGGCTTAACATAATACCTTTCCAAGGAAATTTTGGATATTGAGGTGACAACGCATCATAAAGCTTTTTAATCAAGAACTTTGAGCCTTTGACACATGATGCCAGTCTAGTCTGCAAGTCTTCTTGTAATCCATGGGCCCTCATAATCTGTTGTATTGAATCAATGATCTTCCTGATAACCAGAGTAGAATTTTTTGGGCTTGCATAGGACTCTATAGAATTATTTTTTATGTAATAGATATGAACCCATTTAATCCAAAGACAGTCCTTCTTGTCAGCAAGATCCCAGAGCTGTTTTGCAATAGCAGTTGCATTCCAAAGGTATAAGTTCATGACATTTAAACCCCCTGCGGCCTTTGGAAAGGAAATCTTTTCCCAAGCCACAAGTGCTTTTTCAGAAGTCAGTATATTTCTAGTCTACAAAAAAAACTCTACACAACCTATTTATCATCTTCATAATTTTCTTTGGTAGCAAGAATATCTGTGTACAGTAAGTCTGGATAATAAGCACCACAACCTTTATTAGCTGGAGTCTTCCTGCATATAAGATTAACTTTGCACTCCAATATGTCATTGTTTCAACAACCTTTTCCACCAAGGGCATACATTGATCTATAGTAATCTTTTTTGAGGAAAGAGGTACACCTAGATATTTAATGGGAATACCCTTCTCCTTGTAGCCCAGATACTCAAGGATTTGTTGCTTTTCCTGAGGTTTACACTCGAGAAATAGACTGAGTTTTTGTCAGTATTTGCTTGAAAACTAGATGCCTTGTAGAACCTATAGAAAGCCTCCAAGATGAGAGTGATTGAGGGTAATTTAACTTTACAGAATAGGAGCAGATGTGCTTAACCCTAAGTTTTTTGCATCTAGGGTGGTATTGGAAGCCCTTTTCTCTGTCTATGCAGCTTAAATCTATTTAAGTACTCCATAACTATCACAAAAAAGTAGGGTGACATGGGGTCACCTTGTCTTATACCTATTTTCCCTTGGAAAGGTTTTGTAAGTCCCCCATTTAGGACCAAGGAATAGGATACAGAACTTATGCACTCCATGACCCAGCTTATGAACTTCATAGGAAATCCTAGCTTAGCTAGCATACCCTTGAGAAAGAACCATTCTACTGAGTCATAAGATTTTCTAAGATCCACTTTCAACACACACCTAGGGGAAAGACCCTTTATAGAGTACCACTTGAAGAGTTCATGGCTAAATAGGATATTATCAATAATACTTCTGCCTTCAACAAATGAAGATTGTGAGGGTACTATAATAGATCTTATAACCTTCTTCAACCTATTGGTGAGGATCTTTGCTATCAGTTTATAAAAGGTTGTGCAGCAGGCTATAGGTCTATAGTCTTTCACCATAGTAGGGTTACATATTTAGGTATCAAAGTCACAGTTGTAAAGCTAAAAGATTTCAGCATTTTTCCTGACACAAAAAACTCATGAACTACCTTCAGCATAATATTTTTCAGGACAGTTCCAGCCTTCGGTTCCTTTATCCTGGTTTCTAGGCAACCTATTATATCCATCTTATGCTTCCTTAGAAAGACCTTCACCTCTTTATGTTTCAGGGGATGGTTTAGTCCCCTGACATTCTATGTGGATATAATCATACATTAGGAGCTTCACCAGGCAGCCTTGAAGGGTTCTCTTCAGCAGGGATGTGCAGCAAGGGGGGAAATTTATTTCCTGTGCTGGTACTAGGCATATCCTTGTCAGTAATTACCACTACTTATGAGGAGTTTGGTTTGGTTCTTACCTCTTTGCCCCGGGGGTCTATGACAGGATCAGCTATGGTTTTATTTATAGCTACTGCATTCACCTTTCTATGTTGCCATTGTTGTTATTGAGGTCTCTTTCTTCTTTTATTTCTTCTCTTTTTTTTTTGTGCTTCCTTGAAATCCTCTTCCTCATGTTTCTCAGTTTCTTCTTTAGTGTAGCATCCCTCATATGTGTGGCCAAACTTCAAATAGTGGCCACAATATTTTGGTCTCTATTCATACTCTACCGATAGCTAAAAAACAACCGTTGGAGTGATCATCTCGATGACTTCAATTAAAGGTTGCGCTACATCAGTTTCTACCAACACCCTTGCGTAAGATATTCTTTCCATTGTGGCAGTAAATTGGTCAGTGTGTTTAGATTTGCCTGTAGCACTTTCTATCTTACTCAGTGTTTCACAGGACCAATAACCAACAGGTAAACCTGGGAATGTAATCCATAGTGGGATGGTAGTGATACAGTTAGGGTCAAATTCAAAATCAATATCCCACGTTTGCACAATGAATGGTTTGTTATGGAAAGTAAAAGGCCCTCTCATTAGTACTCTATCACACTTCTCAGCCGATGCAAATCTAAATATAAAATACCCATTGTCAAGACCGAGCACTTGGGGTTTCACTGGACACTTCCAGACATTCATAATGTAAGCTTCCATGGATTTCATATAGGGGGTATCCCCAATTACATAACCTATCAGTGAATGTTTCCAGTACTCTATTTGGATACATATATCATCCTTAACAATGCGTACAGATATCTTACCTTGCTTCGAAGTTGGTGGAACATACGATAGCGATTTTCCTTTGTGGCTAGCTCGATTCTCACCACCCTCCGGTTTGACTATAAGGGAATTGTTGGTAGAATTAGTCACTGTGGAAAATTAAAGGCATCGATTTGCTTGTGGCCCAATCGAGTCCCCAAAGTTTTGCATATGCAGCGACCTAGGTGAATTAGAATTTGTTGACGTATCCTCCTCTTTCTCAAGAATAGATTGAAATTTTGGGGGAAGGAAATTTCCAAAAGTGATCGATGGTAGATTGCAGCTAATTCCATCGTGTGGTGTAACTAACTTCACCAGAGATCTGGCAGAATTATTCAATCGAGTCATGATGTATTGTTCAGCAGCGGTGCATATTAGCGTCCTTGCTAAAATGCTCTGAGAGAACCTTCCGTAGGAGCAAGGTTATGTAGACACCACTCTCGTCGAATACAATTTATGAGATTATACTGATATGTTAGTCTGTGTAATCATTAATTTCTATAGTGATTAATTATTACAGCATTACTTCTTCTATTAATTAACGAAAAAAGGTCAAAAATATCCTTAAATTATCCAACTAAAAAATATCCCTCCGTTAAATATTTAGCTCAAAAATATCTCTCCCTCTAACAGAATTTCACCAGGGACGCCGCCTAGATTAAAAAAACCACCTCAATCTTTCATATCAACATCCACATGTATAATTTCTTTTTAAAATTCATCAACCCATAAGTTAAATAAATGGATCTGACCTACCCACTAACCAAACAAATAGATCCTATAACAAATAGAGGCACTACAAGAAAGAAGGCATTTCTCAACAAAATTTTTTGTTGCCATATATCGAATATTATTGTCAAAAGTACTTTTGGCAACAATTAAAAAGTTGTTGCATGTCAATGCAAAAAGTTTTTACAACAACAAAATATATTGTTGCCAAAAATGACTTAACGCAACCAAAATATTGTTGCCTTACATTCATATAGTTGTGACTTATAAAGTTTTCACAACAAAATTTAATGTTGCTACAAATTAACTTATTTACCAACAATATTAGTTGTTGCAAAAACTTGAGAAAAAATTAGTTAGTAGGCGGTTAGAAAGTCTTTTAGCAACCATAATTTTTATTGCAATAAATTAAATATTTTTTATAAAGTTTTAACAACAATTTGTGAGTAGTTGCTACATACACAACACATTTTAAATATAATTTTATAAAAACACTAAAAATTATATAATTTGCAAAGGTCAATAAATATATAAGATTGATGAACTAGACATTTTCTACTTTCAAAATATTAAGTACTATATGTCTTAACTTGTAAAAAAAATATAAACTGATCATTATAATCCTATACTAAGTAATTGAAAAAAAAAAAAATCTTCTCCGATAGCACTTGTGTTGTTACTTGATTTAAATCTTCATCTTCTTCTCTAGCTCTTCAATTTTTTCCTCAAGCGATGCTTTTTCACTCAAAAGTCTCTTCTTTGTCTCTTATGCAGTACGCAACATAGAACGAGCTTTCAACTCTTCTTGAAACTTTTCTAAGACCTGTCAGTGAAAGATTCATGAGTTTGTATTACAGACAAATTTGGACATAGGTCAAATTCATAGCTCTACCTGATTATTTGCTTCAACCAACTCTTTTGGACTTCTTTTTTCAAACCTTGAGGATCCAGCAACTATGAAAATCGCAATTCTAAGTTTCGCTTCTCTGTTAAAGCAACCTGTCAAGAATGAATCAATAAAATGAGATGATTTTTGCTTTAATAAATAAAATTTAATAACGTTCAACAAATACCTGAAGCTCTGCATTTTTTTCATTGCACAAAGATCAGAATATATCACAATCACAATCAGCCACTTCTAAATTTTGCTTCTCAAAAGTCAAGTTGTCGTTTAAGCGATCCAGTTCTTTTTGCATCTCTGATTTTTGTTTTTGCTTTTCTTGTAAATCTTCCATCAACTGTTCACCAACACAGAGACCATAAGTCATAAGTAAATACGTACCAAAAATATATTTCATTGTGCTTAATAAAGATCAGATGCATGGTATTACTGAGAATAATAAAGAAAAACAAGCGCAAGATTAGCACTTTTATTTCGTACTTTCTTTAAAAAAGTGGACAAATCAGATATTTCTAGCTCAAAAACTTAATAAATAGTACGTCTGCCCTCTTATATGATGGCAAGCAGTTACACTCAAAGAAGTGTCATAATAGCCTAGTTCACTGTAACATTATAAAGCAAAACATAAAACTGTCACTATTTGTCAAATTAGTATCATTAGGTTCATAACAAGCTATTTCTAAAAAAGCACCCAGATTACAGTGGCAAACCCAAGCACACCGGCGGTAATTTTCTAAACCCCTGATAGCATTTCAATCCACATTGCATAGTTAATAAAATACCCACGTGCTATACTTCACGAAAACACCATACTTAGCACAAAATAAGTTTTCTTCAACCTTAACCACCACAATGACACAAACTTTTCACTAGAAACACAACTAAAGAGAAACAAAAAAACTCCACTAGCATTTCAACCACATTGCCTGTTAAAAAAATATTCATACGCTACACTTCAAGATAATTTGAGGATATATGAATTTTACTTACCCGGCTGTTATCCATAAAACTTGCAGGACTTGTCTCATATGAAGTAGTTGACTTTGTAACCATATTGAAAATTGTAGCCGGAAGCGAAAGTCCATTCTGTTAAATATAGTACATAAATTAACTTAGTCCGTTGTAAAAAAGGATAATAGAACGAAAAAAAGGCAGAGATGCAATGAGAGTGGAAAAAATAAAAGTAATAATGCAACATTTACTAGTTTAGCGCCGTATACTAAGCAAATACCTTAGAACTTTGCATATGAGAAACTAGTGCCATTACGCTCTTAGTAATGCATCCAACTTTTATCCATTATATACTTACCTACAGAGAGATCCATATCAATAAACATAAAATTATATGAATTTTTATTAGTAAAAAAATAAATAAAATAAATTTTAGAGAAAACCTTCATATTATAAAAAGTTAAAATAAAGGCCAAAAAGAGCTTCAAGACAAAAAAATAATGATTCAAGTGGTTAAACTCAATATATAAAATATATGTTAATTAAAGGTGAGGATCCAATAAGAATGTAGTTGCAAATATAAGTTACAGCCTTCCCAAACCTTAATGCTCTGAACATGTCACTAAATTTGTTTGAAGGTCCTATACCTTCTGATATTGGCGGCTTTCATTTACTAGCACTAGACCTATCTCATATTTTCTTATCTGGGGGAGTTCCTAGCGTTCTGGCGATTGGTTTTCCAACACTAACTTACCTTCGCTTGTCAAACAACAAGTTGACAGGGCAAATATTTTTGAAATATGTCATACCACGTCAAAATGTAAGAAAACATGATCTGGAAAAAAGTTTTCCTTCGTATCAAACACACCCAGAGACATTAAGTTCCTCAAATGTAATTCTTATGTTTGTTTGCTTAAGAGAAAGTACTTGAACCCATTATAAGTTTGGTGTGATCTATAAGTCAAGATGAATTAAATGAAAAGGCTTGGTGAAGTGAACGACACTCCAAAAAAAAAGGTAATTTCCAGTGTCTAGCCATTGGGCTTATAGAATAATGAAATGTTTGCTTAAGAGGTAAGACGGACTTAAGAATTGGAATTGACTTTATTTTTGCAAAATCCATATAACCTAATATATCATGCCAAGCTAATTCACGACTCAAATTATTAGTTGAATTAGATGAGTTCATAAAACCATTAGCAACAGGCACATTGGCATTATTAATAAGTGAGAATTTGAAATAGAGGAAGTAAATTTATTTGATTAGGAACGGACAAGAATTCAGCAGTATTAGAGACAGTAGAACTGAAATTACCAGTAGAAATAGTATAACTAGGTTCAGTTACATCAGAACTTGCAAACAAGGAAAAGAAAAATTTACAGAAAAAGGTTCAATGTTGGAAGCAGAAACAAAAGTTACTGAAAGCTGGGAGAATGGTGGTTGGGAGATGTTGTAACCATTCACCTGAGGAACACAACGTCTATTGGATAGTTTCAGTGTGAATAACAGTTTCAGCAATTTCCTTATCGAGACCATTCAGAACCCACACAATTACCATGTCCTTAAATATAATTCAAGCATCATATAAAGCATCACTTGTAGGCGGTTTACATTGCTTATCGAGACATTAAGCAATGTAACTAAACCTAGCTATACCAAATACACCCAGAGACATTAAGTTCCTCACATGTCCTATTGAATTTGGCAATTGCCCTGTCAACGCATTTACATCAAGATGTAAAAACTCTAGGTTCTTGTTACTGCAGCTGGACAACCCTTCCACTAGTCGACTTATGTCTCCATTAATTTTTATTCCGCTTTAGATACAACTCCAGCAGATTACTGAGTTTACCCCACTCAACATTTGACATTGGGCCTTGAATGTCACTGTTTTCTATATCAAGTGTTTCAAGGGTGGAGACATTTGACAGCCATTTAGGCAAAACAGAATTAACAAAGTTATTCTGCCGAAGGAAGAGATAAGAAAGAGAAGTCATATTCCAATATGGGAAGGAGGAAGGGATATAGTGAAGACTAGAGTTACCCAAACACAGTCACTAATGATGGCAGCTTATTACAAACTTCAAGCCAGTGTTTCACCAACGAAAGGTTCACATTAGAAAGATCAAGATACTTAAAAGAAGACAGACTGGAAACCCAATTCAAATCTTTGGCTCAACTACTTTCAATAGTATGGTAAGGATAGGAATACACGTTTAGGCTTAAATACTGCAAATCTGATAGATTTCAAAGTGAAGGAGGAATACTAATAAGGGCTAATTGACTGAGGTTAAGATACTGTAAATTTTCAAGTGAACCCAAGAAACTGGGAGTGGAAAGTCCGTGGAAATCATTTCCACTTGAGGACTCTTGGTATTTCTTATAACCTGATATACTGATATATGCATAGACAAAAGTATAAATTAGGAACTGAACATTCATTGAATGATACAATTACCACCATTGGGACTTCTAAGAACTTGGCTCTGTTGCACTATACATATAACTGCCAACACCTGAACAAAAACTGAATAACATTCTTGAAAATTAGCTGACCCCAGAAACACCCACCACACCTTTTGTAATGTTGCTTTGTCTAGACGAAAACCCCCCACCTCCACCCCCACACACGCAGACAAACACACACCATTATTCAGTCTACCTTTACCTCTCCTGAAATCATCCATATACAACCTCTCATACATAAGAGTATAATATATGTTAAAAGAGAAAGCAACTAACAATATCAATCCCAATCTCTCTTTTCAAATCTGAAAACTAAAAACAATCCCAATAATATACTATCACTGTTATCAATTCGGAACTTCCTACATATCAAATATCAGGTAACAACTTGAATAAGAGCAATAGGAAGTGTTATTATTACCTTGTATGCTGCGGCAACAAACAAAAGCTCTAACGTCAACAAATTCTTCTAACTCAAACACTACTTCTCAAACTTCATAATCAAATCAGAAAGAAACAACCAAGGAGAATGGAAGGCAATATTAGTGACTCTCTAAAACAAGAAAAATCTAATAAAATTGAACAAATAAAATCTTAAAGTCAATAGACATCGAAGAATCTTTTTTAAACTACAGACCCTGCAGAATAAAATAGAGCCCATGCATCACTTGTTCAACTTCAACAAGCAGCTTTTTCACATCTCCAAGGGCCAACCGTAGGTCGACCTCTTAGGTACAATATTTGCCTACTGATACGTTGTATTCCTAACTACAGAATGTGATGTATATCCTCCTTGTTATTGCATTGGAGTCAACTACGCACTGTCATGCATCTGACAACTAGTTCTAGTGATACTTTGATTTTAAGGAGGTTTCAAACAAATAATAAAGGTGGCATTTCTTGCTTATTCGGAAACAACCTTTCTACTTAATTTGAGCTAGTGGTATGGATTGTGAACACTTTACCCACCCCAAACCTTACTTTATGGGAATACACTGGGTATATTGTTGTGGGTAATCAATCATCCCCTCAAAGACTCTCCGTCACAGGATTTTCCTTTTAGCTGCAGAACGAGATATCTTTGCAACTGATAATAGCGATGGCAACACATGTGATATTCATCTAAGAAGAAACTAATAAGATTGGGAGTTGGAGGAACTTACTGATCTATACAGGTTACGGACAGACTGCTCAATCCCAACTTTCAGACAACTTAAGGTGGGGGGAACTCAAAGAAAGGCTCTTCATAGTGAAAGCAGGCTACAATCACCTGAATGCAGCAGAGGAAGTGGCAATACCTTGGCCGTGGAAGTTGGTTTGTTATACAAAATTACCACCAAAGTTTAATGTTTCACTTGGACAGTCCTTCATAGTGCCATTTTAACCCAGTAAAACCTAAGGAAGAGAGAAATTCCAGTGGTGCACAGGTGCTTTGTGTGCCAAAACAACTTAGAACCTATAAACTGTTTGCTATTGCACTGCCCTGTGGCCGCTGATATTTGGACTATGTTTTTGGCTATTTCTGGAATTAGTTTATGACCTTTCTCAACCTAAAGCAAGCAGTTGAAAGCTGGAGTTTATCGAAAGTGAATAAGACCATCAATAAGATCTGGCAGATACCCCAACTTGTACTTTTTGGTGTTTATGGTATGAAAGAAACTTCGAAGTGGAACACCCAATTATCACTTCAAATCGAATTAGCAACTTCAAATCGAAATTGAACATAAAATTCATAAAGAAATAAAATAATAAAGACAGAACGCACCAAGGACAGTGAACTGAATAGATAAGGAATCGATTAGCAGAGAGTAACGAAATGTAAAGCCGCAATAGAGAAATCCTAGAAGAGATCGATGCAATGGAAAAAGAAAACCTTATTTTGGAGGAGGTTTTTGAGGGATTTGCCGCCTTTACTGATTTTTTGGCGGAAAATTGAAAAAAAAAAATTAATGAGTTTAACGCTAATTAAGAGGGTTAGTAATAAAAAAAAAATATTACTAACAAATATTTTATAAAAAAATAATAATTAAAATAAGTTGTTGCCCTTTTATTAAAATTAGGCAATAAAATTATGATTGTTGTGAAAAAATTGTTACAATTTTTTAATATTTAAATTTTTTTATATTAACCGTAGAATATAGCAACAAAATAAATTTTTTTGGCAACAATATAAAAATGGTGATTAAAAATTATAAGATGTAGCAACAATAAATTTAAGTTGTTGCCATTTATTGATTTAAGCCAACAATAATGTTGTGTTGCTAAAAAGTTGTTGCTAATTGTACATTTCTTGTAGTGAGGGTATCTCGATCAGCAGCCATTTGCTCAACTATTTCACCTTCATCTTTTGAAATTCAATTCCATCTAATGTGACTAGGCCTGAATTTGGATCATAAAATCTTTGCAACAAAGAAATAACTATTGATTTTCTGCTCCCACTTTCTCCCACGAGAACAACCATCTATCATGAAGGGATACATTTATTCATCACAATTATTGTCAAATCGCGTTATAAGACGGAAAAATATTTTTGTGAATAATGCACTCAAATTTACCTCACCAGAGCTAATGGCAAGGCATAGATCTTTTAGGACGTGAGCCTCAGATCGACTTGGATAATTGAAACTGACATGTTGAAACTCAATGTTTCCCTTCACATTGTCCAGTGTCATTTTCGAGTTACCACTCGAGTTTATCTTGGATTGACTATCAAGAAGTGCAAAGATAGAAGATGCACCAGTTTTGGCTTTGGGGTCCGGAACAAGGCCGATTGATCGAGAAAGTGTGTTAACTGTAAAGACAAGACCATAAAAAACCTGAAATTCAAAACTAGGAAAGTCAAAATAACAGAGAAGAAACTTGTAAAGAGAGACTTGACACAAGTTTTATCTTTTCCTCTCGAGACTCACCCGAAGAACCTCAGCAAATGTGACCTTACCGGACTCAATCAACCTAGCAGCAGCATAAAAGCTGACGACATAAGCATAGTACCAACAGAACATTGAAAAACCAAAGCTTGCAGCACTCAATAGTCCTTTTATTCCAGCTCTAACTGGACCTTCACATTTTCTTTTGTACAATTGCACCACCTTCTCTTCTGCAGAGAAAAAAGCCACTATTCTAATACTTCCAACTGCTTCACTAGCAACTTATGGGCTAATGAATTTAAAAAAAAAAAAAATTATACATGTGGATGTTGATGTGGAAAGTTGAGGTAGCTTTTTTAATCTAGGAGTGTCCTCGGTAGAATTTTGTTTGGAGGTATTTTTGAACTAAATATTTAAAGAAGAGATATTTTTGAACTAAAAAGTAATGAGGAATATTTTTAATTTATTTCAGATAATTCAGGATATTTTTTACCTTTTCTGGTTAATTAATGTTTTTG
Organism: Capsicum baccatum var. pendulum; assembly: GCA_030864225.1. Classification (NCBI taxonomy): domain Eukaryota; kingdom Viridiplantae; phylum Streptophyta; class Magnoliopsida; order Solanales; family Solanaceae; genus Capsicum; species Capsicum baccatum. The sequence goes on along the minus strand of CM061555.1, from coordinate 153,536,333 downwards.
ACATAACTATGTGTAAAAGAATAAGGACGCAGTAGAAGTATGAAATATTGTTGTCTATGCTTGTCATTCTTCTAGTAGCTAGAGATAGTAAAGTAATTAGGGAAAATAGTGAATTGGCTGAAGTGTTGTTTAATTCTATTTTTTATCCTTGTGTTGTTCGATATATCTCATCAAACCTTCAATTTAACTTAGTGTGCCTTTTTGGTCCCTAGCTAATCAAGACTCCGCTAGAATGTAAAATGAAATTTAGCTTTCTATTCATACTGATTGTTATCCATATTTTTCATTTAAAATAAGAGCAATTTAAAGCTTGAGATCAACATTAAAGGTGTGTTTAATAATGGGGTTTCCCAATTTTCCATGATTGGTCAAAATTTTGGTAGAATATTTTCTCGAGGAAAATTATTTAGTTAAAAATGAAGAAAATGACTCGCTAATGAAAGTAGTAAAAATAAGTTCCATAAGTGACATTCAATGTTAATCACGTCGTCCCCAGCCTCTAATACCTTCATCTTCACCCAACCTTCCGCATTCTCTCCACCCAACAGCCCTATACAGGGGCAGACCTACATTCATTTGTGGGGTGCTCTGACACCCACTAAACTTGATGCAGAATAGTTAAAATTATATAAAAAAAAATATACGAAAATAGATATATATAATATATAAAAATACCCACTAAGCAAAAAGTCGGTTGAGTGTATTGGTATTTTGGTTGACTTTAAGTTGTTCCACTAGAAGGGATTCTCTGGGTTCAAACCTCATTGAGGTGAATTTTTTTTTTTTCAATTTTTAAATTTTGTAAGCACCCACTATCCTTAAATCTTGAATTCGCCACTGCCCCTATAACCACTGCACCACCTATGATATCTATTTATCTAAATTATATATAAATATTTCTACAGTAATATTCTCAAAAGACAAAAAATAATTAAGAAATTCATTTAGTTTTTACAAAAAATATGTTTCACAAAAAATATGTGAGTTATCATATAAAACTCACTAATTATGTGATTTATTAAAATATACAATAAGTAACTCACTTTTTAAGTGAGTTATCAATTGAATATAATTCTTAAAATATATGAGATAAGTGCATAACTTTATTAGTGATGTTAAATATGAATTTGGTGTTAAAAATGTATGAGTTATGCAAAACAAATTATATACTATACAATTAGACGTGAGGATGGAGCATATGCTCATTACTTGTTATATACTATACAATTATTATTTTTTTTTTTTTTAAAAAAGAACACATAGAGAAACTTGTTACATCTACTTTTGAAATATATCGTACAAAGTTGAAATGTCCATCAAAAACTTCAATCGGTCACAAAAAGTATAACCATTAGTAAAAATGTAAACAAAAAAAGTGAGCTTTTCTTTAAACTCATTTTTTTTTGTTTACACTTTTACTAATGGTTATACTTTTTGTGATCGACTGACGTTTTTTAGGGACATGTCAACTTTGTACGATATATTTCGAAAGTAGATGTAACAAGTTTCTCTGTGTTCTTTTTAAAAAAGAAAATGATTTTAGTTGTATAGTATATAACAATTAATGAGCATATACTCCATCATCACATCTAATTGTATAGTATATAATTTATTTTGCATAACTCATATATTTTTTGCACCATATTCATATATCACATCACTAATAAAGTTATGTACTTATCTCACATATTTTAAAAGCTATATTCAATTGATAACTCACTTAAAAGTGAGTTACTTATTTTATGTTTGAATAAATCACATAATTAGTGAGTTTTAATATGATAAAAATAGAGGCATATGATAGTTTTATAAGCTAAAAATAGATTTAAAAAAATTAAAATAGATTGTAAAAAAAGAAAAATAAATATGCGAACTTTTAAAAAAAATAATAAAAAATGATAAATGAATGCACGCATAATATGTGGGTTTTATAAAAATTCACACAAATTGTAAAAATAATTATAACTCGCTTTTCTAGTGAGTTATGTATAAAATCAAAAAGGATAACTCACCTTTTTAGTGAGTCATATAACTTTCAGTGACATAACTCACTTTTTTTTGTGAGTTATGTATAAATCAAAAAGGATAACTCACCTTTTAGTGAGTTATATAATTTCTATTGGCATAACTCACTTTTTTGTGAGTTACGTACAGAAAAAAAAATGAATAACTCACTAAACAAGTGAGTTATACACTTTCTTATGAAAGTAACACCATGAACCAATATACCGTTAAAGAAATATGGTATAACTCACTTAAAAAGCGAGTTAAGCCTATTTTGATCACAATTTAAATACATGACATATTTTGGTACCTTTTTTAGTTTGATGACATATTTTGGTCCCGGACTCAATGCTTTTATTAATTGAATATTTTCACTTTTTGTATTTATGAAAAAACTTAATTCTAATTATATTAGTACCTCTTTTGTATGAAACTTCTAATTTATGAAATATAATTTTTTATATATTATTCTCCTTCTTTAATATATATTCTTTTAAATTTCTGTACAACATATGAATTTCTATAGTAAAAAAATAACTCACCAACCAAAATATATGGAGAATACTCATTGAAGATATACAACTTTATGGACGATTAGTGAATGATCCATCTATATTTCATGACGCAATATTCGTATTTGCCAATGTTTTAATAGTGATAGTCATTACTCAATCAACGAGTATTATATTTTCTAATAAAGAGTCTTTTTATCAAACAAATAGTATCATTTGTGATCAACTATTAAGCTATTAATGTAATTATAATTAGTAACATTTATATTTTGCTTAATGATTTAAACCCTTTTAACAAAAAAAATATTTTTTTGCGCACAAATTATGTCATTCATGAAAATATTTTTTTTTATATATATGTATATTAATTTTAATTTGAATCATTTTAGAAATAAAAATTAATAATAATCAACTCTATATATTGTAAACAACTTTAATGATATTTTAAATATTTTGACCAAAAAAATTGCTTAAAAACACTTGTATATCAAACACATCAATAATTTTTTTTCAATTTCAGCTCTTTTATCCAAAACACATAATTGTTTATTTTTAAAATAAGTTCAGCACTTTCTAGAACACTTTTAAAAAACTTTTTAAAAGTTATTTTTTCGGCTTATCCAAACGGCCCATAGTTGCCTATTTAATTTCAATGGTGCAATAGACATTCCCACGTTCAGAGCTTTTCATCCATTTAAAAGTTTCGGGAAACCTGAGCGAAATCGGGTACTTTCAGTTCTCCAATAATATCAAGAGCTGTAAATCACTCGTCCGCGGCAATTCCGTGAAAGACAGCAATCTAGTGAAAGTGAGAATGAGAACTACTAGAAAATGTGCAATTCATAAAATAGTGTCCAAAGTTGCTGAACACTATACACAAGGGCATTGCAACATCGCCACCAGAGCAGCCAAGTTAGGTTACATTCTTTTCTCATTTCACAATTTGAGTATAACAAGTACAATGACACCAGCTTACTAGCTAATAAATCAAATCAAATCAATAAAAAAATATCTCATAGATTTCAGTGCACTAAAAATAATACCACTGAAATAACAATACAATTTCGTGCAATGCTGGGCTGCTTAATGGTGTTTGAACTCATTGACCATCTTCAACTTGACTTACATCTCGATCAGGCTATGAAATAATCTGGATAACGACACTTCTTTATTCTAATTAGTATGGCAAAGATACCAAAGCAGGGGAGATGGAGAATACCAACAGCAAAGTACCTGCAAAATCACACATTTGTGTGAAAAACAAGAAGGGGACGAATAAGCACATCAAACTCTGCATATACTAATTTGCTCATCTCTATTTATCAAAGTGAAATCTGAATCATAGTCTACCACCACTATATTTTGTTTGAAACTATAGATGCATTTATAGGAGGAGTACAATTGTGACAAAAGTATTTCCTTTACTAAGAGATGTCTTGTTGAATGAAATTATCTTATGGGAAGTCAAAGTCATCAATTAGTTTTGAATGTATTATTGGAACAAGAAACTAGAAAGTCAATTGTTACAAGTATGCAATATGGAGTATAAAGATGGAGTATAAAGAAGAGAAGAAAGCAAGAATTCGAGCTGAGCTGACATTGATTAGTTAAAACTGTTAAAATGATAGTTGTAGTTTAAAAATTTGTTTTTACTGTAGTTGTTACTGTAGCTGCATCCCATAGTTAGTTAAGGCAGTTACAATTATCCAATTAAGAGTTTTAGCTATATAAACCATTGTACTGATTGTTACATCCATTGAATAACAACGAATCTCTTTTCTCTCTCAATTCTTTCTATTCTTAGCTAAATTCCTAGATATTCCCTGATTAGCACACCAGTTTTTCGAAGATAATTCCTAAAACTGCTTCACAATTGGCCTTCGATTATCAATTATGCATCAATTGGTATCAGAGCCACTCGATTTTTGGCCATAAATGGTTAACAGAAGCAAATCTACTGAAGTCATGGAGGATAAGATGTCCCAGATGCAAGATCAACTTCAGAAATTGGTGGAAGAAATGACTAGTGTCATGGACGGAAACACCCAAACTGATAAGGAATTGGGTGAGTTGAACAAAAGCTTAGCAAGATTGGGTGATGTTAGCAGGGACAAGAAAGAGGTCGAGCAGAATCCTCAACTGCTCGAGCTTGTTCTATGGATTTGCCCTCTTAGACCCAAGGAAAATACAAATCATGGTACATTTTTCACTCGATTCTCTAGGCTAGATTCCCCTAAATTTTCTGGTTCAGAATTATGCAATTGGTTATACAAGGTAGAACAGTATTTTTGGGTGGATGATATTCGACCAAAGGGTTAGGATAGCTTCTGTGCACATGGAAGGGGAGGCTATAGCCTGGCATAGGTCCTACATGAAGTCTAGAAACTCAGGTGTGGAATTGAGTTGGTCAGAGTATGTTTTAGCTTTAACTGAAAGATTTGGGGAAGAGTTTGCGGATGCTATGGAAGAACTCATGAAGTTGACTCAAACAAGTAGTGTAAAGGAGTACCGGGCTGAATTTGATAGACTATTGAGTTTTGTCAATCTGTCAAAGAACCAAATTAGTTGTTATTTGGGTGGATTGAAACCTGAGTTGAATAAGTCTGTGAGATTGCAGTCTCCAAGAACATTAATGCAAACCTATAAGTTGACAAGATTGCAAGATGAGGTATTTCAAGCTTAAGCTAGTTCTTGGGGTTTGAAAAATGGTGGGAGAATACAAAGTCATATATTACCTACTCCTACATATTCTAAACCACCTGTGTTCCAGAGACCAGCAGGAGCAAGCACTACTTTTAACAAAGCAGGGGAAGGCTACACTAACAAGAATTTCAAAACAAGTGGAAATAACACTGGAAGGAGATTAACATCTGCAGAAATGAATGAAAAAAAGGGCTAAAGGCTTATGTTTTTCCTGTGATGAGAAATATGAATTGGGACATAAGTGTGCCTATAAGAAACAACTTTACTTGATTGATGTGGTGGATGAAGATGCAGGGGATGAATTAGAATGTAATGATGCAGACCATGAAATTATCTTGGACCAAGAGGAGTTGATGACTATCTCATTACAAGTCTTTACTGGTGTGAATGGCTATCAAACTATCAGGGTGACCGGGTACCATGAAAAGCAACCTCTGCAAGTTTTAATTAATATTGGTAGCACACACAACTTTATAGATTAAGAAGTTGCCAAGAAGTTAGGATGGCACGCTAATAATATAGTGGAGCAGGCCGTCACTGTGGCTGATGGGAGAAAGGTAACTACAATAACAATTTGCAAGAATCTGCAATGGCTTTTACAAGGAACTACTTTTTCCTCAGATTTTCTACTACTTCCTCTGATAAATGTAGACATTGTGTTAGGAGTGTAGTGGTTAAACATCTTGGGAAAGATTTTGTTTGATTTCCAAAACAGAACCATTGAGTTCAAGTATCAGGGGAAGAGACATGTCTTGAGAGGAGCAACTAATCAATTGAAAAATTCTAGCAGTAAGGCCTTAATCAAGCACTATGAGGCGGATGCTCAAGTTAACATGTTGTCCCTTATTCCTGCTGACTATGAGGTGGTTCATTGCTTTCACATTCAGGCTGACCAAGGTGATGCGGTACCTTCTCTTTTCACTCCTTTACTGGATCAGTTTAAAAGCATATTTGAGATTCCTTCAACCTTGCCACCACATAGGGTCCCTTGGATCATAGAATACCATTGATGGAATCCGCTAATCCTATTAGTAAGCGGCCGTATAGATATCCTGGATTTAAGAAAGATATTATAAAAAAGTTGGTGCAAGAAATGTTGGATCAAGGTGTGATACAACATAGCACTAGCCCCTATGCATCACCAATAGTTTTGGTTGGAAAAAAAGATGGAAGTTGGAGGTTATGTGTAGATTACAGAGAGCTTAATCAACTAACTATTAAGGACAAGTTTCCCATCCCTATTATAGAAGATTTGTTGGATGAATTGATGGGTGAACGTGTGTTTTCAAAGATAGATCTCAAGGCAGGATATCACCCGTTGAGAATGTTTGAAGAAGATATTCACAAGACAACATTTAAAACTCATGAAGGTCACTATGAGATTTTAGTTATGCCTTTTGGCTTAACTAATGCCCCCTCATCCTTCCAAAGTCTTATGAACTCTGTGTTCAATCCATTATTGAGGAAATCAATCCTAGTCTTTTTTATGACATCTTGATCTATAGTAAGAATTGTACTGACCGTGTTGCTCATGTACGAGCAGTCTTTAAGCTGATGCAGCAATTTCAATTATATGCCAAAATGTCCAAGTGTACTTTTGGTGTGTTGAAGGTAGAATTCCTTGGTCATTTCATAAGTGCAGAAGGGGTTGCTATTGATCCCAAGAAGAATACTGCAGTTCAGCATTTGCCAATTCCTAGTAATCTTAAACAGTTGAGAGGGTTCTCGGGCTTAGCCGGCTATTATAGAAGATTTATACAAGGATTTGGTGCTATTTGTCAACCACTCCATGAACTTTTAAAAGAGGGATTCATATGGTCGGATAAGACTACTGCTGCATTCGAGAAGCTTAAGCAGGCATTGATATCTACACCAGTACTAGCTTTACCTGCTTTACCTGATTATACTAAGACCTTCTTGGCGTGGAAACTGATGCTAGTGGGATAGGTATTGGTGCTGTACTTATTCAAAAAGGCCACCCCATTGCTTTTATGGGCAAGTCCTTAGCACAAAAACATCAACTTATGTCGGTTTATGATAGAGAATTGTTGGCATTGATTTTTGCTATCACCAAGTGGTGTCACTACTTATTAGGAACATTTTTTGTTGTCAAGACTGATAAAACAACCTCAAAATATCTCTTAGAGCAGCATATCCATACTGATTTCCAGGTTGCTGGAATAACTAAATTGATGGCTTTTGATTTTACTATTGAATATGAGAAGGGCTCTAAGAACAAGGTTGTTGATGCACTCTCTAGGAAACCTGAGGCTGGGCTTTTAACTATTTCTTTGTTGACATATAATAAGGTTTTATACTCAAGAATTCAAGCATCTTGGCAATCTGATCCTACATTGCAGAAAGTAATTAACAGGCTACAGGTTCATCTCTTTAAGTTTTTTACATAGATTAATGATCAACTAAGGTGAAAAGGCAGATTGGTTGTGGGAAATGATTTGCAATTAAGAAAGGATATAATCAACCTATTGCATGCTACTCCTCAAGGGGAACGTTCAGGAATGGATGCTACTATTAGAAAATTGCAGGCATTGTTTTACTGGAAGTCACTTGTCTCTGACATCAGAGATTTCATTAACAAATATGATATTTGCCAAAGACACAAATATGATGTTGCTGCTTATCCGGGGTTATTATAACCTCTGTCTATTCCTGATGGGGGGATTTGAACTGTGCTATGTTTGGATTTTATTGAAGGCTTGCCTATTAGTGGTAGTTCACAGATTAAGCAAGTCTGGTCATTTTATCAATCTGCAGCATCACTACACAACTCATACTGTGGCTCAAAGCTTTCTTGACAACATTTTTAAGTTACATGGGTTGCTAGCTACCTTGACAAGTGACAATATTAACACCTTTTGGTAGGAGTTGTTTGGCTTATTGGGAATTCAATTGCAACAATCTACTGCCTATCACCCTCAAACTCAAACTGATGGGCAAACTGAAGTGTTGAATAGAACATTAGAGATATATTTGAGGTGTTTTTGCTCAGACAAGCCTAAGGAATGGGTGTCTTACTTGCCCCTTGTTGAATGGTGGTATAACACTACCTATCACACTACCTTAAAATGCATACCTTATGAGGTCCTACATGGTCAAAACCTCCTATCCATCTTCCCTATTTGGCTGGTGAACCAAAGTCTGAAATGGTTGATAGATCATTAATTTCTAGAGAAGCTGTCATCCAACTCTTAAAGTTTCACATTCTCAGAGTTCAGCAAAGGATAAAAGATTTGGCTGACAAACATAGATCTGACTACTTTTGACGTAGGTGATTGGGTCTACTTGAAGTTTCAGCCTTACAGCCAAGTTTCACTGTCAACAAGGCCTTTTGACAAGCTTGTCGCAAAGTATTATGGTCCTTACTTGATTGAGGCTACAGTGGGTGTTGTTTCTTACAAACTATTGTTGCCTAGTGAGGTGCTTATTCATCCTACATTACATGTCTCTCAGCTCAAGAAATGCCATGAATTTCCTGTGAACATTGCACACCCTCCTGTTATTGATTTACCCAATTCCTACTGCTCTACCCCCGAGAGAGTTCTAGACAAAAGACTGGTTAAAAAAGGTAACAAAACTGGGGAACAATTGCTTATTAAGTGAAGAAACTTGGATGAAGATTAGGTTACGTGGGAATTCTCTTTTGAATTTAATTTAAGATTTTCCTCTTTTAATCATTGAGGTCAAGGAAGGATCTGCTGAAGGAAGGGGTACTGTTATATGTATGCAATATGGAGTATAAGGAAGAGAAGATAGCAAGAATTTGAGTTGAGCTGGCATTGACTATTTAAAGCTGTTAAAATGATAGCAGTAGTTTAATAATTTATTTTTACTGTAGCTATTACTGCAGCTGCGCCCCAAAGTTAGTTAAGGCGGTTACAACTATCCAATTAAGAGTTTTAGCTATATAAACACTGCGCCCCAAAGTTAGTTAAGGCGGTTACAACTATCCAATTAAGAGTTTTAGCTATATAAACCATTGCACTGATTGTTACATCTATTGAATAACAACAAATCTCTTTTCTCTCTCTCAATTCTTCCTATTCTTAGCTAAATTCTCGGATTTTCCCTGATTAGAATCACCAGTTTTTCGAAGATAATTCGTAAAATTGCTTCACAATTGGCCTTCGATTATCAATTGTGCATCACCAACAATTAGATGTAAGATACCACGCCATATTGGCTGTCACATCTGTTACTGCTACAGTTTGTCAGAATAAAATAATTAGTTGTTTAGTTGTACAAGAGTCTAATAGTTGATTTAGTAGAATATACAGTTTCTTAGTTTTAATAAGATTTTAATACTTCAGTAGTAAGAGGAAACCAGAACATTGTTTATGTGGCTCAATAACGGCCAATGATTAATGAAAATTTATGACTCAAATTTTCATCCATATCCTCAACCTTGCTACTGGTCTCTATCCTCGAAAAATCATAATATGTCGTGTAAAAAGATCGTATGAGGTTGCACACATACCAAAGGGGAGCATATTGAGATGACAAATCTAGAAAGGGATACGGCCACCTGTTGCAACAGTAGGTAACAACTTTTTAGTAAAAAAACATAATCCTTAGATGAGTCAGGTATCTCATAAGAACAATAATAGATCCAAAAGAAAAAGATATACCTCAACGAGACAAAAACATGGAGGATCCACTGAAAAGTGACAAAAACAGATGTCCAAATAACAAAGTATGCTATCCGGAAGAAAGGGAACCGCTGAAAAGGAAGCAAGAACGAATATTAACCACGCTTAGATAGAGATAACATGTAAAGCTTAAACAACAGGGAAGTTCAAACTTACTAGACGATTTAAAAACACATCACCTAGAAGGCAAATAGCATTCACGGAATGCACACAAGCAACCAACTGCAGTAACACATAGACTATCAGCTTATGCAGAGATAGATGTATATAATACAACTGAAAAACCCAAAATATATGATAATTCAATAAATTTTAAAAGTGTGATAGGGGCAGTTGTTAGAACTAAAGGTTTAACAAAATCAGAGCCTTAAGATGACACAAAAACGTCAAATGAACAAAGATGTGGAAATCCAAGGTAAAAAGGTAACAACAACATACCCAAGTGAGGTCTGGTGAAGATAAAGTGTACGCAGACCTTACCACTACTCGGGAGGTAGAGCCAAGGTAAAAAGGTTATTTAAAAAAAAAAAAAAAGACAAATACAATCATGTCTCCGAAAAAGTTTTCACTACCAAATGATAAATAGTTTCGAAATATCAACTACTCTCTTTCTAAATTTCTCAAGGACACTTTAAAAAGAATACCTCGCTGGTCACCCATTAGGTCTCCAGCTTTTACTCAATTCCAACTCGTCAAGGATTCTCCAAGGAACATCTTTTAAGTATATTTTTTTAAATTATCTTTTGACTTAGTGTTGACAATCTATCTCTGGGAATTTGGAATGTTGACACTGCTTGCACAAAATCTTGTGTATATCGCTGTGCAAACTAATGTTAAACTAATGTTTTGATGATTCATGCTTATAGATGTTGGGTTCAAGGTGTATATATGAATGGAAAATGGAAGGAAAATGGAGGGAAAGAAAGACACCCAAATTATAAAGTGTACTCTTAAATTGAAAAGTTCACTAATTCTCCCACGTTGGTGGGAGAAGGGAACTTTGGAGTGTTTTTAATAAGGAACACTAAATCCACATGGATAGTGAGGCAAGAATAAGGTGGTGCCTCGCGTTGTTGTCATCATCGCTCGCTCGGAATCAAAAAAGGAAAATGATCGATCAATGAGATCTATCTTTTTAGACGAATTTTATTTGAAACTTATTTTACAAGTGAAAACATTTCAGACACCATGCAAACGCATATGCAACGCATCACGAAGGGATGAAACCCTTCAAGGGAAAAGGCACACTGTTTCGCGCTGTAGGGTGACCTGCGGGCGCAGATGCAGCGCAGGTACGCGACCTGCGAGGCGCAGATGCAGCGCAGGTACGCGACCTGTGGGCGCAGATATAGCGCAGAAGCTACTGTATTTTGCGAAACGTCACCTGCGGCCGCAGAACAGGCACAGGTCCAGCACAGACTGGGCGCAGGGACGTGACTGCTACTGAATAGGTGGCCTTTCTGCTGAACCAATGCATCCTTTTTGAAAGGACACATTTAAGGATATAAATACCTGATATATTCCTCGGGTATAGACATGATTTTGACAGCAAAAACACTCTTCTTCTATACAAAAACTCTGTGTGATCATTAAACTGTTGAGTGAGTTCGACGAATCTAACAATTTGAGGTACCGCTATTGTTCGGATTGAAAGACATTTTATCATGGGAGGAAGATTCTGCAACCTCGGGTACAGTGAGGAAAATTATTCCTTAAGGACTCCGTGAAGCCGGGGACTTGGCTTTACATTTCTGTTTCATCTCATTTCTGAAAAATAACACACTTCTTGGATAGATTACTTTAAATCTTGTGTTGAAGGTGTTAAGGAACTCCATAAGTGTTCTTGTCTTAGACTTGAACTTGTGTTGAAGTTATTGTTGCCTATATACAGATTTTTGTACCCAAAAACATTGAAAATAACAATCTTAAGGAATAGTCTTTCGAAATCTGTATTGCTTGTTTTCTGGAGATTAAAACTTTAAGCTTTCTACTCCGTTTGAACTTAACTAGTGATTTGAAGACATAAAATCTTCATCGCAAGTTAAAGATCACTCGGTTGACGATTGAAAGTCATAAAAACTTCATCGTTAAATTAGAAACAAGAGGTGTTGAAAGTTTCAGCGACTTTTTAATAAGTATTTCGATATACTAAAGGTACTGTCTTGTGATGACAGGAAAATGAAGATTGATAGTCAAATGCATGATGCTGGAATGATTGTGGTGGCAACTAGTATAGCCACAACGAGTCGTACTAATGCTCCGCAAGTTATGGCACTGGCGGAGAAACCTGGAAAGTTCGCGGGTATTGACTTCAAGAAATGGCAACAGAAAATGTTTTTCTACCTCACAACTCTCTGTCTTCAAAGGTTCACGTTTGAGGAAACTCCAGAGGTGCCCGAGGGAACCTCTGAACAAGAACGCTTCGTGATTGTGGAGGCTTGGAAACACTCAGATTTCCTTTGCAGGAATTACATCTTGAGTGGTCTCCAAGATGACCTTTACAATGTGTATAGCGGAATAAAGACTGCAAAAAAGTTGTGGGGAATGCTAGAATGGAAGTACAAGACAGAGGATGCCGAAACTAAAAAGTTCTTCGTTGCAAGATTCCTGGAGTACACAATGATAGACAACAAATCTGTTGTTTACCAAGTGCAGGAACTATAAGTGATCATCCATGATCTCCTTGCGGAAGGTATGATTTTAACAAATACCTTTGTTGAACAGTTTAAACATGTTCTTAGTATTCACATAACCTTTGTTGTAGGTTTGATTGTGAATGAAGTGTTTCAAGTAGCAGCAATAATAGAGAAGCTACCACTTATGTGGAACGACTTCAAGAACTATTTGAAACATAAACGTAAGGAGATGTCAGTCGAAGACCTGATTGTACGACTACACATTGAAGAAGATAATAAGGCTGCGGAATGAAGGTCAAGAGACAATTCTGCAATGAATGGAGCAAACATTGTAGAAAATGACCAAAACAATTCTAAAAAACGAAAGAAAGCTGGAAATGAAAGCAATCAACCCAAGAAGAAATTCAAGGGAAAGTTGTAATGCCCTGCACTTTCCTAAGCTAGAAAACGAACCATTGTTCGAATATGTGAAAACCCCAATTTTGTAAGCCATATTTGGGCACCTAAATTACCAAGAGTACCCTAGTTATAAGAGAGATTATGATGTGTTAAGTGTGGTTATATGAGTCACTTAAGGTAGTACAAGTTAAGAGTTTCGAAATCCATTAAGTTTTAGTGTTTGAATTCACAAGGGTCATCTTTGAATGAGCATAACTTGATAAATATGTGGCATTTCTGCATATTTCTACCCACAAAATTATAGAGAATCGAATTAGCTTTCCAACGATACCAATTTCACCAAAATCCGACACCCGAGCTAGGAGTAATGGCTTTGCGAAGTAGAGTGCGTCGCCTAACCAATCACACATGACCACTGGAAAGCATATGCGATAGCATATGCGGCGCCTATGTAAATATAGGCGATATCATATGCGGCGCATATCTTATGGTTTTAAGTGACTTAAACACTCCGTTTTTGGGTTATTTTAAGGGCAATTAAGTCTTTTGGCACTCCTTACACACTAACCTTACGCATTTAATAGATTCTAAACACATCATAACCCTATTATCAGTCTAAGTTCATCATCCAAGAGCACTAAAGGAGAAAAACAACTAGGGTTACACAATCAACATTGAGGGTCCAATCTTTCAACGAATCCGTTACCATAAAGGTATGTGGGGTTATGAACAAGAACATCCTTTCGTTCTTGTGCCTAAAGTTTGCATTATTTTACAAAGATACATGATTTTTACAGTTTTATCATGAATTTGAAGTGATAAATCTTATCCTATGTTGTTGTTCAAGATACTATGATTATTTTGAATGTTTAGAAAATAAACTCCATGAGTTAGAGATTATTGTTATGATTAAAGGCTGAAATTTTTCAGATTTCCGTATAAATTATGCATGCTTGTGATATAAAGCATAAATGTTGAAATGTTTTGATTAAGTCTCGCTATAAGGGTCATTAACCCACATTGAGATTGTTGTTTTGAGAATTTATGTGCTACATGCACCCATGTTTAGACTATTTTTGATGAAGTATAGAAAGATTTGACCTTTTGGTCACAACAGAGTTAAAATCCACTTTATGAAACGAGTTACGGATTTTATCATTTATTTAACTTAAGAAATATGAGATTACCCTTAAAGTGGATTTTTCTTGAGATTTTTGATCATAGTATTGGGAGTAGTATTTAGCACCGAGTTGGGTATATGGTTTCATACCCCAGAACTACGTGCCACCATAGGTTGAGACATTGACTTCCACTATATGTGGAAAATTGAGATAGTGATCACTGAGATGAGATTGTTTTACACCGATAGCTAGGGTAGGACAGCCCTAACCTTATGGGGGCAAGTCGTGGGACATCATGGGTGCTCACATGGTGTACATGTCGGTTAGAAGAACCTCCCAAAGAGTCGTCCCTCATTCTTAGATTGATTTTACTGATTTAAAAGAGATTTGAAATGCAGATTTATGGTGTATTCAATATTCCAGATTTCACTAAGATTGCTTGATGAGAGAATAAGAAAAGAATCTTGATATTTGGATTAAGTGTAATGGCTCATGATATCCAGATTGACATGTTTTACCATTCATTGTGTATGATTTCAGATTTTAGATTTCTTTCAAGCTTTATGAGCCATTTACAAATGTCCTGCATAATTTGGAAAGAAAACTTATGACATGATCGTTAAATATATATATATATATATATATATATATATATATATATATATATATATATATATATATATATATATATATATGGATATAAATATGTTTATTTCATGCACTCCCATGTACTTGGTACATATTCCATGGTACTGACCCACATGTTCGCATGTGGGCTACATTTTCCCTATAATGTAGGTTCAGGTGCTCATTCCCAGATTTGATCGTGATTATCCGAGCACGTTGATCTACATCCTCTGCAGTGGTGAGTCCTCATGGTCCGAGGACTAGTCATTCAGATTTCCTCATTTACTTTGAGTCGTTCAGTTTATTTCCTGAGTTTGGGTCAGTTGGGGTTTGTCCCAATGGCTCATGGATATACAGTTTAGTAGAGGCTTGTCAGACTAGATAGATAGATTGATCAGATTTGTCAGAGATGTCATATTTTGTTACTTTTCGTATTTCATTCGTATTGCAGTATGATATTATGGAGGATGTTTTGATTATGATGACTTTGATTATAAGTGTTGAATGGTAGAAAAACGGCTAAAAAGGTTGGCTTAGGGCTACTTGTAGCCTTAAGCACCATGTGACGCCTCGGGGCCTGTTTTCAGGGCGTTACAAAAGTGCTTCAATTGTGGCAAGATTGACCACAAGTCTACGGATTGTCGTGCCCCAAAGAAAGAGAAGAAGGATCAAGCAAATTTGGCTGAATCCAAGAAAGAAACGGATGATCTATTTGCTATGCTTTCTGAATGCAACTTGGTGGGAAATCCTCGCAAAAGGTGAATGGATTCTGGTGCCACCCGCCATGTTTGTGCTAATAAGGAGTTGTTTTCGACGTTCGCTCCGGCTCAAGTAGAAGAAAAGATCTACATGACAAACTCCGCTACTACAAAAGTAGAAGGAACAGGAAAAATGTGCGTGAAGATGACTTCCGGCAAAGTGTTGACACTTAACAATGTCTTGTATGTTCCGGAGTTACGGAAGAACTTGATTTCTGTTTTACTTCTAGACAAAAACGGATTAAAATGTGTATTTGTTTCTGAAAAAATTGTACTTAGTAAAGGAGAAATGTATGTAGGAAAAGGCTACCTCAATGAGGGCCTATTCAAAATGAATGTAATGAATGTTGAAATCAATAAAAGTTCAAATTCTTCTTACTTGCTTGAGTCTTACGATTTGTGGAATAAATCAAAGTGTCAAACTTGTGTGGAATCAAAGTATGCTAAGCAACCGTATAAGTCCGTTGAAAGGAATTCCAATCTCTTAGACTTAATCCACACTGACATTTGTGATATGAAGTCAACACCATCACGTGGTGGGAAAAAGTATTTCATAATTTTTATTGACGATTGCACTGGATATTGTTATGTCTACTTGCTAAATAGTAAGGATAAAGCAATAGATGTGTTTAGGCAATACAAAACTGAAGTTGAAAATCAGTTAGAGAAAAAGATCAAAACTATAAGAAGTGATAGGGGCGGAGAATATGAATCTCCCTTCGTCGAAATATGTGTAGAGAATGGAATTGTCCATCAAACTACGGCCTCCTATTCACCTCAATCTAATGAAATTGTGGAAAGGAAAAACGAACTTTGAAGGAAATGATGAATGTCTTACTTATAAGTTCAGGTTTACCGTAAAGCTTGTTGGGGAGGCTATCCTCACAGCCAACCGAATACTTAATAGAATTCTCCATAGTAAGATACAATCAATTCCTTATGAAAACGGAAAGGAAGGAAACCTAACTTGAAATATTTCAAAGTGTGGGGGTGTCTAGCAAAGGTCCAAGTTCCTATGCCTAAAAAGGTTAAGATAGAATCTAAGATGGTGGACTGCATGTTCATAGGATATGCTAAAAGTAGTAAAGCATGTCGATTTTTTGTTCATAAATCCGAACATTTGGATATTAATGAAAATACGGTAATTGAATCAAATAATGTTGAATTCTTGAAAACATTTATCCATATAAAACTAGACATGAACAATCTAGTGGGGGGGGTCTAAATGACCACGAGATGAACCAAGTGAGAATGTACATAATGATGATAATCTAAGACGTAGTACACGTCAAAAATGTCAACTTCATTTGGATTGAATTTTGTAACATTTCTCTTAGAAAATGAGCCTCAAACATTTAAGGAAGCGATGGCGTCTTCGGACTCGTCCTTTTGGAAAGAGAGAGTCAATAGTGAGATTGACTCAATCTTAAGCAACCATACGTGGGAGTTGGTTGATCTTTCCTCCAGGAAACAAAACTTTAGGTTCTAAATGGATCTTCAAAAGGAAAATAAAAACGGATGGTACTATTGACAAATGTAAGGCGATACCTATAGAAAAAGGCTTCAAACAGAAAGAAGGCTTTGATTACTTTGATACATACTCACTAGTAACAAGGATAACGTCGATTTGAATGTTAATTGCCTTGGCGGCGGTATATAGTCTTGAAATCCATCAAATGGATGTGAAAACTGCATTCCTAAATGGAGAATTGGAGGAAGAAATTTACATGGAACAACCTGAGGGTTTTGTGGTTCCAAGAAAAGAAAATAAGGTGTGTAAACTTGTTAAGTCACTTTATGGACTAAAACAAGCACCTAAACAATGACATGCAAAGTTTGACCAAACCATGTTGGCAAACGGGTTTAAGATTAATGAATGTGATAAATGTGTTTATATTAAAGATACTCCAAATCACCAAGTCATTGTTTGTTTATATGTGGATGATATGTTGATCATCAGTAGAGACATTTTTGACATAAATGCAACGAAATGAATGCTCGAGAGCAAGTCGATATGAAAGACCTTGGAGTTGCGGATGTGATCTCAAGAATAAGAATCCATAGAACTCCACAAGGGTTGGCATTGTCACAGTCTCATTACACCCAAATTACTTTATTAATGATTTATGATATTTGAGCTATTCAAGATTGATACACATGACTATTTCATCATTTATTTCTTAAATTGATAACTCATGCCATGAGTTGAATATCGTTATTATGAATTGATGATTTCCGAATGATTTGAGACAAGAGTCATGATTTAAGCTTTTCTATGAGAAGTTGATTATTGAATATATATATATTGATATTTGAGCTTAAGAGTCAAGAATGAGTCCTATGATGTTTTCTTGAAGTTTTTGATACATGATTATTTTAAAATTTCCAAATTTTGACTTGATATTTAATATTGTGAATTTTATGTTTCTACCATGAGTTGGTATTTCAAGTGCTTTCAAGACATGTGTCAAGCTTTAAACTTCCTTATGACAAATTAGATTATTGAGTATATTGATTTATAAGATTGAGGCGTTATAATGAGTCTTGATATTTCCTCAAAGTTATTGATGTTGCCATGACTTAATGAATTAATACATCTTGATGTTGAGAAAGATTGTTTGATTTTGAGTCGAGTTAGGGATCCACAGAGTATATGATTTACAGATGAGATATATATATATTTATGTTTTGGTCTTTATAATAGACCCATGAGTTGATATTGCTTAAGGTGGATTCCCCAACACCTTCTGAGCTGAGTCTGGGAGGAGTATTTAGCACCGAGCGAGAAATTTGGTATTTCCCCGAAACTACGTGCCACCGTAGGATTGATGTTGATAATTGTGGGCCAAAGGCCGAGTGTGGGATTGTGATTGTGAAATTGAGGTTGTACTCCCTGGCAAGAGTACGACGCTCCCGCCAATGTGGGGTTCTCTCCTTAGGAGGGCAATATGTTGGACTCCATGCGGCTCACATGATGTATTTATGTCGGTTATAAGAAACTCCCGAGTCCATAACAGTCCAAGTTTTCATAAGTTACCGAGTCACTTTAAGTCATGATTTAAAGAGTTTGAGTTGAGTGTAATGATTTATGAGATTTATAATGCCTGTACTATTATTGATGATTTACAAGGAATATATTTCAATTAATTCAAGCAAAGAAAGTCGTTATCGTCAGCATGCATGATTTTCATAATCATTTATGATATTATTTATAATGTTGCATTGCACCCCCACATACTCAGTACATTCCTTAAAGTACTGATCCCCATATATTTCTATATGCTACAGTGCCTTATAATGTAGGTACAAGTTATAGCGCAGATACCGTATTCAGTCAGTTTGCAGCTTCCGGTCAGCAGGTGATGAGTTCTTTTGATTCGAGGGCTTGAGTCAGTTATACAGTTCGAGAAGTGTTGTATTTTTCTTACTTTAGTCGCATTGAGATTGGTTACTTGGGAGTCATGACCCATCTATCTGAAGTCAGTACCAGTAAAGGCTTCATAGACAGTCAGTAGAAGTTGATGTATTAAGTTTCAGTTTCATTTGTAAAAGTAGAGTTGTAATCTTGTAAAGTTCATATTTGTATTGAGCAAGTTCGCATAAGTTCTATGTTTTCACTGATCTTATATAGATTTAAGCATTTTATCCGGTTGTTTACGAGTTATGCCAGTAGGAAGGTTAGCTTGGGATCACTTGTGCCCTTAAGCATTGTGTGACGTCTCGGGACCCAAATTTCGGGGTGTTACAGGTATAGACATGATTTTGACAACAAAAACACTCTTCTTCTATACAAAAACTCTGTGTGATCATTAAACTGTTGAGTAAGTTCGACGAATTCAATAATTTGAGGTACCGCTATTGTTTGGATTGAAAGTCATTTTATCCTGGGAGGAAGATTCCACAACCTCGGGTACAGTGAGAGAAATTATTCCTTAAGAACACTCCGTGAAGTCGGGGGACTTGGATTTACATTTCTGTTTCATCTCATTTCTGAAAAACACACTTCTTGGATAAATTATTTTTAATCTTGTGTTGAAGGTGTTAAGGAACTTCACAAGTGTTCTTGTCTTAGACTTGAACTTATGTTGAAGTTTTTGTTGCCTATATACACAGATTCTTGTACCCGAAAACATTGAAAATAATAATAGAAACTATATTAGAAGAAACTAAAAGAAAATACTAAAAACTGAAAACTAAGAAAGTAGGGGAAGCAAATCAAGGTCAGGATAAAAATGAGTTTGTTGACTTCTGATGGCAAGAATGGATAGATGGTAAACCGAAGATTACGACAGTTGGATAGCAATCAATAGCTGCACCAAAAATCTGGTCCTTGTAATAAATCCAACATCATTTGGAAGAATGCTCAAGCTTGATTTCATTAACACTAGCCCAGATGAGCCATGAATTGAAGCAAACGATACAAGACAATCAAGAAAAAGTTATGCAACCAAAAGAAGATTAAGATAAGAACGCAAAAGTTCTCATACTTACAAAATGTAATTTGTAATTCTTGTCAGTAAGGAATGGATAAATAAGGAGCCAAAAAACACCATCTGTAAGCACAACAGCACCTGTAGTCATCTACAAATTATTTGGGGGGAGGAGGAACAATTAGCCAAATATCCATAAAATGCAGCTTGAAACGTACTAAACCACTTCTATGAATCTTTATTTAATGCCACACATCATCTTCTCAGACATTTACTTTAGGAAAGTAATATCGTTAATTAAAGGTATACGCCGGTGATAAAAAGATGACTGCTCCCAAAGAATCTTGCTGGTGGGATTGAACAGACATACAACACTAACTAGTGGCAACTATGGGGGATGCCTACCAAGACCCAATATGTTAGACTAGACCGAAAAGAACTAAATAATCAAACATTTGTGACAAATGTGAGAAATTATAGAAGATACAAATATTCTATATACCTCATGGAAGTAGATAGACTCTCTGCGCCTTTACTCAAGCAGCAAAAATGAAAGAAAAGAAAAGGATTCACATAACTGGTTGTATAACTTGCAAACAAGGTAAAGTAAATGGGTCTAGAGAGAATATACCTGGAAAATTATTTGAAAGGCGAGGAACAAAGAATCTGCTTCTTCTCTAACATGTGGCTCGCCATGGGAATTCAAGCCACTGTGTACAATACGTACACTTGCATTTTCAGGAACTGGAGCAGAGTAAGTGCCTCTGACTGTATCAACACCATCAGTGCCAACACCACTACCTCCCTTTTGAGATTGGAGACAGCCATGGATGGACATTGATAATCCTAGCTAGTAAATTAGCTGAGAGCATTACCAACTTATATAAGAAATACAATAATCATAAGTTATACGGGATGGGGACAAACATGACCGGTTGTGAGAATGACAAATTCTTTAGCTGTTTACTGAAGGATAATTAATAGATAGTTTGCCTGGCAGGGGGTGGGGGGGTGGGGGGCTAAACACCGAAGTATTTATTTCTTGGTATCTCTTCTTTTCCCCTGTCCATTCTCAAACTGTGGACTCATTTAAAGATGGTCATAGATGAGTAACATACCCCAAAGTAGACCGTAACCAAGATGAATGTCCACCTGTTCAGTACAAAAAGAAAAATGAAAAGAAAAAGATAACAGTGATGATATTTCAATCAAGAAAACAGATTGTTAACATACGTTGAAGTCAAAATTGACATTTAGTAGACATAATTATTTTTAAATTTTGAAGTTACTGTTGCTGGGACATTCAATTTCTATTGAGGTTATTTGTGTATTAAAGGGAAATAATTGACATTATAGCACTTCAATACTTCAAGCGGGACATCACAAGAACTTGAAGGTAAACATTTCAAGTTTTTTATCAAGAGATGCTGGTTTTGAGGAATGACTGGATACAGCAAAAACTAATCTGGCTTTAAAGAGGACTTAATAGAAAATGCAGTTTTGGAAACTGGAAAGGACCTAATCAGAAGACAATGATATCCACATAACAAAAAAGTGAATTTCACCAGAGGCGGATGCAGCCTATCTACAACCTATTCAACTAACGGGAATTCCCGCTGCGAAACATGGACATTTATGTATAAGAACACTAAAGTTTCAGCAAGTACTAAATTTTAAATCCATAATTTCAAAGCTAAGTTGTGTTCAGTGCTCTACCTTAAAGGTTGACCACATAAACAAGTTCACATCATGGATCCAATGGATCGGCTTCTGATTATTATCCATAAAGTAAACACAAAACAAACTAATGCCAAGATGAAATGTGAAGCAAAAGAACATGGAGAAATATCCTTACTGGGTATAGAAATAAAGTATGCGTATGCCATGGAGAACTACATCTGCGATGAGTAGAGACAGAAGCAGGGAAAAAGCAATCAGTCTATAAGCAAGCAGCCAATTAGGATGTATTGCTTTATAACATGTCTTCCAAACATCATCCTTGCACAAAACCCATGCTTTCTTTTGCCCATTTTCTCTTAGCTGGCTTCTCGACTTTGTAAAACCTTCATACTTCCATATAAGGAGAACTGAAATCACCATAGCTGCTAATATCAATATTGCACATATTAAGAATCTCCAGTTCAGCCAATAACTTGGAGTTGTTGTGTCTGGTGTCATAATTGGTGGCCGAGTATGATTTGAAGGTCCTGTTAAAAAGCTCATTATATGGAGGAAAATATTTTGTTCAATAAACTCAAATAAATTCTCCTTACTCTCCCTACATAATATACGTGACAAAGCATCCCTATTAATAATACTAGTTTAACCGCACCACCTTTAATTATTTAAAATAAATGACTCTTTCTATTGCGAAAATTTGTAATGAAGTGCAAAAAGTTCAAATCACTTCTCAAAATCCTTCCCACTTTAAAATAATAATGTAAACATAACATATATTATATTGTAAACACATGTATATTTTATTACCAGAAGTTTCAAGTGGTTAATGAATTCGCGTTTGTCGTATAGTATCTTTTTTCCTTGCTGCTAGAGGCTAAAAAAGACGCATCGATTTGAATCATATTTCTAGTATAATTATTTTTTTTATTTTTTCCACGTCAAATCTTTAGAAAATCTTTGATTACTTACTTAAAACTTTTAAAATTTTGGTACTTCTTATATTTTTCTTATTCTAACATTTCCATATTTATTTCTAGATTTTTCAAATCTTCTTAAAACCAATTGATTTAGAATTATTTTTAGATTTTTCAAATCTTTTTAAAACCAATTGATTTAGAATTCTTAAACTAATGAAAAACATATTAGTTGTCATTAATTTTGATAAAGGTTTCAATATTAATATTTAATTAATTTTCAACTCTTAAATATTAAGAAAATGGTGAAAAGACAATTTAGTGTAAAGCATAAACTTTTAATGAAGGACAAAAAGTTCAAATAATATTTCTAAGGTCTTTCACACTTTTAATATATACTAGTTTAGGTGTACGCGCCTTGTGCGTGTACCTCACTTTGATGTGTTTAAACATTACACTAAATAGAATATTTGTTTAAATAATAAAGATGAATATAATAATTAAATTTACTATCTTTGGAGTATGTAAAGATAAAAAATTTATTTATTAAACCTATCATTTACCAATAATATTTTTAAAAGTAGATCAACGTTCATCTACCATCTGTAAATTGCAACAAAATAATACAATGATAGAGACATCAAAATAATACAATTAGACACAAAAAATTTCTTAAAGTCGTCCAACACTCATCTACCACTTGTAAACAATAACAAAACAATACGATAATAGAGATATATATGTGAGGTAGATAAAGAAGGTTAGTTATGAGAAGTAGAAAATAAAATATATTCAGCTAACATGACACATTAAGCTAAATTAAACTAAGCAATTTAAGTTGGTATAACAAGTAATATTGTATTTAAATTAATCATGTAAAAAGGAAGAGATGATATAACGCCAAAAAACTTGAAAATAAAATTGGTAAAACTATGTTAAGACAAAAAACAATGAAAGATTGCAGATGTTTATAACAATGAACAATGGGAAAAAATTTCAAGCGTTTATATAGAAGGAGAGGAAAAGCTCGGTGTTTCTTGGTTGAAAGAAACCAAGTAGAAATTAAATAGGATTAAAAAAATAATGGGTGTTTTAATCGTAGGGGAAAAAGAAAAATTTTAAGTGTTTTTTTTTGGAAGGAAAATTTTGAGTGTAGAAATCAAAGAAAATTTTGAGCGTGTTTTTTTTTTTTGGTTGGAAAAAAAATAACGGTTGTTTTCATCATTAGGGGAAAAGGAAACTTTTGAGCTTTTTTTTTTTGGAAGGAAAATTTTGAGTTTTTTTTTTTTGTTGTTGAAACAACGATTATTTTCATGTTGGGCAAAAACAAAACTTTTGAGCATTTTTTTTGGAAGGAAAATTTAAAGGAAATTTTTGAGTTTTTTTCTTTTTTTGAAGCAAAATTTTGAGTGTTTTTTTTGGTTGAAAGAAGGAGCTAAATTTGGGTAGAATTTAATTGTAGGAAAATTTTAATCTATTTATTTTGTAGAAATTAATTATAGGGAGAAGGGTAAAAGACGGTTTTGTTTAAAGCGAATAGTTTTAATGAAGAAAAAAAGTTTAATTCACTTTTCTAAGGAGCTTCACACTTTTTAATATATTATAGATATAGATATATATATATAGACATCGAAATTTTGTGGACTCTACAAGAAGAATCTAATTTCCGTTAGAGTTCTTAGAGACTACTTTACCTAAACTTAGTTTGGCGGCTAATCTACCCAAAAGCCTAAATTATGCCTATATAAAGGGACAAATATTCCCTGAAAAGGAGATCTCTAATATCCCACAAAATCATGAGATATTCATAAAGAGATCATCCAACGTTCAAGAAATATGCCACAAACGACCCTCGAATTACGGAGAAAATCAAGAAAGAGGAATCAATGGAGGAATAGATCTGTATCCACATTGTTTATCAATAAAATTCTTGTTTTTTCATATTTTCTTTGTGATTGTAATTTATTTCTATAAAATTTATTGCAAACAAATTGACATACTAGTAGGACCAAAACTGCCCTTCATATCTTTTCTCATAAATCAAATATGCAAATTTGTAGCCGCAAGGCCATTAAAATTGAAGCTCTATGGGTACTTCAAGACTCGTCTTTGAATTTCATCAAGTCTACAGTCCAACGAGCCTTGAAGTAGAAAACATTTGTAGACATCGAAATTTTGTGAATTCTACAAGAAGAATACAATTTCCATTAGAGTTTTTGAAGGCTAATTTATCCTAAACCTAGCTTAGTGGCAACTCTAACCTAAAGCCTAAATTATACCTAAATAAAGGCGCAAATATTTCTTCTTCGGAGGTAGCGGTATGAACTGCGTACATCTTACCCTCCCCAGACCCCATTTTATGGGATTACATTGGGTTTGTTGTTGTTGTAGTTGTATAAAGGGGCAAATATTTCCTGAAAAGGGCATCTCGAATATCCCATAAACTCTTGGGTATTCGTAAAGAGATCGACAAATTTAGGGCAAATATTTCCTGAAAAGGGTATCTCCAATATCTCACAAAATCACGGGATATTCACAAAGAGATCAACCATCTCTCGATAATTCCATAAACTCATGGAATATCACAAAGGGATCAAAACCTTCTCTATTTGATGATCAAATATATCAAGAAGATCCATAAACCCTTCTTTCATGGAGATCAAATTAAAATATTCCTATGCTCGAGAAATATGCTATTAACGGCCCCTAAATTATGAAAAAAATCAAGATAGAAAAATCAAGGAACAAAATTGTACCCATATCGTTTAATAATAAAATTCTTGTTTCTTCATAACTTCATATTTTGTTTATGGTTTGAGTTTATTTTCCATGAATTAACATTTGTTGTAAGCAAATTGGCACGCCTAGTAGACCAAATCTACCTTTCATCTCTTTTCTTATAAATCAGCTATGCAAATCTATTGCCGCAAGACCGAAAGATGGAAGCCCTATGAGTACTTCAAGACTCATCTTAGAGTTTCATCAAGTCTACACTCCAACAAGCCTTGAAGTAGGGGCATTTGTAGACATCAAAATTTTGTGGACTCTACAAGAAGAATCCAATTTCTATTAAAGTTCTTGGAGGTACCCAAAACTTAGCTTGGAGACTAATCTACCCCAAAACCTAAATTATGCTTATATAAAGGAGCAAATATTCTCTGAAAAGGACATCTCCAATATCCCATAAAATTAATGGAATATTCATAAAATTAATGGAATATGCATAAAGAGATCAAACATCTCGAGTATCTCTTGATAATCCCAAAAACTCATGGAATATCACATCGGATATAAATCCTCTCTTTTTAATAATCAAATAATCAAGAAGATCCGCATACCCTCTTTTCATGAAAATCAAATTCAAATATTCCCACATTCGAGAAATACACCACTAACAACCCTCGAATTACGAAGAAAATAAATATCCAAATCTTACTACATTCGAGAAATATGCTACTAACGGTCCTTGAATTACGGAGAAAATCAAGAGAGAAGAATGGGAGGAATAAAATTGTACCCATATATTTATTAATAAAATTCTTGTTCCCTCATATTTTATGTGATTGCAATTTATTTCTATCACTATAAAATTTGTTGCAAACAATATAGACTAGAACAAAACTAAATTAAACTAGGACTAGAAAATCTATCCGTATATGAATAAGGACAAACAAATCATAATACTAACTAACATGAATTAAATAAATATCAAAATCCTAAATAAGTAAGGATTCCTATTCAACTTTCGGTTATTATTTCCAACATTGTAACTACTATGTAGCAAAAGCTTCAAAAAAATTCAAATAGAGCAGGTAAATTCAAATTGATCAAATAATCATATTATTCTTAAATTGTAACTTTCCTTTCCCATTTTCTGCAAAATAAAAGAAAAGTACTTCAACTTTCCAACTTTAAAAAAGAACTCTATGAAACTACGTACTAGTAGATTTGTGACAAAGTGTTGTAACACTATTTAGAAAGTTCACTTTCACTATTTATTGGAACATGTTGAATATCCGAGGAAGAATATTGTATTACCATAATTAAGATAAGTAGTCTATTACCATGAACTTAGACTTTCTTTAAGCTCAAGAGAGGCTAAAATATATTCTTGAGTTTTAAATTTTTTATAATTTTGATTACAAATTAGGAACGATAATGGCGGTTGAGTACGATAAAGAACAAAAAGAAAAGAGAGAAAAGCAAAAACATTTTTCAAGATTCGTAAAAGCATAATATGAGACAGAATCCTATTAAGAAGATAAAAAATACTCACAAATTTAGACACAAATAGTACACCATTAACCAAGCATTAAAGATGGCATACCTTAGAACCTAAGCAGAAAAATATTCCTTCAAGAAACGGTCATATTTTTTATTTTTCTTTTAAATAATACTATGAGCTGAAAATATTTCTGTTTCTTGGTGTGTTGTTTGATGGAAAAAATGAAACCAAAGGGGTGGAATATGCGTGGTTTGAATTGAGGAATGGGTTAGTTGAGGATTAAGGTGATGGGTCCAGAGAGGTTGTCATAGGATAGAGAAATGAAATGAAATGAAATGAGAAGAATCTTATAAAATGACCACGTGGATGTCAATCTGGACAATATTAAACCATATAGAACCTTTTTGTCCCAAAAATACAATTACAATTTCCGTTCCTTACGTCTCCTCTTTCCTTCTAAGCTACTCAGTCAAATATCTTTTTTCGAAATTTATTTTTCTCAATTTACAAAATTAATTAAATATATTCTTTATCATATTTGAGATCATATTTGTCCTTGCCGACATACTTTACGGTCAATTTTACCTCATACTTCAAAAAATTATTTTAATATATTATTCGTCATACTTATGGGCCAAATTTTCTTCATTGTCATAATTTGAGATCAAATTTACCCCCATTGTTTAGAAACTTTTCACTCGTATCCTTTATTTAATGAAAAAACCTAAATCAATGTTCAAATATTTTTTTTAAAAAAAATAAAATACACCGTAATCTAAATCGCTCGACCCCACTCGATCCACAAAAAGCACACAATCAAATATCCATCATCTCAGTTCTGTTGGTCAAATTTTCCTAACAAGATTAAGCCACTGGATATTTATCAATGTACTGTAGAGAATAGCATAAGAAAGGTGTAACCGGGGAGACCTTCTACTAGCCCAAGATTGTTAATTAAGATCAAAGATTCAACTAAAAAGAGGAAGCTAGAAAGGAACTTGAATTTGAAAGAGACTACTTGAATATGCTTTGAATTTGTTTTTGGATTGTTACAAATGTACAATGTGTCTCCTATTTATACTTGTCTATGAATGATTCCAGATATTGTTGTAGATACATCTACAAGAAAAATCTATTGATCCTTATCTTCTACTACTCTAGAATATCTAGATAATTCTGCAAAAAAAATCCAGTAATCTTTATTTTCTACTACTCTAGAATATCTAGATAATTCTACAAGATATTTATTCAAGATACTACACTAGGATATTCTAGAAAAACATATTCCAAAAAATAATCTTTAACTTTTTTCACACTCCTCCTTAAAGTGATTTTTTGAAAACTACCCTAAACTTGTCACGGAAGAACTCAAATGAAGCTTTAGGAAGTGACTTGGTGAAAATATCAGCAATATTCTCCTGACTTCGTACTTCTAAAGTATTTATAGTTCCATTAAGAACTTTTTCTCAGATGAAGTGATGTTCCACCTCAATGTGATTGGTTCTTGCATGAAATATTGGATTGTTTGCAAGCTTGATGGCACTTTGATTGTCTCTCAAAACTGTAGTTGGATTTGACATAGATAGTTGCAAATCTTCAGCAAGTCTTTGGAGCCATACACATTCTTGAGCAATAAGAATTGTTGCTTTATATTCTGCCTCCGTAGTTGATAAAGAAACAGAGTCTTGCTTCTTGGTGCACCAATGATACAATGCTAAGTGTGTATCAAGAGATTCCAACCAACATAAGAACAACAAGATGAACAACAAAATGCTAGTGAATCGAAAATGGCCACACACGGCTTCACTAGGCTTGCAACACTTGTTTGAACTAGAAAAGTGAGTTTAACAACAAGAACAATAAAGACAATATTGCTAGTGAATTGAAAGAGCCCCACACGATTTCACTAGACTTTTATATTCAACAACACAATGTTCACAAGATTTACAAAGAAAGAGATAGAAACTTGACACACAATATTCATTAATCTAAGAACCCTAACAAGAGAAAGGACCCTAAGACTAATAAATATCAATACCAAGTTCTTACTTGGACCAAGACGAACTCAAAGAAGAACCTCAAAAACCTAGTTGGTAGCCAAGATACAACACTAGTATCACTCTACTAGTGAGAATTTGGTTTTGGCCTCTCCAAATGATGAGAAAGAGAAGTAAAAAATTTACAAGTCTTTGTTTCTTGAATAATAGGAATCAACTAAAGCAAGACTAGCCCTATTACATGGCTTATATATAGTCACTTAGAAAGGAGGGACAAAGACCAAATTACCCTTGGCATTTAAGTGGCTGGGTTTGGGGTGTCTTGGTGGGCCTCTTTACATTTTATTAAATATAGGCCCTTAGATGGGCTCACAAAGGCCTCACACATGGCCAAGAATATGAACAAGGCTTGGAGTCGTTGCAACTCACGTGCTTGGCTTCGTGTGAAAGGTCTCGAGCTAGGAATTCCCGTATCATCCTCTCCATCTTGAAGGGAATTTGTCCTCAAATTCGGATCATTGCCATCCTCCACCATTTCCACCCGAGAGAGATCACACACGTTGAAAGTGTTGTGCACTTGATATTCTGGGGGTAGATCAATCTTGTAGGCATTGTCGTTGATCCTTTCTAATACTTGGAATGGGCCATCACCCCGTGGCATCAACTTAGCATTCCTTTAAGACGGGAATCTATCCTTTCTTAGGTGCACCCACACCCAATCTCCTGGTTCAAGAATGAGTTTTCTTCTTCCTTTGTTGGCTCACCTCGCAACTTCTTGGTTTTTCTTCTCCAACCGCAACCTCACTTTCTCATGTAGTTTTTCATGGCCTCCTCCCATTTGCTTCCATCTAAGCTTATCACAAGATCACTTGGCAAAGGGGTTAAATCCAAAGGGGTAAGGGGGTTGATGCCGTATACACACTCAAAGGGTGTCATCCCCATGCTCGAGTGTATAACACAATTATAAGCAAACTCAATCAACGGTAAGTGCTCCTCCTAAGAAGTCATTTTTCCTTTAACCATGGACCGTAGCATAGACCTTAAGGTCCTATTTACTACTTCCGTTTGGCCATCAGTTTGTGGGTGACATGAAGTCGAAAATAACAACTTAGTACCGAGTCTACCCCACATGGACTTCCAAAAGTGGCTTAGGAATTTAGAATCCCTATCACTCACTATGGTCCTCGGAACACCATGAAGTTTTACAATATTATCAACAAACAAAGAGGCTACACTAGGCGCATCATCACATTTAGAACAAGGACTAAAGTGAGCCATCTTGGAAAACCGATCCACCACGACAAAAATACTATCCCGCCCCCTTCTAGTCCTCGGCAATCCCAACACGAAGTCCATTGATATGTCAAGCCAAGGACGCAAACGGGTGGAAAATAGGGTGTACAACACGTGGGGTTGGAGCCATGACTTGGCTCCTTTGCACTCAACACATTGGCCGCAAATCCAGGCCACATCCTTGTGCATTCTAGGCCAATAAAATTGTTCTTCCAAAATTCCGAGGGTCTTCTCGACCCCAAAATGGCCCATTAGACCGCTATTGTGTGCTTCCCTCACAAATAATTCTCTCCACGAACTTGAGGGAACACACAATCGTCAACCTTTAAACAAGTATCCATCAAATTTAGTATAGGGATGGGAACCCCTATCCGTAACCCACCTATCCCTTTCCAA
This sequence comes from Capsicum baccatum var. pendulum, assembly GCA_030864225.1. Classification (NCBI taxonomy): domain Eukaryota; kingdom Viridiplantae; phylum Streptophyta; class Magnoliopsida; order Solanales; family Solanaceae; genus Capsicum; species Capsicum baccatum. Next base: position 153,505,971 of record CM061555.1, on the reverse strand, counting down.
ATCTTCACTTTCCCTATAGATAGGAGCAAAGTAAAGGTCCTCGGGATATAAAGACTTGAGGCTTTCGAACCCCATCAACGTAGACGACAAAGTAGACACAAGCACATGTTTTCGGGACAAAGCATCGACAACCACATTGTATTTACCCTTCTTGTATTGAATAACATAAGGGAAAGTTTCAAGAAATTCAATCCATTTAGCATGCCGCTGGTTAAGCTTGTCTTATGCCCGTAGATGCTTCAAGGATTCATGATCCATTCGGATCACGAATTCTTTAGGCCACAAATAATGTTGCCAAGTGGCCAAGGCTCTAATCAAGGCATACAACTCTAAATCGTACGTAGAGTAGTTTAGAGTTGCTCCTTTGAGCTTTTTGCTAAAGTAGGCAATAGGCTTCAATTCTTGTATTAAAACTGCACCTATGACGACTTTGCTTGCATCACATTCGACCTCAAAAGTCTTGTCAAAATTCGGCAATTGTAGCAAAGGGGCCGAGATGAGCATAGCTTTCAAGTCCTCGAAGGCCTTAGCTTGTTCATCTCCCCACTAAAAAGGCCGATCCTTTTTAATCACTTTGGTCAAGGGGCGGCAATGGTGCTAAATCTTTTGACAAAACGTCTATAAAAACTAGCCTACCCATGGAAGCTTCTCACTTTACCTACGGTTTTGGGAGTTGGCCAATTTTTAATGTCGTCAATCTTAGATTCATACACTTCGACCCCTCTTAAGCTCACCACAAACCCAAGAAATACAACCTCATGGACACCAAAAGAACACTTTTCTAGATTAGCATATAACTTCTCCTTTCGGAGGACATCAAACACACATTGTAAATGTTTTACATGCTCATCTAAGGACTTACTATATACCAATACATCATCAAAATAAACAACAACAAACTTTTCGATAAATGGCTTCATCACATGATTCATTAGCCTCATGAAAGTACTTGGAGCATTTGTTAGGCTGAATGGCATAACCATGCATTCATAGAGACCGAATTTGGTTTTGAAGGCGGTTTTTTCATTCATCACCCGGTTGCATATGAATTTGGTGATAGCCACTCCTCAAATCAATTTTAGAAAAAAACATGAACCACTCAATTCATCAAGCATATCATCTAACCTAGGAATAGGGTGACGATATTTTACCATCATCTTATTGATCGCTCAGCAATCAACGCACATATGCCAAGTCCCATCTTTCTTGGGAACTAGTAGCACCAGAACCACACAAGGTCTCGTACTCTCCTTGATATATCCTTTGTTGAGGAGTTCCTCAACTTGGCATTGCAATTCTTTGGTATCCATCGAGTTGCTCCTATAAGATGGTTTGTTGGGCAATTGTGAACCCGACACAAAATCTATTTGGTGCTCAATTCCCCGAAGTGGGGGAAATCCTTGCGGTAATTCCTTTGGGAAGACATCCTTGTAATCTTGGAAAACATGAGAAATAAGAGGAGAAATAGAAATGTTAGTGGCGTTAGTGTTAAAACAATGAGCCAAGAAGAGCATTAGAGTGTCCTCATCATGATCCACAAATAATTCTTTCCTCCTAGCCATCATCACCATACTTCCTTGCCCCTTAGAAATTAGGAGCCCCTCGGTTTCCCCTACTCCCTCACTCTCGGGTTCCCCTTTTTTTCCCTCACTCTCGGCCTTCTTTTCCTTTTCCCTCAATTCCCGCATCTTTTGGTATAATTCATTCACTTGGGAAGGCAATAATGGATGAAGAGCGACCTTTCGACCATCCTTCTTAAGTGTATACCGATTGGACCTTCCATCATGTTTGGTCGACCTATCGTATTGCCAAGGCCTTCCTAACAACAAGTGACAAACTTACATTGGTATCACATCACAAAGCACCTCGTCATGGTAGTTGGCTACCTTAAAACGTATCACACATTGCCTTGTGACCTTTAACTCCCCACATTCATTCAACCATTGCAACTTGTAAGGACTAGTGTGAGGTGTAGTCAGTAATTTCAAGAAGTTCACCATTGGAACACTAACCACATTCTCACAACTTCCACTATCTATCACCATAGTACACACACTTCCCTTCACAAGATATTTAGTATGGAATAAATTCTCCAGTTGGATAGGGTCATCTATCACCTTACTAATCATAGCACGCCTTACTACAAAGTTTAGAACCACGCACTCCCCTTCTTGCAGATAAGTATCCTCACAATCATCATCATCATGTGGCTCATTTTTGGGTTTTTCTCCATCTTGAGGCTCGACCTCATTCTCTTCTTTTTCAAGACCCACTTCCTCACTAAGGTAATACAATCTCCCTTCCTTTAGGATCACATTGCGCTGGTTTGGACATTCATTGGCTTTATGTCCTCAACCTTGGCACTTGAAATATTGGAACCCTTTAGGATTAGGATACTTGTGAGCTTTTTGCCAGAGAGGAAATTTATGGACTATTTTAGGCTCAGAAAGCCTTGTAGTGGTGGGTTGGTCCTTGTTTTTGGGCCAACCCGAAGATGGTTGAACCATATCTTTGCTCCTCGGCCAACCCGAGGTTGATGGTCCTTTTGCCTTGAACGTTGACCTCTCTTTAAGCTCCCTTTCAATCTCAAGAGCCGCTTGGAAAATCCCTTCATGGTATCAAACTTGTGAAGCATCAAATGAGTGGAGATCTCTTTGTTCAACCCACACTTGAACCGAATGATGTCATGGCCAATTTGTTCTTCCCGATGATCAAGCTTAAACATGAGTTGTTGAAACTCGTCATAGTATGCCATAACACTTCGATTCCCTTATCGCAAATTGTACAACCTAGCAAGCAACTCATGATGATAACTTTTAGGAATATATCGTTGCCTCATTAGGTACCTCAACCGAAACCATGGTGGTGGTTGTCCCTCTACCAACTTGTTGCCGAACCGCTTGACGTATTCCCATTAAGTGTTAGCATAGCCTTCAAAATGAGCTATGGCATAACAACTCTTCTTCTCTTTCGAGATATCATTCACTTGAAACACTTTATCACACGCCGACTCCTAAGCAAGATACACCTTGGTGTCACTTTCACTCTTAAAGATAGGTAGGCTCAATTTGATGGTATTGATGCTTATGTCTCTCTCTAGGTAGCGGTTTCCCCTTTCTCCATACCCTTGGTATCTCCTTGGATCCACACGACCTCCTCTCATCTTTTTCTCTCTCATGTAGGCATTGTCAAAGGCTCCATACCCTTTATAATCCTCTCTACCATATTCCTCAAGATGGACAGGATGATTTTGGACATTTGAAACTTGATTCGGAGAAATTAGATTTTATGGAGGTGGCGGTCTTTGGTTTAGTAGAGCTTGGAAGGAGGGGTTCAGATTTTGTGGAGGCATTTGACATCCGAGTACCTCTTGCGGAACTTGAGACATTTAGGAATGGGTTGGTCTTTTGGAGTCTCGGTTTAGAGGGTTATAAGTGGTTTGGCTTGCGGCATTTAGTGGAGCTAGTGAAAGATTTGGCAATTGTGGCCATGTTTCAGGAGTAACGGTGGCGGAGGAATTTCTATCATGTCCACTTTACGAAATATGTCGAGGAGTAGAAGGACGAGAGTTCCTTTGACTCTCCACTTGTTCTAACCTCCCACTAATAGTTGTCATTTCTCCCTTTATGTCTCCTACTTCCGTACTCAACCTTTCAAAAGCTCGGGTCATAGCCTCAAGAGTGACCCTCATATTCTCCATTTCATTAGAATCCACGATTTGAGACGTGGTTCCCTCTATTATCAAGGTATCACCTACACAAGCAACAAACAAGTTAGTTCAAAATCCCTCTCCTCACTCACACCCTCTTGGTTCACTCACACTCAAGTTCCACAAGAGTTGTAGATTGGTTAGGAACCCTAACAAGAGAAAGGACCCTAAGACTAATAAATATCAATACCAAGTTCTTACTTGGACCAAGACGAACTCAAAGAAGAACCTCAAAAACCTAGTTGGTAGCCAAGATACAACACTAGTATCACTCTACTAGTGAGAATTTGGTTTTGGCCTCTCCAAATGATGAGAAAGAGAAGTAAAAAATTTACAAGTCTTTGTTTCTTGAATAATAGGAATCAACTAAAGCAAGACTAGCCCTATTACATGGCTTATATATAGTCACTTAGAAAGGAGGGACAAAGACCAAATTACCCTTGGCATTTAAGTGGCTGGGTTTGGGGTGTCTTGGTGGGCCTCTTTACATTTTATTAAATATAGGCCCTTAGATGGGCTCACAAAGGCCTCACACATGGCCAAGAATATGAACAAGGCTTGGAGTCGTTGCAACTCACGTGCTTGGCTTCGTGTGAAAGGTCTCGAGCTAGGAATTCCCGTATCATCCTCTCCATCTTGAAGGGAATTTGTCCTCAAATTCGGATCATTGCCATCCTCCACCATTTCCACCCGAGAGAGATCACACACGTTGAAAGTGTTGTGCACTTGATATTCTGGGGGTAGATCAATCTTGTAGGCATTGTCGTTGATCCTTTCTAATACTTGGAATGGGCCATCACCCCGTGGCATCAACTTAGCATTCCTTTGAGACGGGAATCTATCCTTTCTTAGGTGCACCCACACCCAATCTCCTGGTTCAAGAATGAGTTTTCTTCTTCCTTTGTTGGCTCACCTCGCAACTTCTTGGTTTTTCTTCTCCAACCGCAACCTCACTTTCTCATGTAGTTTTTCATGGCCTCCTCCCATTTGCTTCCATCTAAGCTTATCACAAGATCACTTGGCAAAGGGGTTAAATCTAAAGGGGTAAGGGGGTTGATGCCGTATACACACTCAAAGGGTGTCATCCCCATGCTCGAGTGTATAACACAATTATAAGCAAACTCAATCAACGGTAAGTGCTCCTCCTAAGACGTCATTTTTCCTTTAACCATGGACCGTAGCATAGACCTTAAGGTCCTATTTACTACTTCCGTTTGGCCATCAGTTTGTGGGTGACATGAAGTCGAAAATAACAACTTAGTACCGAGTCTACCCCACATGGACTTCCAAAAGTGGCTTAGGAATTTAGAATCCCTATCACTCACTATGGTCCTCGGAACACCATGAAGTTTTACAATATTATCAACAAATAAAGAGGCTACACTAGGCGCATCATCACATTTAGAACAAGGACTAAAGTGAGCCATCTTGGAAAACCGATCCACCACGACAAAAATACTATCCCGCCCCCTTCTAGTCCTCGGCAATCCCAACACGAAGTCCATTGATATGTCAAGCCAAGGACACAAACGGGTGGAAAATAGGGTGTACAACACGTGGGGTTGGAGCCATGACTTGGCTCCTTTGCACTCAACACATTGGCCGCAAATCCAGGCCACATCCTTGTGCATTCTAGGCCAATAAAATTGTTCTTCCAAAATTCCGAGGGTCTTCTCGACCCCAAAATGGCCCATTAGACCGCTATTGTGTGCTTCCCTCACAAATAATTCTCTCCACGAACTTGAGGGAACACACAATCGTCAACCTTTAAACAAGTATCCATCAAATTTAGTATAGGGATGGGAACCCCAATCCGTAACCCACCTATCCCTTTCCAAATCTTCACTTTCCCTATAGATAGGAGCAAATTAAAGGTCCTCGGGATATAAAGACTTGAGGCTTTCGAACCCCATCAACGTAGACGACAAAGTAGACACAAGCACATGTTTTCGGGACAAAGCATCGACAACCACATTGTATTTACCCTTCTTGTATTGAATAACATAAGGGAAAGTTTCAAGAAATTCAATCCATTTAGCATGCCGCTGGTTAAGCTTGTCTTATGCCCGTAGATGCTTCAAGGATTCATGATCCATTTGGATCACGAATTCTTTAGGCCACAAATAATGTTGCCAAGTGGCCAAGGCTCTAATCAAGGCATACAACTCTAAATCGTACGTAGAGTAGTTTAGAGTTGCTCCTTTGAGCTTTTTGCTAAAGTAGGCAATAGGCTTCAATTCTTGTATTAAAACTGCACCTATGACGACTTTGCTTGCATCACATTCGACCTCAAAAGTCTTGTCAAAATTCGGCAATTGTAGCAAAGGGGCCGAGATGAGCATAGCTTTCAAGTCCTCGAAGGCCTTAGCTTGTTCATCTCCCCACTAAAAAGGTCGATCCTTTTTAATCACTTTGGTCAAGGGGCGGCAATGGTGCTAAATCCTTTGACAAAACGTCTATACAAACTAGCCTACCCATGGAAGCTTCTCACTTTACCTACGGTTTTGGGAGTTGGCCAATTTTTAATGTCGTCAATCTTAGATTCATACACTTCGACCCCTCTTAAGCTCACCACAAACCCAAGAAATACAACCTCATGGACACCAAAAGAACACTTTTCTAGATTAGCATATAACTTCTCCTTTCGGAGGACATCAAACACACATTGTAAATGTTTTACATGCTCATCTAAGGACTTACTATATACCAATACATCATCAAAATAAACAACAACAAACTTTTCGATAAATGGCTTCATCACATGATTCATTAGCCTCATGAAAGTACTTGGAGCGTTTGTTAGGTTGAATGGCATAACCATCCATTCATAGAGACCGAATTTGGTTTTGAAGACGGTTTTTCATTCATCACCCGATTGCATATGAATTTGGTGATAGCCACTCCTCAAATCAATTTTAGAAAAAAACATGAACCACTCAATTCATCAAGCATATCATCTAACCTAGGAATAGGGTGACGATATTTTACCATCATCTTATTGATGGCTCAGCAATCAACGCACATATGCCAAGTCCCATCTTTCTTGGGAACTAGTAGCACCAGAACCGCACAAGGTCTCGTACTCTCCTTGATATATCCTTTGTTGAGGAGTTCCTCAACTTGGCATTGCAATTCTTTGGTATCCATCGAGTTGCTCCTATAAGATGGTTTGTTGGGCAATTGTGAACCCGACACAAAATCTATTTGGTGCTCAATTCCCTGAAGTGGGGGAAATCCTTGCGGTAATTCCTTTGGGAAGACATCCTCGTAATCTTGGAAAACTTGAGAAATAGGAGGAGAAATGGAAATGTTAGTGGCGTTAGTGTTAAAACAATGAGCCAAGAAGAGCATTAGAGTGTCCTCATCATGATCCACAAATAATTCTTTCCTCCTAGCCATCATCACCATACTTCCTTGCCCCTTAGAAATTAGGAGCCCCTCGGTTTCCCCTACTCCCTCACTCTCGGGTTTCCCTTTTTTTCCCTCACTCTCGGCCTTCTTTTCCTTTTCCCTCAATTCCCGTATCTTTTGGTATAATTCATTCACTTGGGAAGGCAATAATGGATGAAGAGCGACCTTTCGACCATCCTTCTTAAGTGTATACCGATTGGACCTTCCATCATGTTTGGTCGACCTATCGTATTGCCAAGGCCTTCCTAACAACAAGTGACAAACTTGCATTGGTATCACATCACAAAGCACCTCGTCATGGTAGTTTGCTACCTTAAAACGTATCACACATTGCCTTGTGACCTTTAACTCGCCACATTCATTCAACCATTGCAACTTGTAAGGACTAGTGTGAGGTGTAGTCAGTAATTTCAAGAAGTTCACCATTGGAACACTAACCACATTCTCACAACTTCCACTATCTATCACCATAGTACACACACTTCCCTTCACAATACATTTAGTATGGAATAAATTCTCCAGTTGGATAGGGTCATCTATCGCCTTACTAATCATAGCACGCCTTACTACAAAGTTTAGAACCACGCACTCCCCTTCTTGCAGATAAGTATCCTCACAATCATCATCATCATGTGGTTCATTTTTGGGTTTTTCTCCATCTTGAGGCTCGACCTCATTCTCTTCTTTTTCAAGACCCACTTCCTCACTAAGGTAATACAATCTCCCTTCCTTTAGGATCACATTGCGCTGGTTTGGACATTCATTGGCTTTATGTCCCCAACCTTGGCACTTGAAATATTGGAACCCTTTAGGATTAGGATACTTGTGAGCTTTTTGCCGGAGAGGAAATTTATGGACTATTTTAGGCACAGAAAGCCTTGTAGTGGTGGGTTGGTCCTTGTTTTTGGGCCAACCCGAAGATGGTTGAACCATATCTTTGCTCCTCGGCCAACCCAAGGTTGATGGTCCTTTTGCCTTGAACGTTGACCTCTCTTTAAGCTCCCTTTCAATCTCAAGAGCCGCTTGGAAAATCCCTTCAATGGTATCAAACTTGTGAAGCATCAAATGAGTGGAGATCTCTTTGTTCAACCCACACTTGAACCGAATGATGTCATGGCCAATTTGTTCTCCCCGATGATCAAGCTTCAACATGAGTTGTTGAAACTCGTCATAGTATGCCATAACACTTCGATTCCCTTATCGCAAATTGTACAACCTAGCAAGCAACTCATGATGATAACTTTTGGGAATATATCGTTGCCTCATTAGGTACCTCAACCGAAACCATGGTGGTGGTTGTCCCTCTACCAACTTGTTGCCGAACCGCTTGACGTATTCCCATTAAGTGTTAGTATAGCCTTCAAAATGAGCTATGGCATAACAACTCTTCTTCTCTTTCAAGATATCATTCACTTGAAACACTTTATCACACGCCGACTCCTAAGCAAGATACACCTTGGTGTCACTTTCACTCTTAAAGATAGGTAGGCTCAATTTGATGGTATTGATGCTTACGTCTCTCTCTAGGTATCGGTTTCCCCTTTCTCCATACCCTCGGTATCTCCTTGGATCCACACGACCTCCTCTCATCTTTTTCTCTCTCATGTAGGCATTGTCAAAGGCTCCATACCCTTTATAATCCTCTCTACCATATTCCTCAAGATGGACAGGATGATTTTGGACATTTGAAACTTGATTCGGAGAAATTAGATTTTATGGAGGTGGTGGTCTTTGGTTTAGTAGAGCTTGGAAGGGGGGGTTCAGATTTTATGGAGGCATTTGACATCCGAGTACCTCTTGCGGACTTTGAGACATTTGGGAATGGGTTGGTCTTTTGGAGTCTCGGTTTAGAGGGTTATAAGTGGTTTGGCTTGCGGCATTTAGTGGAGCTAGTGAAGGATTTGGCAATTGTGGCCCTGTTTTAGGAGTAACGGTGGCGGAGGAATTTCTATCATGTCCACTTGACGAAATATGTCGAGGAGTAGAAGGACGAGAGTTCCTTTGACTCTCCACTTGTTCTAACCTCCCACTAATAGTTGTCACTTCTCCCTTTATGGCTCCTACTTCCGTACTCAACCTTTCAAAAGCTCGGGTCATAGCCTCAAGAGTGACCCTCATATTCTCCATTTCATTAGAATCCACGATTTGAGACGTGGTTCTCTCTATTATCAAGGTATCACCTACACAAGCAACAAACAAGTTAGTTCAAAATCCCTCTCCTCACTCACACCCTCTTGGTTCACTCACACTCAAGTTCCACAAGAGTTGTAGATTGGTTAGGAACCCGTGAATCTGTAAGGTATGAGTATGCACTTGCCTGGAATGGATTCTTGTTTGAAACTCAAATAATTCTTGTCAGACTAGAGCCAAGAGTTATAACGTATTCAAACGACAAAAACAGACAAACAAACGTTGACACAAACACAAGGCTTCAAGTGACTAATTGACAAGCTAGTAGGAATGTACTAGTTTGTTAATTAGTTCTCAAGTCAATTAGAGGAATCTAGGAATCAATAATTAGAAACTAGAACATCCAAATTTGAGCTTAATTATCATGTGAACAGTAACTAGGGTGATGTGGCAGCATGCCAATGGCCGCGAGTCCACATAAATAGTTCATCAAATTGAAGTCTTAGTCCCCCTTAGATCTTTTGTAATGGATGACTTGTTATTGGGATGGAAAACATAAAGTGTTGTAACATTTTTCAACCCCCCCCCTTTTTTTTTTTTCAAACTCAAAAGGTGATGTTTGACCTCACTAGTCCCACAAGACAAGGTTCCTTGTTTTAAGGAAAAGTGGTTGTCAAGTCTTGAAAAGGTGATGTTGGGAAGTCTTCTCACAAACAATTTTCAATTTTGTCTTACAACCTTTTTGGATCTATTTATCTTTATAGAAGTTAAGACATAAGATGAGGAGAAGTTTAGGATGAACACAACATCAACACCTTCAAGAACACAACAACAATACACCACAATGGTCACTTCCAAGGTTTTTTTTTCACAACACAATTCTCTTTTTCATTAAGCTCAACTTTAGATTTAGACACCCTTTGTGTTGATGAGAAAGAAACCAACACAAGAAACAACTAAAAAAGTAAAACTTTTGTAGATCTACAATCAATTTTTTTTTACCAAAATGTGCAAGAACACACTTTTTGGTAAGAGCTTTCCAAGATTGTTTTTGTAAGAACAAAACCTAGCCTTGAGCTTTGATACCAAATGATACAATGCTAAGTGTGTATCAAGAGATTCCAACCAACACAAGAATAACAAGATGAACAACAAAGTGCTAGTGAATCGAAAATGGCCACACACGGCTTCACTAGGCTTGCAACACTTGTTTGAACTAGAAAAGTGAGTTTAACAACAAGAACAATAAAGACAATATTGCTAGTGAATCGAAAGAGCCCCATATGGCTTCACTAGACTTTTATATTCAACAACACAATGTTAACAAGATTTACAAAGAAAGAGATAGAACCCTAACAAGATAAAGGACCCTAAGACTAATAAATATCAATACCAAGTTCTTACTTGGACCAAGAGGAACTCAAAGAAAAACCTCAAGAACCTAGTTTCTAGCCAAGATACAATACTAGTATCACTCTACTAGTGAGAATTTGGTTTTGGACTCTCCAAATGATGAGAAAAAGAAGTAAAAAATTTACAAGTCTTTGTTTCTTGAATAATAGGAATCAACTAAAGCAAGACTAGCCCTATTACATGGCTTATATAGTCACTTAGAAAGGAGGGACAAAGACCAAATTACCCTTGGCATTTAAGTGGCTGGGTTTGGGGTGTCTTGGTGGGTCTCTTTATATATTATTAAATATAGGCCCTTAGATGGGCTCACAAAGGCCTCACACATGGCCAAGAATGTGAACAAGGCTTGGAGTTATTGCAACTCACGTGCTTGGCTTCGTGTGAAAGGTCTCGATCTAGGTATTCCCGTATCAACCAAGAAATACCTATTCCACCATAGGGAAAAATATAGCCCAATGTATATCTTCAGTTATCCATATCGCCTCCATAATCATATAACCTATTAATATCAAATCATTCTTTTTTTAAAAAAAAAATAGACCCATATCTAATGTTGAGTTGATATATTTCAAAATCCTTTTTGCAGCTTTCAAGTGTTGCTTTCTTGGTGATTGCATAAATTTGCTGACATATCCAACAAAAAAAGTAATTCGAGATTTGGAAAAATCAAAATAGAGAAGATTTCCAACTAGAGCTCGAAAGGGTTTGGGATCTACAAGAAGTGAGCCTTCTTCACGCCTTATCCTTGTACTGATCTCGAGAGGAGTAGAACATTTTTTGCTTTGTTTCATCCCAAACTGTGAACAAGCTTCTTGGCATACCCTTCTTGAGTATCAATGATTCCTTTACTAGTGTTTGTTACCTCTAAGCCAAGAAAACGATGTAGTTATCCTATTTTCTTGATTTCAAATCATATGGCAAACTCTGCTTGAAGCCTTGCAACTTTATCATCGTCGTTTCCTGTTATTATCATGTCATCCACGTACAAGAGAACAACTACATGAAAGTCTCCTTTTTTCTTATCAAACAGGCTAGGATTTAAATGTGATACAACAAAGCCACATAATTTAAATATTAAGCAGTTTTTCCATACCATGCTCGTAGAGCCTGCTTGAGTTCGTAAAGTGCCTTTTTAAGCTTGCAGACATAATTAGGATGTAAGTTACAGACGTACCCCGGTACGTGGCTCCATAAAGATATCTTTGTCAAGTTCTCCGTACAATAAGACATTTTTTACATCGAGTTTCCATAATTTCCAACTATATGAGGCTGCCATGGCTAGTACAACTCGATTTGAGATTCATCTTAGCCACCGGGCTGAAGGTTTCTTCATAATCTTCACAATACTTTTGAGAAAAGCCTCGAGCATCCAACCTTACTTTATATCTGTCTATGTTGCCATCTACTTTTCTTTTGGTCATGTAAACCCATTTGCAAGACATGAGTTATACGTTTCTTGGCATTGGGACAACGTTCCGAGTTTGATTTTTCATTAGAGCCTCCATTTCATCATCCATAGCAAGTTCTCATTCTTTGACTCTTTTAGCTTCTTGAAAGGATCAAGGCTCTTCATCGTTAATTGGTCATGCAAAAAAACAAGAATACGTACTAACAAAATTTTCATCTCTAAAGCGGGTTGGCTTAATAATAGTTCTAGTTGTTCTTTGTGAACTAAGTAAATCATCTTCTTGTTGAGTTTCATGTTGTTAAGTCTCTGGGCTCCCCTTTTCTCTTAGCTCCTCAGCAATTTAATTCTCTAGAGAAACACTTGTGATGGATAAGTTTAAAACTCCAGGGTTCAATGATTTATAACCCTCTCCTTCCGATGCAACTCCGTAATACAAGAAAGTTTTATTAAATACAACATCTCGAGAAATACTGAAATGATGAGTTTTCGGTTCTATATACTTCCAACCTTTTTTGTTTCATCATATCCAACAAATATGCATTTTATTGCCTTAGGATCCAATTTGCTCCGCTGAGAATTCGGGATATGAACATAATAGATAGAGCCAAAAACTCTAAGGTGTTTAATGTCAGGCTTTTCTCCAAATATCAATTCATAAGGTGACTTCATATTGTTTGGAGAAAGTGGCATCTTGTTGATCACATACGTTGTACATTTCATACCTTCATCCCATAGGGCTCTTGGTAATTTTTTGGCATGAATCCAGCTCTTACATGTTTTTGTCAAGTGCCGAATTTTTCTTTTAGCCACTCCATTTTATTATGGCGTATCAGCACAAGTTTTCTTTTAATATTATGTTGACGACAAAAAGAGAGGAAATCTTCAGATGTGAACTCACCACCATTATCTGTTTGTAGCTGCCTTATCTTTGAACCAAGCTCACCTTCAATAGTTTCCTTAAATTTCTGAAACTTGTTGAATACTTCTGACTTATACTTCACAAAATAAACCCATGTGAATCTCATAAAATCATCAAGAAAAAGTATCATCTAAGAGTAGACAGAGAGTGAAGGAGTTCATGTTGGCCCCATCAAGTCATTATGAACTAGTTCTAGAGGAGCTTTATTTCTTGACAATGATCTATCAAATGGAAGATGGTGTGCCTTTCCATATTGACATCTTTTACAAATCTCTCCTCCACCAAAATTTCTTAAGTTAGGTAATCCTTTTACTAGATTTAATTTTACCATGACTTTTACTTTATCTATGTTAATATGCCCAAGTTTAGCATGCCATAGATATACAATATCATTACTACTCATCTTCTCAATATATGAGTTAGAGGCAGATAAGACATATAAACTATTAACTCTCTTACTAGTATGAATGATATCTGCCTTGAGTTCTTTGATATTTGAAACTCTCTTAAGTTAGCTCTTATTTGTCCCACTATCATTTTTCAATTCGTCGATAGGAGGACTTGTGTTACTTCCGTTGACAATATCCCACAAGTCTGCACCCACAAGGTATGATTCCATACATGTCTTTCATACCTTGTAATTGAACTGATTTAACAACTAAAATCTATAAAGAGAAACCAAACCAATTGAATCTATCACTAACCCTATCTTGAAATAAAATTCAAAAGCCAATGTATGGCTATGGCTTTGATTCCATGTAGAGATTAATAGAAGAAATGTATAACCGGGGAGACCTTCTGCTAGCACAAGATCGTTAACTAAGATCGAAAGATTCAACTAAAAAGAGGAATCTAAAAAGGAACTTGAATTTGGAAGAGACTACTTAAATATACTTTGTATTGGATTTGTTTTTGGATGGTTACAAATGTACAATGTGCCTTCTATTTTTTACTTGTCTATGGATGATTCTAGATATCCTTCTAGATACATCTACAAGAAAAATCTAATGATCTTGTAACACCCCGTACTTAATTACGTGCATTAGCCATGGTTATATGTGTTGGAGTATATGTATTGATCATAAGTTAGGTATATATGAGTTTAAGTATGTGTATTGATTATTTTGAGATGGTTTCAAGTGTATAGTTTGATTATATGTGTATAGGAATCGACTTTATTTATACCGGAATTTGCTCGTCGAAGTTTCTATGCGAAGTTTATCGAGTTAGCTTTCCAACGATATAAAGATTTTTGAAAACAGATGAGTATCGGATATAAGCGAGCATGTTCGAAACTTGAAAACGGTGGACGCAATGAACAGTAAATGTGCAGAAATTTTCTGCAAACAAAAGTACTGCAGCCAAACAGATTTTTGGATTGACTTTAAACGATCATAACTCCTTGTACAAAATGAACTGTGTGAGCTGCTATATATCAATGAGAATCCCCGAGAGTCTTCTTTCTAATACAATTGGTTTTACCCAAATCCATTATCGGAGCAAAGAGTTATGGTCGATTTACTTTAGCCTATCAAAACAGTCCACCATGGACAGATTCGAATTTACTTAAATTTTAAGGGCAATATGGTCATTTTCCATCACCTCATGGACGAAAATTGGTCATAGTATATACATATACTTAGCCTCATATCCATCATTTATCATCCAAATTATTGAAGAATAAGAAACCCTAGCCTAAGTTCAACTCCAATTATCTTGTGATTCAACCGTAGAAAATCCAAATTGATTCCGTAGTTGTGTTCACCGTCTCGAGGGCTTCGAGAAGCACCCCTTATTTGTGCCAACAGGACTTCGAAATCAAAAGGGCCATTTTATGGTAAGGATGTAAATTATGTTGGTGTTATTTATATGGATATGTATATATATATGCATGTGAGTATAAGAAGTATGTTATTTGATTGTTGTTGAAAGATGATTGGGAAATAATGTTGAATTATTCTTGGGCATGGTTGGATTATGTTGAATTGTGAAGGGATTTGGTGTGATGATATAGTATTGAAATGATGATTATATATATATATACACATAAACCTATTGTTCAAGTTGGTTTTTGGAATGCTTTGCAAGTATTGGTTGTATGGAATTATGGAAGAGAATTGTGGTGTTGGGTGGCTAATACTAGATGCCAAACATTTCATTGTAGATAAGTGATTTGTCTAGGCGGGAAGTTGTGTTGAATTGGTATCCGAATCTACAACGAGGTATGTAAAGCATACTCTAACGATGTTCTTTGGCATGAAAACACCAATGTTCCGTCAAGTAAGATTCTGAGGTTGTCCAAAAACATGTATTGTTCTACATTACCAACGAAGTTGCTTCCATTCTATAAAGTGTCAAAATGTTTCATTGATATACCAAAAGGCTCCTATTTCATTGTTGTGATATTGATGATTCTGAAACACATTGTTGATGTACCAATGAGTCTTTATTACATCGTTATTGTATAGAAGGTCTATTACGTGGTTCCTATTGATGTATCATTGTTCCAAAGGTACTATATTGGCATGAACACTAATGTAATAATCTCAAAATCTTTTGAACTAAGTTATTGGAAAGATCTCTTATGTGTGTTACTTGATATACATGTGGGTGGTAGCTTAGGGGCTTAAGCCTAGCATGGGCCGATCCCGATACTTGATATGATTACAGTTGATATGTACTGGGGGCAGCCTAATGGTCACAGTACGATACAGTATTAATTATTGTTAGGTGGTTGGAGGTTCGGGGGGAGGAGGTAATGACGAATGATAATTGTAAAGAATGAAATGAACGAATGTATACCGTTCCACAAATGTGTTTGAATTCAAGAACCCAATTCAGATTAATGATAATGTACATGATCCTAAAAGTGTTTATGAAGTGTGGTTCACTTCTATTATGATTTATTCACTTGCGTTTGATTTTCTTGATCCCCCATATCACATATGATTATTTACAGCTTTACATACTCAGTATATATTTCATACTGACGTCCCTCACGGGGGACCTGCATTTCATGCTGCAGGCATGGGTGCTTCAGCTCATTCACAACATAGATAGTAGCCAGGTCATACAACTATTGTGGGTGAGCTCCAGTTTGATTCAGATCTTTTCGAGTCGGTTCCTTATGTTTTGTTATTGTATAGGAGTCATGTGTGGGCGGAGGTTTGTCCCGACCCTAGTTATGTCATGTATATCCTAGAGGCTTTGTAGACATAAGGAAGGGTAAAGTCATGAAAGTTTATATAGTGATGTTATATTTGTATATGTGGTGGCCCCGACGGCCAAGTATTGTATATATATATATATATTTGTGCGTGTTGTGCTGATACAGGTAATTAGACCCTTCTTTATGCAACAAAGTGCTGTCCAAATTTTTGGTGACATGTAAGTGAAAGTACAGGTATTTGAACGGGTTCTCCCGGGCCTTCTCGGCTTCAGGTGCCAGTCCGGCCCGATGGGATTTTGGGGCATGACAAAAGTGGTATCAGAGAGGTTTGTCCTATTGAGTCTACAAAGTCGTGTCTACGTAGAGTCTTGTTTATCGGTGTGTTGTGCACCACATCTATAAACAGGAGGCTATGGACATTTAGGAAATTGTTTCTTTTCTTCAGATCATAGATCGTGCCATAGAGTTTATATAGCAAATGAAGTCATAGTTGACCACTGAATCCATTTGTTTCTCTTATTACAGTAAGAATGCCGGATATCGGAAGTAAGAATACCGGCGAGCAGGTAGACGTGGCTGCCGGAGAAGGGATTAGTAAGTCACCACCTGTACAAGTTAATTAGAATGAAGCTCAAGCTGAGCGGGTATCTGAAATTTCTTCCACTCCAGATGAAATAAGGTGGAGGCAAACCACATTCACAGAACCACTTGTTAATGCTGCTGATCAGGATATGAGGGATGCAGTACGACTGTTGACCCGGATTGTTGCCGGTCAAGTCCAAGGGCAAGCTATTCCTGCCGCGGGTTCTAGCGGTACTGATAGAGCGGCTAGTCTTCGAACGCAAGATTTTCTTAAGATTGATCCGCCTACTTTTACTGGATCCTATCTTAACGAAGATCCACAGGACTTTATTGATCAGATCCAAAGGGCCCTAGAGGTAATGCATGTATCGGGCAGAGAGACAGTGGAGTTAGCTGCGTATAGATTCAAAGGTGAGGCTATATATTGGTATGAAGACTGGAAACGGTCAAGGGGCATTGATGCACCCCCAGCTACTTGGAAAGAGTTCAAAGAGGCATTTATTGATCATTATCTTCCATATGAGACTCGTCAGTCCCGTGCGGATCAGTTCTTAAATCTTTGACAGGGTAATACAAGTGTGAGGGAGTATAGTCTTCGATTTAATTCTTTGTCCAGATATGCTCCTAATGTTATAGCTACTATGGATGACAGAGTTCATCGGTATGTGGATGGATTGGATCCATATTTGGTTAGGGATTGTACTATTGCTGCACTGAATAAGGACATGGATATAGCTAGGATCCAAGCATTTGCACAGAAAATGGAAAACCAGAGGCAAAGAAAAAGAACACAGGAATTTGAAAGCGGATCTTCTAAGAGGGCCAGATCTACAGGGCAGTTTATGGCGCCACAGGGAGGTTTTAGACCTCAATTTTCTGCTAGACCATCTAGGTCATTATTTTCTTATTCTGCAGCTAGTGCTCCACCACAGCATCAGGGGTTCAGAGACAGTCAATTTGGGCAAAGAAGTGAGGGTCATAGTTCGCGATCAGTGGGTTATCATGGGCAGGGGAACATGAGCCAATCGAGACCTTCTTGAGAGCTATGTAATCGATGCGGAAAGCATCATATGGGCGTATGTCGAATGGGAACAAATGTTTGTTTTTGGTGCGGTATGATGGGGCATATGATGAGAGAATGCCCACGAAAGGGCGCAGGTGCCGTAGCACGACCTTCGGGATCAGCTGTTGCATTATCATCACCGGTATCTTATTCTGGTAGAGGCGCACAACCTGCGGGTCACGCTAGGAATGAAAAAAGAGTCGCCAGTTCCAGCGGGACTCAGAATCGCACTTATGCTTTAGCGGATCGACAGAATCTAGAGGCTTCCCCAGATGTGGTTACGGGTACGTTGCCCATATTTTCATTTGATGTATATTCTCTAATTGATCTCGGTTCTACATTATCATATGTTACTCCTTTGGTTGCTGGAAAGTTCAAATGAACCCCCAAATTGTTAGAAAAGCCGTTGGAAGTGTCTACCCCGGTTGGGGAATCTATTATTGCTAGAAGAGTTTATAAAGATTGTGTAGTAACTGTGTGTGGTCGAGACACGATGGCCAATCTTGTGGAACTAGAAATGGTAGATTTTGATGTTATAATGGGTATGGATTGGTTGGCATCTTGTTATGCCAAAATTGACTGTTGTACGAAAAAGATGTATTTACATTTTCCTAATGAAGCAGTTATTGAATGGCAAAGTAAGATTGGCGCACCAAGAGGTAGATTAATTTCTTATTTCAAAGCGAGAAAAATGATTTCCAAGGGCCACATATGTCATTTAGTTAGAGTAAAGGATACGGAATCGGAATCACCAGATCTTCACATTGTACCAGTAGTAAGTGAATTTCTTGATGTATTCCCTGAAGATCTTCCAGGTTTACCTCCTGAACGAGAAATAGAATTTGGTATTGATGTGATACCAGGCACTAAGCCAATCTCAATTACTCCGTATAGGATGGCCCCAACAGAATTACGAGAATTGAAAGAGCAATTGAAAGATTTGCTAGAAAAGGGGTTCATTAGGCCTAGTATTTCCCCTTGGGGAGCACCAGTGTTGTTTATGCACAAGAAAGTTGGCACATTGAGAATGTGTATTGATTATAGGCAGCTGAATAAACTGTCTCTTAAAAATAAATATCCTCTTCCAAGAATTGATGATTTATTTGATCAGTTACAGGGTGCCAAATGTTTTTCTAAGATTGATTTGAGGTCAGGTTATCATCAAGTGAGAGTCAAAGAAAAAGATATACCCAAAACAGCTTTCCGAACAAGGTATGGTCATTATGAGTTTCTAGTTATGTCATTTGGGCTAACTAATGCACCTGCAGCTTTCATGGATTTAATGAATAGGGTGTTTAAGCCATTTCTAGATGTATCCGTGATAGTTTTCATTGATGATATTCTAGTTTATTCTAGATCAGAAGAGGATCATGCTAATCATTTGCGACAGGCATTGCAAACTCTTCGTGATTGCAAGCTCTATACAAAATTTTCTAAATGTGAATTTTGGCTAAAGTCAGTGGCATTTCTGGGCCATATTGTATCAAATGAAGGCATACAGGTTGATACTCAAAAGATAGAAGATGTGAAGAATTGGCCAAGGCCTGATAATGCTCAATCTACAGCTCTCGTAGGAGTGTAAAGCAGTCGTTAGCAAATATAGAACCCAACCTAGGTTGGGTGTCGATCCCACAGGGAATAGCTTGGCCAACAAGTAAGTAAAATTACTAAACTTTTGGTGCAAGTCTCGTAAGAGGGGGGTATTCTTGTCGTGCAAGTAATTAAATAAAGTATCAAAATAAAAGCTGAAAATAAAAAGAAAGAATGTTACGTGAGTTGTAAACAATGAGAATTGAAGCGTTGGGGTTATGTCCACCTTCTGAGGTATACGTCTCTATTGGCTATGAGTGTGTAGAATTCTGACATGCAATTGCTTATAGAGAATTGTAGTCGATGGTAAATCCAAGCGTCTCTCGACCTAAACAAAGACTATTTCACTTTAACTCTCTCTAGCTTAAAGCGTGTCTAACGGTACAAATTCTCCAAGAGGTTAGTCCAGTTACGACACTAGCTTTTTAATAGGAAAGGGTGTCCTACTACCTTGACATTATCTCTTTTCCAGACAAATAACCTTCCTCTCGAACAAGTTAAATGTTAGACTGGCGTATTCTTGCGTTTGCAACCGCAAAGAATGTAGATTAAGATGAAGAGAATAATGATATAAGCAATATACGTGTCTTGAACTCACAAACTCACAGCAATAGATAGTAACTCATTCGGCTTCCATAACCCCAACAGAGAAGTTTAGTTACCCATGACTGCGAAGGAGATCACGATTGACATTGTTATTATATCACGATATTGAGTAATGGCGTGTAGATCAAGTGATAGGCGTGTGGCGTGTTTCCTTGGCTTGGTAACGATTCTCTTGTTGTGGAATTTAAGAATAGAAGAGTAGAAGAAGAAAAATAGAATTAATGGAAAGATTAGAAGAGTGAATAGATGTATTGTTAAGAGAGGGATGTATTGAAAGATAGAAGAATGAATTGTGAATGTCTTCTCTCCACTAAGGGAGGAATGTCTTCTCTCCACTAAGGGAGGAATTAATTAAAAATCTCTAGCATGATAGGGTATTTATAATACTCCTATCCTACTCCTACTATGCTAATGAAATAAATAACCAAATCCTACTAAACTAAGGAAATACTTAACCCATTTGTACTAGGTTAATGTAACATTCTCCTAATCCAAATAAACTAATGAAATACATAACCCAATTGTACTAGGTTAATGTATCATTGTCAAAATCCAGCTTTGTGTCTGTAAGTCCCCAAAGTCTTCAGAAATGTTGTTTTAGCCCGGGACAGATTTTCCATGCAACAGTTTTGGTCCTTAGGCGTCCAAACTCCCTTTCCTTCCTTCGTGAGCTTTCTTTTGCGTCAAGTAAGCCATAAAATGCTGAATTCTGCATCATTTATACCTGAAACTTTACTAATCATGTTCGTTAGCTCATTTATAGGAAAAAGGACTAAAAGTGCATGAAATATATAATTTGTTCTCAAAACTAGGCTAAAATATGGGCAAAATATATTGATATAGGCGTGTAAATTCGCCTATCATCAACACCCCACACTTAGAGCTTTGTTCGTCCTCGAACAACATATCATGTCTTTCTAAACATAAACTTAGGGTTTTTACAGCAACAACACAAAACATTCTTCAAGACAAGCACAACAATTATCAACAAAGAGTACTTCCCGATTATAAGTAGAAACAGTTTAACCTCTAACATAGACTCATGATGGTGGTCAGCTCGCATGCAAAAGTTAAGGTACAAGGAATCATATATAACTACCCAAAACTCATCAACCATGTGTGTCTCACAATATATTACCCATAATCACTCACAAGTATAGCATATTTTTCAAACCTGGGTATCAACAATATCCTTGCTCTCGCTCTCACAAAGAATTCATATGTAGCAACTGATGACCATAGGCTTGCCCTTAGTGTAGTACTCCACTAAATGTCAGAATGTTAAGATTAGGATCAAGTAGGTCTTTTGATGGTTGTAATGTAGGCTAAGGGACGGGTAGGACTATTTTGGCCAGGAATAGTGACTAAGTTCCTAAGCGCTTTAATACATCACATTGTATCATTGACACTTTTTTCTTTCAACCTTTCTTCTTTCTTTTATTCTACCACCCTTGTTCTCCTCTTTTGTTTTTCAATTTTAAGAACAACTCACTTTTCAGCTTTCTTTTCCTTTTTCTTTTCACAACATACCTCTTATGATAATACTTTCTTTTCCATAACACATTCAAGCACCATTTACAATTTAAAGCATCATACTTACCCAATTTTCTCTTATGTTGTCACATGACTTTTTTAATTTAAAGCACTTAGGAATTTGGATCAAATTACGGTCTTGAAAAAAATGGATTAGGCTTACATACAAGGTTGTCAAAGAAATAGGCTAAAGGCTCAAAAGGGTTTAACTAGGGATGATGTCCATGGGTAGGTAAAACTGAAGGTAAACAAATATAGGTTGCCAAAGAAATGCCTAAATCATATCCTAACTTACACTCCTTATTTTTGCTTTGCATACATACCAGGCAAGTTCTAGCATCAGCCACATACATAGAAGATACTATTAATCTCATACACACAAGGCACATGGTCGACTTGATTGGAAGTAATATAGACTCTCGACCCAACAAGTGAAGGAATTGAACCACACAATATCACATAATGAGTCACAACTAGAGCCTAAACGTCTCAATAGTCACAATTGTAGCACATACTCTTGTTATAATCTCATGCTGCCTATCAAAATAATTTCATGCGAAGCTAAAAAAAAATTTTAACTACTAAAAAAACAAAACGAAACAAAAATGAAACAAAAGCAAACAAACATAGATGCGAATAGAGAAGTATAGCATGCAATACCACCACCCCACACTTAAACGGGACACTGCCCTCAGTGGAAAAATAAATACGAAGAACCTGGTTAGTCGGACTCTTCCTCTATGTCTGGGGTCATACCCCTTGCATTGAAATCATCATCAGAGTCTTCATCCTTAGAAGTTCCTCATAAGTATCCCACTTAATTCCAAGCGTGAGTCAAGGTATTTGCAGCGGGGTGGGTTCTCCTTGCTCCTTGCGGCCTCTTTTCTTGCCCTTTTGGGAAGTGGTAGCCTTCTCCTTGCCTTGTCTCTCTTTAGGTGCCATTGTACCTGAGACTTGAAATAGTGTTAATGGTAGCACAATCTCAATGGATACAATCTATACACAGGCAGTAGGGGTACCACCCCACACTTAGGTTGTTGGCACCAACTAGTGAGGTGAAAGTGATCGATTACTCAGGATTCATCGACATACGTTTTAGGAACTATCTTCCGACAAGAAGATCAGTGATGTATCACTACTTGCATCCATTGCACTACGTTCATGTTAAGTATAACAACACTACTACATAGGGGTTACATCATGGTATAGTTATTTTCAACAATCACAACCTC
Source organism: Capsicum baccatum var. pendulum (assembly GCA_030864225.1). NCBI lineage: Eukaryota > Viridiplantae > Streptophyta > Magnoliopsida > Solanales > Solanaceae > Capsicum > Capsicum baccatum. The sequence continues at coordinate 153,483,206 of CM061555.1, read as the reverse complement.
CTATGTCGGTAGGCAACTATAAGTCTTATCCCGATGAACGAGATAGTCTAACATGTAAGTATCCAAGTAACAAGCTTAAGCAATGTTCATAGCCATGGTAATTCTGCAAATAGTATAACAATGCTTATTAAAACCAAAATCAAGTCGGAGACCGGTCAAGATTATCCTAACGTATATGTTCACTCACATGGTTGTGTATCAACAATCCAAACACATTAACATCACCAATGATCTTTGAAGATATAGCAATTCATAATAGGCATAGGAACGTAGTACTTACTAGAAATAGATGAAGAATAATAGAGTACTTACGTGATTGAAGCCTTTGGAGATGTTCTTGTGAATTGGAAGAGCACAAAAAGAAGTTTTGAGATGATTTGGACGGATGTGCGGCGCCTTTGGGTCAATTATTAGTGTGGTTATGTGTCAAGACTAAGTCCCCTTTATATAGGAAGAGAATGGGTCGGGTTATGACCTATTTACAATCAGTTTTGGAGACAAAAATGCTACATATACGGCGCATAATGCTTGGCATAGTCATGACATATGCGGCGCATTGTCTATAGCATAATGGGACATATGCGCCGCATAGTCTATGGAATTTGTAGACATATGCGCCGCATAGTCTATGGCATATGAGATACTGAGACCAAATGCCATAGCATAGGCGGCGCATAGTCAAAAGCATACCTAGGAATAGGCGGCGCATAGTGTATAGCACACTAGATTCCGAGACCTTAGGCTATAGGATAGGTTGTGCATCGTTCGTGGCCTAGTTTTACCAAGGCCTAGCCTTTCTCGATGCCTATTTTGGCGTGAGAAATGCTCAATCCATAGCCTTATGCATCACCATTCCTAACTTACCAACTTTACCATACAATGCGTCCAAATCGTCAATTGAAATCAATCTCCTCGTTGAATACTTCTTGCACCTATTTTTGCTCAAAACCAAACGAAAACAATTAGTACGATGGGTTGCCTCCCACCAAGCGCCTTAGTTTTGGTCGTGGCACGACTCTTATTTTTGGATTTTTCATTTAGCAAAACAAAACAAGTACTAGAATGAAAGGAAAAACGATAAACAATAAATGAAAAAACGATGGGTTGCCTCCCATCTAGCGCCTTATTTATTGTCGTGGCTCGACATAGTAATCTCAAGTACTTAGACTTCGTTGAGATAAGTGATGGATCATTTTCTGAAAGGATTTAGACGACAATGAGGCTTACCTGTGGGCATGCGATCTTCTTCAAGATGGCTCTTACATTTTCCTGGAGGATCTCCAATTATATCATCAATAGTCCAACCCATAGCTCTCTTGTATCTCTTCAGAGCAGAGATGAGAGCTTCTACGTGTTGTTCACTTAAATCATCTGTACTCTCCAGAAGTATATTTCTACTTTCCAAGAACACATACCTTAGATAATCGGGAAGCTCTTGCGATTCTAGCATTGGTGGCTCGTCAAAGGGAGTCTTCACTTTTGGTTGATTCTTGAGATCACAATCTGGTTGCTTAGGAGTATAAGGCTCTATTTCTGTTAGAGCACTCATAATTTCTTCATAACCTTCATTATCTTCATGCTCAACTTTCAGTGGCACAGCAGACAATGGCTCAACAGTAGGCTGTTTCTCTATAGATAATGCTTTTGTATCCTCATGATGAACATCAGCTATAGATAACTCATTCATATCGCTGGGCTGCTTCATTGTTTTGCATATATCAAACCGTACCACTTCGTCATTAATTCGAAACAAAAGCTCATTATCTTTCATGTCAATAAGCACACTTCCAGTTGCAAGGAAGGGATGTCCCAAGATGATGGGAACTTCAGAATCCTCCTTACAATCCAGAATAACGAAGTCTGCAGGAAAGATGAATGAAGAAACTTTCACCAACACATCATTCAAAATACCCACAGGTCGTTTTACCGACCTATCAGCCATCACGAGCCTCATATTGGTTGGTGTCGGATCGCCTAGCCCCAACTTCTTGTAGATGGATAGTGGCATCAAATTGATTCTAGCACCTAGATCGCACAATGCCTTAGCAAAATCCAACGATCCAATTGTGCAAGGAATAGTGAAAGCTCCAGGATCTGCCTTCTTTTGAACTAGCGATCTTGTTGCGATTGCAGTACAATGATGAACATTATCTGCTAACTCATAACTTGCTGCCCGCTTCTTTGTCAACAGGTCTTTCATAAACTTCGCATATCCAGGCATTTGTTCAAGTGCCTCCACCAATGGAACATTGATGGTCAGCTGCTTGAGCATAGTCATAAATTTGCTGAACTTAGTCTCATCCGCCACCTTCTTCAATCTTTGGGGAAAAGGTGGTGGTGGGTATGGAAGTGTTCTCTCCGCGGTTTTCTTCTCCTCTTGCTTCCGTTTTCCCACTTTTTCAGGCTGCACAGTGCTGGATGTGGCGTCCTTGATGTCGGGAGTAGTGGCTGGGGCATCTTCTCCTTTTACATTGTCATCCATTTCCGCAACTTCGTCAATCACTTTCTTGCCTTTTGCTGAAGTTTCCAGCACCTTACCACTTCTGGTAGTGATGGCCATGCATGACCCATCATTCCTTGGGTTTTGCACAGTATCGCTAGGTAAAGTGCCGGCCTTTCTTTGGTTGAGTGCTGCTGAAAGTTGACTGAATTGCTGCTCTAGTTGTCTAATTGAAGTGGAATGTGAATCTACTAATTGTTTCATGGCGGACAAATCATTAATTACCTCCGTAACTCCCGCGCTCGTTGCTTCCACTCCTTTCAATAATTTAGCCATCATGTCTTCCATACTTCCAGAATTAGATATGGTGGTATCACGTCTGCTAGGGGGAACGTACAAACCACTCTTTTCATTCTTATTCTTCCAACTACCTTGGTCTTTGTTTCCAGATTTATCATAATAGTTCCGACCTTGGTTTCCTTGGGTATTCCCTCGGAAACCCCCTTGATTGTTCAAGTAGTTGACCTCCTCTTCCGAATCAGGTTCGTCTCTTCCTTTTGACGCAATCGCTTTTACTTTTTCAGCCTTCCCTAATAGATGCTTTGTAAGAAGATCCATTTGGGTTTTCATGTGCGCCATATCTTGATCACGTTCTTCTTCTCTTCTTCGTTGGTCTGTAGTCATGCCAATAGATAAAGTGGGGCTTGCTACCTCAGAATCCCTGGTATGTCAAGCTCTACTTTGTTTCGTCATACGATCTAGCATATTGCTTGCTTGACCAAAGGTGAGGTCCATGAAAGAACCTCCAGCTGCGTTGTCCACCACTGGTTTAGTTATTGAATTCAAGGCTCTATACAAGATCTCCATGAGGTGAACATTAGTCATGTGATGGTTTGGGCATCTCGCTAGCTTTGTCTTGAACCTCTCCCATGTTTCATGAAGAGCTTCAGAGGGAAGCTGTCAAAAATTTATGATCTCATCTCTCAACTGTGCTCTTTTGGATGGCGGAAAGAATCTTTCTAGGAAAGCGTCTTTCAATTGCCTCCAATTAGTAATAGAATCAAGAGTCAGCCCATTCAACCATAGAGTTGCCTCCCCAGACAGAGACAATGGAAATAGACGTAATCGAATTGCATTCTGTCCAACGCCCGGATTGTCGAATGACTTGCATGTGGAAATAAAGTTGATCAGATGCATATTCGGATCATCGCCTGCTAGTCCACCAAATAATCCCTTGAGTTGCAAAAGCTGAATCATGGTGCTAGTGATATTGAACTTTGCTCCAGGTGATAAGGGTGGCAGAATAATGGCTCCTGTGGCACCAGCTTCATCCAAATCCTCATCATCATCATCAAAAGGAATCTGCACAGCTCGGCGATCAGGTCTCAATCGCGTTTGACGATCTCTCCTTTGCATGGGTGCCGCCATCTCAGCAGTATGCCGTGGGTTTAGTAGCTCTTCATCGCCCAGATCCTCATCGTCAGGATTTGTTGCTCGCCTACGGTTATCAATATTCTGTTGATGCACTTGAGCAGCCATCCTTTCAATTTCACGTTGTGCCTCCATTGATGCACTGAATAAACCTAAATAAAACAAAAACAACAACTAAAAGTAAAAGTACGAGAATCTTTGACCAAAGGGTCTAGTAATTATCACGAACTTGATTGACACTCGTATTCCCCGGCAACGGCACTAATTTTTTATAACGCTCAATCTACAGCTCTCGTAGGAGTGTAAAGCGGTCGTTAGCAAATATAGAACCCAACCTGGGTTGGGTGTCGATCCCACAGGGAATAGCTTGGCCAACAAGTAAGTAAAATTACTAAACTTTTGGTGCAAGTCTCGTAAGAGGGGGGGATTCTTGTCGTGCAAGTAATTAAATAAAGTATCAAAATAAAAGCTGAAAATAAAAAGAAAGAATATTACGTGAGTTGTAAACAATGAGAATTGAAGCATTGGGGTTATGTCCACCTTCTGAGGTATACGTCTCTATTGGCTATGAGTGTGTAGAATTCTGACATGCAATTGCTTATAGAGAATTATAGTCGATGGTAAATCCAAGCGTCTCTCGACCTAAACAAGGACTATTTCACTTTAACTCTCTCGAGCTTAAAGCGTGTCTAACGGTACGAATTCTCCAAGAGGTTAGTCCAGTTACGGCACTAGCTTTTTAATAGGAAAGGGTGTCCTACTACCTTGACATTATCTCTTTTCCAGACAAATAACCTTCCTCTCGAACAAGTTAAATGTTAGACTGGCGTATTCTTGCGTTTGCAACCGCAAAGAATGTAGATTAAGATGAAGAGAATAATGATATAAGCAATATACGTGTCTTGAACTCACAAACTCACAGCAATAGATAGTAACTCATTCGGCTTCCATAACCCCAACAGAGAAGTTTAGTTACCCATGACTGCGAAGGAGATCACGATTGACATTGTTATTATATCACGATATTGAGTAATGGCGTGTAGATCAAGTGATAGGCGTGTGGCGTGTTTCCTTGGCTTGGTAACGATTCTCTTGTTGTGGAATTTAAGAATAGAAGAGCAGAAGAAGAAAAATAGAATTAATGGAAAGATTAGAAGAGTGAATAGATGTATTATTAAGAGAGGGATGTATTGAAAGATAGAAGAATGAATTGTGAATGTCTTCTCTCCACTAAGGGAGGAATGTCTTCTCTCCACTAAGGGAGGAATTAATTAAAAATCTCTAGCATGATAGGGTATTTATAATACTCCTATCCTACTCCTACTATGCTAATGAAATAAATAACCAAATCCTACTAAACTAAGGAAATACTTAACCCATTTGTACTAGGTTAATGTAACATTCTCCTAATCCAAATAAACTAATGAAATACATAACCCAATTGTACTAGGTTAATGTATCATTGTCAAAATCCAGCTTTGTGTCTGTAAGTCCCCAAAGTCTTCAGAAATGCTGTTTTAGCCCGGGACAGATTTTTCATGCAGCAGTTTTGGTCCTTAGGTGTCCAAACTCTTTCCTTCCTTCGTGAGCTTTCTTTTGCGTCAAGTAAGCCATAAAATGCTGAATTCTGCATCATTTATACCTGAAACTTTACTAATCATGTTCGTTAGCTCATTTATAGGAAAAAGGACTAAAAGTGCATGAAATATATAATTTGTTCTCAAAACTAGGCTAAAATATGGGCAAAATATATTGATATAGGCATGTAAATTCGCCTATCATCAAGGCCCACAACGCCTATGGAGATTCTTAGTTTTCTTGGGTTGGCTGGTTATTATAGAAAGTTTGTTGAGGGTTTTTCTTCTATTTCAGCACCCTTAACTAAGCTAACGCATAAAGCATCCAAGTTCCAATGGAGTGATGCGTGTGAGGAGACTTTCCATGAATTGAAGAATAAGTTGACTTCTACACCTGTGTTGGTACTTCCAGAAGGTACAGAAGGGTATACAGTGTATTGTGATGCTTCGAGAATTGGTTTAGGATGTGTATTAATGCAGCATGGTAAGGTGATAGCATATGCCTCAAGGCAATTGAGGCCACATGAGAAAAATTACCCCACACATGATCTTGAGCTGGCAGCGGTTATCTTTGCTTTAAAAATATGGCGCCACTATTTATATGGGGTTCATGTTGATATATATACTGATCACAAGAGCTTACAATATATTTTCAGTCAGAAGGATCTAAATCTGAGGCAGCGAAGGTGGATGGAACTATTAAAAGATTATGATGTTGATATTTTGTATCACCTAGGGAAAACGAATATAGTAGCTGATGCGTTGAGTCGTAAGGCTATGATGGCACCTGTAGAAAGGCAAGGGATGATTAAAGATCTTCATCAATTAGCTAGTCTAGGAGTTCGTCTTCTCGAAACTCCGGACGAGGAGCTTATTGTGCATAATGCCATGGAATCCTCATTAGTAGCTGAGGTGAAAGAGAAGCAAGATGCAGATCCTATTTTATTGCAACTCAAGGAGAATGTTCAAAATGGTGCGACGAAGGTATTTGAGCTTTCGCAAGAAGGAGTACTTCTATGCCAAAATCGGCTATGTGTGCCTATTGTTGATGAGCAAAGAAAAAGAATTATGACTGAGGCACATTTCTCAAGGTATTCTATCCATCCAGGGTCAACCAAAATGTATCAAGTTTTGAAGGATGTAAAGGAACATCGCAGAATTTGTAGCTGAATGTCCAAATTGCCAACGAGTTAAAGTGGAACATCAAAAGCCTGGAGGCTATATGCAATGCATAGATCTTCCAATTTGGAAGTGGGACATGATCAACATAGATTTTGTTACAGGTTTGCCTCGTACAACTCGAAAATTTGATTCTATATGGGTGATTGTGGATAGGCTTACTAAATCCGCACATTTCTTACCCGTTAAGACCACTTACACAGTTGAAGAATATTCGAAGCTGTATGTTAAAGAAATAGTCCGATTACATGGAGTGCCAACTTCTATTATATCGGATCGGGGAACTCAATTTACCACAAACTTTTGGAAGTCTTTCCAACGGAGTTTGGGAACACAAGTGAATCTGAGTACAACTTTTCACCCTCAGACGGATGGACAAGCAGAGCGCACCATTCAAACACTTGAAGATATGCTACGAGCATGTGTTATAGATTTTAAAGGCAGCTGGGATGATCATTTACCTCTTATTGAGTTTTCCTACAATAATAGCTATAATTCAAGTATCAAAATGGCACCATATGAAGCTTTATATGGGAGGAAGTGTAGATCACCAATAGGATGGTTCGAAGCGGGTGAAACTCTTATGTTCGGACTGGATCTTGTGTATCAAGCCATAGAAAAAGTCAAGGTGATTCAGCAACGGTTGAAAATAGCCCAAAGTTGACACAAGTCATATGCGGATAGTAGAAGAAGAGGGCTAGAATTTTCGTTAGGCGATTGGGTATTTTTGAAGGTATCGCCAATGAAAGGGGTGATGAGATTTGGCAAGAAAGGAAAGTTGAGTCCACGATATAGAGGCCCGTATAAGATTATTCGAAGATGTGGGCAAGTTGCTTATGAATTAGAGCTACCCCAGGAACTCTCATCAGTGCATCCAGTATTTCATGTATCGATGCTTCGAAAGTGCATCGGAGATCCGTCCCTTATTACTTCTACTGAAGATGTGCAAGTAACAGAAGATCTTACCTATGAGGAGATGCCTATTGCTATATTAGATCGTCAAGTTAAGAAGATGAGAAATAAAGAAGTAGCATCGGTGAAAGTACTTTGGAGAAATCAATAAAGGGAAGAGATTACATGGGAAGCGGAGGAAGCAATGAAATCGAAATACCCTTATTTGTTCAAAGGTGAAAAAGAAGTGCAAGGAGTGGAATTGGGACACTAACAAGTAAGTTTTTACATATGCATAATATCTATATGATGACGTGAATATCAATTATGAATTCGAACTTGTTTCGGCTAAATAACTACATTCACATTCGAGGACGAATGTCCTTAAGGGGGGAAGGATGTAACACCCCGTACTTAATTACGTGCATTAGCCATGGTTATATGTGTTGGAGTATATGTATTGATCATAAGTTAGGTATATATGAGTTTAAGTATGAGTATTGATTATTTTGAGATGGTTTCAAGTGTATAGTTTGATTATATGTGTATAGGAATCGACTTTATTTATACCGGAATTTGCTCGTCGAAGTTTCTATGCGAAGTTTATCGAGTTAGCTTTCCAACGATATAAGGATTTTTGAAAACAGATGAGTATCGGATATAAGCGAGTATGTTCGAAACTTGAAAATGGTGGACGCAATGAACAGTAAATGTGCAGAAATTTTCTGCACACAAAAGTACTGCAGCCAAACAGATTTTTGGATTGACTTTAAACGATCATAACACCTTGTACAAAATGAACTGTGTGAGCTGCTATATATCGATGAGAATCCCCGAGAGTCTTCTTTCTAATACAATTGGTTTCACCCAAATCCATTATCGGAGCAAAGAGTTATGGTCGATTTACCTTAACCTATCAAAACAGTCCACCATGGACAGACTCGGATTTACTTAAATTTTAAGGGCAATATGGTCATTTTCCATCACCTCATGGACGAAAATTGGTCATATTATATACATATACTTAGCCTCATATCCATCATTTATCATCCAAATTATTGAAGAATAAGAAACCCTAGCTTAAGTTCAACTCCAATTATCTTATGATTCAACCGTAGAAAATCCAAATTGATTCCGTAGTTGTGTTCACCGTCTCGAGGGCTTCGAGAAGCACCCCTTATTTGTGCCAACAGTACTTCGAAATCAAAAGGGCCATTTTATGGTAAGGATGTAAATTATGTTGGTGTTATTTATATGGATATGTATATATATATGCATGTGAGCATAAGAAGTATGTTATTTGATTATTGTTGAAAGATGATTGGGAAATAATGTTGGATTATTCTTATGCATGGTTGGATTATGTTGAATTGTGAAGGGATTCGGTGTGATGATATGGTATTGAAATGATTATATATATATATATATATATATATATATATATACACATAAACCTATTGTTCAAGTTGGTTTTTGGAATGCTTTACAAATATTGGTTGTATGGAATTATGGAAGAGAATTGTGGTGTTGGGTTGCTAATACTAGATGCCAAACATTTCATTGTAGATAAGTGATTTGTATAGGCGGGAAGTTGTGTTGAATTGGTATCCGAATCTACAACGAGGTATGTAAAGCATACTCTAACGATGTTCTTTGGCATGAAAACACCAATGTTCTGTCAAGTAAGATTCTGAGGTTGTCCAAAAACATGTATTGTTCTATATTACCAACGAAGTTGCTTCCATTCTATAAAGTGTCAAAATGTTTCATTGATATACCAAAAGGCTCCTATTTCATTGTTGTGATATTGATGATTCTGAAACACATTGTTGATGTACCAATGAGTCTTTATTACATCGTTATTGTATAGAAGGTCTATTACGTGGTTCCTATTGATGTATCATTGTTCCAAAGGTACTATATTGGCATGAACACTAATGTAATAATCTTAAAAGCTTTTGAACTAAGTTATTGGAAAGATCTCTTATGTGTGTTACTTAATATACGTGTGGGTGGTAGCTCAGGGGCTTAAGCCTAGCATGGGCCGATCCCGATACTTGATATGATTATAGTTGATATGTACTGAGGGCAGCCTAATGGTCACAGTACGATACAGTATTAATTATTGTTAGGTGGTTAGAGGTTCGGGGGGAGGAGGTAATGGCAAATGATAATTGTAAAGAATGAAATGAACGAATGTATACCGTTCCACAAATGTGTTTGAATTCAAGAACCCAATTCAGATTAATGATAATGTACATGATCCTAAAAGTGTTTATGAAGTGTGGTTCACTTCTATTATGATTTATTCACTTGCGTCTGATTTTCTTGATCCCCCATATCACATATGATTATTTACAGCTTTACATACTCAGTATATATTTCGTACTGACGTCCCTCACGGGGGACCTGCATTTCATGCTGCAGGCACGAGTGCTTCAGCTCATTCACAGCATAGTTAGTAGCCAGGTCATACAACTATTGTGGGTGAGCTCCAGTTTGATTCAGAGCTTTCCGAGTCGGTTCCTTATGTTTTGTTATTGTACAGGAGTCATGTGTGAGCGGGGGTTTGTCCCGACCCTAGTTATGTCATGTATATCCTAGAGGCTTTGTAGACATAAGGAAGGGTAAAGTCATGGAAGTTTATATAGTGATGTTATATTTGTATATGTGGTGGCCCCGACGGCCAAGTATTATATATATATATATATATATATATATATATATATATATATATATATATATATATATATATATATATATATATATATATATATATTTGTGTGTGTTGTGCTGATACAGGTAATTAGACCCTTCTATATGCAACGAAGTGCTGTCCAATTTTTTGGTGACATGTAAGTGAAAGTACAGGTATTTGAACGGGTTCTCCCGGGCCTTTTCGGCTTCAGGTGCCAATCTGGTCCGATGGGATTTTGGGGCGTGACAGATCTTTATCTTTTACTACTGTAGAATATCTAGATAATTCTACAAGAGAAAAATCTAGTGATCTTTATCTTATACTATTCTAGAATATCTTGATAATTCACAAGATATTTATTCAAGATACTACACTAGGATATTCTAGAAGAACCTATTTCAAAAAATCATCTTTAACTTTTTTCGCACAACCCATGAAAAATGAATCTATATCAGTGCCAACTCAAATAAATACACCCCTCCCTCAGTTCATGAATATGAATCAACGCAGAGGTCATGAAAAGTGACACTTAGCGGTCAAATCCAACAGACACTTAGCGGTCAAATCCAACAGATTAGACCTACTGATATTTCTCTGAATGATTAAGTTAAGAGGTCTCGTTATGTGTCTGTCAATCATGACATTTCTTTATTTTTCTATCTTTATATACAATTTGGATCTATATAAATTTTTCATCATGAAAATTTATCCACTAATTTCATGATCGAGATACACATAGAATTGCATGTCAAATTTTGAAAAATTGAACATAATTAGTATAGGAACAGAGTTTTTAATAAACGTTTTCCCAAGTTCCATGCTTCTATATTATCTCATTCCATTTTACTTTTTGTTTTTATAAATAACCTACCAGCGCTATAAGTTGAAAGAGATATATATTTGTTCATTGAGAGAATTCGACCACGAGAACTGAGGAAGAGGTATATTTGTTTGTGTATTTTTTGTGGGTCGATTTTTGGGTATGGTTCAATTAAGGTTTGTTTTATTTTTTAAAAAATGGGTCATTTAGCTTTGATTTGACTTTTTCTGTTAAAGAAAGGATAAAAGAATGACATTGAAAATAAATTTGACCTCAAAGTATGATAAATGATATATTTAGTCAATTTTTCAAAGTAGAGCGCTAAATTTAGCCCCAAAAGTATGATAGGGAGGGTAAACTTGATCCCAAAATATGACGAACGATATATTTAGTCAATTTTTTTTTAAAATAAAGAGATAAATTTGGTCCTCTTTCTTTTTTTTTTCTTTTTAAAAAATATAGTATTCAGAAAGAAATAAAATTTAGCATTTTTTTAATGATTCAAAATGAATAATGTGGATAGTACTCTTGAAATAAATAAATTTTTAACATTTTTTTTATGATTCAAAATAAATAATGTTTTCAAAGTCTAAAGGTGTATTAACCTTTTTTTCAAAATTACTTTTCTCTTTAATTGATTTTTTTAACTATCGCTAACTTTAAGAAGAGTTTAAGAAAAAAGTAAAAATATTATATTGATAAATGGTTCTTTAATTAGTATAATTAGTTTAACTTTTCTTAAAAGATATGCTATAACCCAAAAATATATATTATTTTGAGCGGTGGGAATAGCAGCGTTTCAATCGGCAGGAAGGGTTGGTTGATTGTTTCGTAACAGTGAAGATAAAGAACAAACCTGGTGCATTAATTTTGTTAGGATGTGCTGGTTTTCAATCATAATTAGAAAAAAAAATTGTGATAAGGTCTCCTTCATATTTAATTGGATGAAATATTTTCGACTTTATAAATAAATTAAGCTGTTTTACTATTACACTGAAATTCAACTAATTTACGTACCCACACAATGCGCGAATTATATTAAAATATTATTTTCAATAGTTTCGTATAGAGATATCTTGTTAAACTTAAAAAACAATTCAACTATTATATTATTTTTCAATGAAATTCCTTAATTACTAGTTTAACCGCACGTGCTTTGCATGTGTAACGTTTGATTATTTAAAATTAAATGATTTTATCTATTGCAGAGATTTTAATAAAGTGTAAAAATCCAAATTACTTTTCAAAAATCTTTCACACTTTAATATAATAATGTAAACATAAACATATACACATATATGTTCTATAAGTTCCAAGTGGTTGACAGATCATCACTTTTGCGTTTGCGACTTGGCGTACCTCTTTCCCTTGTTGCCACAGGCTAAGAGAGACTCATCAATTTGAATCATATTTGTGTTACGTTTTTTTATATATTTAAAATCTTTCCTTATTTTTAAAGTTAAATCTTTACAAATTTATTGATTACATTCTATTACGTTACGTACTTAAAACATTTAAAAATTTTGAACTTCTTAATTTTTTCTTATTCTAATAGTTTTATATTTATTTTTAGATTTTTCAAATCTTCTTAAAATCAAATTTTGTTGATTTAGAATTCTTAAATTAATAGGAAAAGTACTAGTTGTTATTAATTTTGATGACTTCTAATAAGGAAAGGCTTTACCATATTTTATTAATTTTCAACTCTTAAATTAGAAAAAGATATAGAAATTCTCAAGTTTTCTAATAAGCAAAAGTTTTAACCATAAATATATTTAATTAATTTTCAACTCTTAAATATTAGGAAGAAATGGGGAAAAAGACAATTTTGTCTAAAGTAAAGACTTTTAATGAAGGACAAAAAATTCAATTCACTTTTTTAAGAGTCTTCACACTTTTAATGTATTATAAATATACATACTACTAAAGATATTAGATTATTAAATCCCCCCCCCCCCAACCAACACACACATTCACCTCCAATTAAAATTGTATAAGTAAAAAACAATCAAGTAATTGTGAAAATATGTTTCATATTTTTATTATTATATTCTTCATAGTTTCCCACTATGTGGGAATATACTGGTATGTTGTTGTTGTTGTTGTTGTATTCTTCATAGTTTAAAATTATTAGATTTTTAATATTGAATTTTTTATTTTTAAATTTTTATTCTATTGTTTATTCTCTTCAGTTTAAAATTTATGAATAGTAATATGTGTGTTATATAATTACTTCATTATTTCTCAAATTTGTTAAAAATAACCCCCACCCCATCCCCCTCCCTTGGCATACATTATTCTACTATTGTATTTTAATTACTTTACTTTTCTCTAATTTAACTTTGAGTTAGATTATTATTTTTTCATTTGTTACACACAAGCAATTGAGTTTTCTTCTCTCTTATCTCATAATACAAATTAGATAAGAAGAAAACTTCAAAAAATAAACTAATATGTTAGAAATGAGTATGATTTAAATTTAAGTTAAACATTTTCACCTCTATCAAAATATAGTTTTATTTCATATTCAACTTCAAAATTTTATTATTTAAATTAAATTCAAAAAATTATTAACTTGTCGTAAGAATTAGAAAAAATTACAATGCATGTAAATTTTTGGAATATGAATTTTAAAGAAAATAAAATCATGAATTCATCATATGAAAAAAGAATTTATATCTATAGTTGTGTACAACATATTTTATTATAATATAAGCTACATCATTGAAAATATATGATTCTAGTTTGTGATTAAACATTTACCTTTTTCAATCAAAAAATTAATTATAAAAATTACCAATATGAGAAACTAGAGAAAATTGAAGGAAGTGTGTCTCTTAAGTCTTGAATGGAGGGTTGATGACATTGACTAACTTAAAAGATTAAACATAATTAGAAAACTTAATTAATTTAATTGTAGACTTGATTAATATTTTAAAAACTGTCAATCTTTTCAAAAATACAAATCAACCTACTCCCGTTCTCTCCAAATCAACTATCTCCCTCTTCTCTCCCCTATCTCTATCTCGACAGTTTCTTTCAAGTTTCTCCCAACCAATAGTTCTACAAATTTCTCTCTTCAACCTTCGACGACTTAAAACTCTTGGCAATAAATATTTGGGTTTCGAGTTTCTTTTCGACTTTTAACTGTCAATCGACATGACAACATTGCTCTTCGGCAACAATAACTTCTAGTTCTTCATCGTCCTTTTTCTTCTTTCACAAGTAAAAAACTAGGGCTTTCTAGTTATTAAGAAAAAAAAGAACTTGAGCCAACTTCTCTTCTAGTATTGGTTAACAATTTCAATATTTGCTGCTTAAATTTAAAGAGACTGAACAAAAACCTAATTTCTGGTATTTCTTCTCTTCTCTTTTCAGAGTGAAATATGATTTTTTGTTGTTATTGTAGTTCTTGTTGTCAAACTGTTGATTCGATTTGTTGGTGTCTATTGAGTTTTTTGAAGTTTGATTTTTGTTGGGTGTATTTGTACAAAGTAAACAACAATTTTATGTTTTTGGTCACTTGTAACGCCCCGAAATCGGATCCTGAGATGTCACACGGTGCTTAAGGTCACAAGTGACCCCAAGCTAACTTTTCATCTGGCAAAACCTAAAGCAACTGAATAAAATACATAAAATAGAAGGAATAATGCGGAAACAACCCATAAATTAGTCTGACCAACATGAAAGTAAATTTATACGGTCACAATTCTGCTCATATATATACAAATCTGAAACTGAATACACTGACTACTAGTGACTGTCTATAAAGCCTCTACTAGCATTGGCCAAAGATAGCCAGGTCATGACTCCCAACTACCCCTACTTAATACGACTGAATACAGAAAATATAATACACCTCAAATCTGAACAACTCAAGTCCCTGAATCAAAATGACTAATCACCTGTTGATCGAGAGCTGCGACCCAGCTGAACATGATATGTGCGCTACAGCTTGTACCTACATTTTGATAAGAATGTAGCCCATGGAAATATGTGGGTCAGCACTTTGAAATGTACTGAGTATGTGGGGGTGCATGCAACAATATAAGTAGTATAATCAATTTCATGAAAACATGCATACGGACAATGATGACTCACTTGGCTTGAGTTATATCAAATCATACTTTTCGTAATTTTATAATAAACAGTTCATATGATAAAATCTCGTAATCCACGTCAATCATTATAAATCATAAATTATGATAAATCATCCTAAATTATCATAAATTATCATATCGTCAAAAATCATCGTAAGAAATTATAATCATCATAAATGACCATAAAACATCATAAATATCTCAACTCTTTGACTCAAATCTTGGAGTGACTCGGTAATTCAAGAAACTTAATCTTATGGATACGGGAGTTTTCTATAACCGACAACCCCACGTGAGCTACGTGGAATACCAACGTTTAAAACCCCCGTTGGTGGGAGCGTCATACTCTTTGTCAGGGAGTACGACCTTAAAACTGTAATAATCACAATCAGGCTCTCTAGACAATAATATCATTATCAAACAATCCTACTGTGGCACATAGGTTTTGGGAAATACCAAATTTCCCTCTCAGTGCTAAGTACTACTCCCCGACAAGCTCAGAACTCGTTAGGAAATCCACCACAACATCACAAGGGTCTATCATAAAGACCAAATCAAATCTCTTTCTCATTTATCAAATCATATAAATTTGTGGATTCCTAACTCAACACATTTTAGCTCAAAACATTTTAATCTTCCTCAACATCAACAAGGTATCAATGCATTGAACCATAACCGACTCGACATTTGGAAAAGGATATGAAGACTCAATACGTAATATTTTTAATAATTAGCTCATCAAAACTATCCGAAAAATACCAAGACTCATTACAACTTCGATATCAATATACCCAATAGCTCAAATCGTCATAAGGAAGCTCAAAATTTGACACATGGCTCGAAAACACTTGAAAATACCAATAATTCATTCTTGAACTTAAAACGTGGATACATGTTCAAAATATATCAATTCTTGATAGAAACACCAAGAATCCCAATATTAAATCTCAATTCATAGAACGAAAATAGTCAAATACTCATGTGATTCAAAACTTACAATTCAAATCTTTATAAGTTCATAATCGAATTATTTAGACATAATTCAACTTACAGAACCATATGAATCCATTAAATAATCATAATTGGCAAGCTTGAACAATTTACATATATATATATAATCAAAATCTCATGGTAGGATATCTTGAAAATAAATTCATTTGCCAAACTCATAATAATCTATTATAAAAATTAAAGATACAGGCACAAGAACGGAAGAATTATTCTTGTTCAAAGCCCCACATACCTAAAAATGGAAGATGAATATTAACTTCCGACTCCAGAACTTTATTCACGAAAATAAAGGGTGCTTTTCGAAGCCCTTAACATGATCAACTCGAATCCCAAATCAATTTGAAATTTCTACGGTTCAATCAAGAGACATAGAAAGATGAAATTTGGAGTAGTAGGGTTGGGGTTTGAGCCTTAGAAAATTTTGGAGAAAAATGAGCTATTGAATGCTCTTAATGGACTTAAATCCATGGTTTATCCAGATGGATTGGAGTAGGAATGACCAAAATACCCTTAAAAATCAAATAATGTCAAATCTGTCCTTTGGTGGACTGTTTTGATAGGCTGAAGTAGATCGACGATAACCTTTTGCTTCGATAGACAAATTAGATGAAACTAATTTTATTGGAAAGAAGACCCTCAGAGCTTTCTGTTGATATATAGTAGCTCACCCAGATAATTATGTACAAGAAGTTATGATCGTTTGAAGTTGACCCTAAAATTAGCCTGGCCTCAGTATTTTTTTTCCTGCACATTTATTCACCACTATTCATGGTTAGATCAGAGTGATCATAACTCATCGCTCGAGTGTCCGTTTTGGATGATCCACATATCGTTGAAAATCTTATTCGATGTTCTACGCGATGACGGGTTGCATATACAGAAATTCCACACAGAAAAATTATTAATCACGATAAAGAATAGAATTCAACACATTTTCATCCGAGATCTTAACGGACTCTTGGAAAGATAAAAATGCTTTAACGACTCGACACATTTGGGAGCAAAATATTTAACGGAAAAACTCGAGGTATCACATCACTGTTGACGTTCTTGGTGTTTGTGTTGTGTTGGTGTCGTTAGGTTGATTTGTTGTTGTTCTTGGTAAAAATGGTGTATTTGATATTAAATGGTGATATTGTTGTTGTTCTATTGAACAAAATCTTACTACTATTTTTTTTCCTGCAATAGATGAACCATCTGATGCAACAGCTGAACCATCTGATGCAACATATAAATAATCTAATGCTATAAATGAATCATCTGATGCAATAGATGAATAATTTATTAGATAAAATTCTATCAACTATTCCAACAGGACGACATGTCCAAGACTTTGATTTCTCCCAATAGATAATTCATCTGTTGCGACAGATGATGCTTCTGTTTGAAGAAATCTAAATAATATTGACAATTGATCTGTTGCATAGACTAGTCATCTGTTTCAACAGGTGAGTGTCTATTGAAAAAAATCACAACAGTATAGAAACTATTTTTATTATTTACAATAGATTACTTGTCTGTTGCAACAATTTAGTTATCTATTGTAATGGATAACACACCTATTGCAACATATGTGTGATCTGTTGGAAATGTTATTTTACTGTGTTGTACATGTTAGATTTACTGCTATCCCCTTTTAATGATGATTTAATCAATTATAATCTTTTTATTTTCTCATTATTTTTAAATAATATGGCTAAAGAAAAAGAAACCGAATCAAGTCTAAGTAAAGAAACAAGTGAAGCAGCTAGGCAATATCCACCACTCTATGAGCTTGCTTTACAAGAATTATCTGACTCAGAAGTAGAAGATAATGAACACGGGGATGAGGAATGTTTCAAAAAAAGATGATCCAAATGCTAATAGCCCTTCCACTGAAGAGTTGGTCAAAACCTTCAGCATTGATAGTTATCCTGTGAGAATGCAGTGCGATGGTGCTACAAATTTAATTGGTGATTTCGTGGTTAATTCGATTATGGCAAAATCTTTTGACGCCTTTAGAAAAATACTTGGTGAACAAAAATTGAATGCTTATTACAGTGATTGCTGCTTTGGGCAATATCTTAATTTACTGGTGGACAACAATACTCATTTCCAAATGAAAATGATATATGATCTTCTCAAGCATAGGTTTATGTATGAAAATAAAGATAAGATAGATGAGGTATGGATAAATTACTGTGGAATGCCTATTTTTTTGGTTGAAAGGAGTTTGTCATAGTTACTGGAGTAAAATATTATCCTCTTTCTCTTTCTCAAGTAATACCTATTCTAACCGCAAAAAGTACCCCGCACACCCCAAAAAGGCAAAGTCAAGTCAAGTGATAGTGATGACTTGGTGTCCCTTGTTGGTCCAAGCTTCAAAAACAAAAATCTGATAGAAGCATTGAAAGGTAAAAGACTTTCAAAGAAGCACAAACAATCATTGTTCTTGGTTTGGTTTGCACATAATATTCTTTGGGTGAGAGACGTTAACAACAACATACCACTTGATTTAATAAAGCTCTCTAAGGATCTTGAGGAATCTAACAACTATATTTGGGGTTATGAAAGCTTCAAAATGACCGTCAAATATTTTTTGACTCCATTAATACCAATGACAGTCAACTTATATGGCTTTCCATGGGCTTTCTTGGTAAATATTTACTTTATTATGATTCATTTATTTTTTATTGAATAATGCTTTTAATTTATTGGCGTTATTTTATAGGCTTGGGCATTTGAAATCATTCCTTATTTGAGACAACAAGTAAACTACCAGGAAGAAGTTTCATGTCCAAGAATCCTGAGATGGTTGTTGGCCAAAACTGATAAAAATGCAAAAATTCTTGATCTATTCAACCCCAAAGGAAGCAATAAGTCTAATTCTAATTAAGTTTTTGTTTTACTTAATGATTTATTTAAATGATTTAATCATCATTCTAATATATGTACTGATTTATTAGATTGTGCATCCGTGGCTTGTTTCGACCAATCGAGAGTTGAAAATGCCATTTTTCTTACTTTACACTCTGTGCAAACTTTATCGGACCCTAAGGTCATTGATAGAATAAAAAAGAAATTGTCTAGAGCATCAACCATCATAAGAAAAATAATAATTTTGGAGGGTGGCTTGTTGTTGCTGATGGTGTTAGTGGTGATGGAGTTATTGGTGTTGGTAGTGGTGCTGCTGTTGGGGATAATGATGCTCCTCTTGTATTTTTTAAAACAACAAACCATTATGATTATGATCATATTGATTTTACAGATTTTGCTCCTCCTAGCAAATATTTTGTATGCAAATGTCAAGACTGTAAGGCAAAACATGATGGAGTGATTAATGCTATTAATGCGTTAACTGCTTTTATAAAGGAATTAAAATCTAAGTGGGATGTAATTCCATCTAAGAGCATTTTATATCGTACACTCCATTAGAGATTAAGGTGGCTAATAGAAGAAGGAAAAAAATTTCCAAGGCTTCATCAAGCATCGAAAAAAGCAAAATTACAACTCCTCTGTCTTTGTATTGCACTTTTGATAAATGTACAAGGGCCATAGGAAAGCAACATAAGACGAATAAGGTGAATATATATCATCTGTTCCAACAAACAAACAGACTACATATCTGTTTCAACAGCTGACACATCTGCTGAAAATTATTAAACATATATATACATTAGTTTCAATAGTTGACTAACCTGTTGCATCAGACGCATTATTTGTTGCAACATATGTCTCGTCTATTTTAGCAAATCAAATAAGTCTTCCTACTATTTGAATTTGTACCAACAGATGACCTATCTTCTCCAATAGATGAGTCATCTATTGGGACAAATTAAACCAAGACTTTCTACTATTTTAGTCTGTCCAAACAGATGAGTCATATATTGTAACAGATAGGTCATGTGTTGAAAATTATCATAGTAGTTTTCCTCCTATTTTAATTTATCCTAACAGATAATTCATCTACTGCAACAGATAGGTAATCTGTTGGTACAATTTAAAATAGAAGAAAGACCTGTTTGATTTGCTAAAACAGATGAGTTATCTTTTTCCATTTTTTGATATCTTTGTGATTAGTATTGATAATTTTGACTTTTCAGGTAGATGTCATAGTAGAAGATACTGTTGAACAACATAATATCACAGTTGATAATCCATCAACTGCTTTCAAAGACAAAGAAAAATTAAGGCCTATCAGTCTGGAATAACGAAAGAATTACCCATTTGAAGGATTTAACATCTCGGAAGAGACTCCAAAAAAATTAACAAAGTTGATCAATGACTATTCAAAATGGATTGCCGATGGGCTATTAAAGCTTCATGATAGCAGGTACATAAATTATTTTTAAAGATATTTATTTATACAATTATTGTTGTAAAAACATGACATTAACACATATAAATCATGCAGGGAATAAAATGATGAACACTACAAAGTGAACGAATCGAGTCTTGGTTTTAATATGTTCGACTTTGTTGTTGCATATTCCAAATGAAGAACTAGTTCTATTTGATGTCACTGCCCTAAATTTCTAGAAAGATGAGGTGTAAATGCCATACATCTTACTATTAATACTTTATTTAATTGTATGTATCATCACATAATCTAAAATATTTGATAATATGTGTAGTACATCGATGTCATTTTTTAATATCTCCAAAAGAAGGCCAAGTTGCAAATATAAGAACAATACAAATACACGATATGCATTTATTTTGTACAAAGTTTACATCAATAATGTCTATGATAGGTATTGTCAACTATAATAGAAAGTTGCCCGAAATGAGAAATGCTTAATCAAAATCATCAAAGTTTTAAGAATTTCAGCTAGCTACCTTGACATTAGGTCGATGAAGTATACATACCAATCACTTGCGGTGATGAATTATATTGGGTGTTGGCTGTCACCGTTCTAGAAGAAAGGTGCATCCGAGTTTATGACTCAATGTCGAGAAGGAGATATTCTGTGCCGCCATCTGAGATACAAAAGATAGCTAAAATATTGCATACTTACCTTGATATAAGTGACTTTTTGGATCAAAAGGTTCGTACTGATTGATCGACGATTAAAGAATACCGTGATAAAATGATCAATCCATTTGATGTAAAATATCTTGAAGGAAGTGCTAAGCAACCCATTGGTACTTGTAAATATTAATAAAGTATCATAATTTAGTTTTATTTTATAAATTTCACACGCATACATTAATTGCAAGATATGAATTATCTAATTTCTACAAACACAGGGATTGTAGTTTTTTTGTTGCTGCTTATGCTGAGTATTTGAGCGATGGATTACAGGTACCAAATAATGGACTTAATGCCAGATTACTTCGTAAAAGATACGATACTATTTTATGAAAACATGGAGAAGCAAAATCTTAGAACCATATGCAAGCGACATTAAAGATCCACGACGACCAAAGCCGAATTTCATGGCACCGAATGAAGAACAACTTGTCCAAATTGAATAGATCTACGTAGCGTGAGTCTGTCAAAGTAATAATCTCTCCTTAGGAATTGTTGGCACCAAAACTTAAATTTTTGATTTATTTGTTGAGTAGATCATCTGTACCCATAATAGTTTTTTAACATTTCATTTATTTGTTGATTTATTTCTTGTAATTTTTGAAGGCTTCGATTTATTTTATTTTGTCTATGTTATCCTTAGATTTGAACTTAATAATTGAAATAGAATACTAGATTCAAATATTGCAATATATAATGTATCTGTTGTAACATACGACATATCTATTGAACATTATCAAACAGATTTAGACATATGTTGCAACATGTAAGTCATCTATTGAAAATTATCAAACAGGTCTTCCTACTATTTAGATTGGTTCAAATGGGTGATCGACCTGTTGCAACAAATAGACTTAGATATAAACATTTGTATAATGCAATAGATGACCAACCTATTGCAACAGATAAACTATCTGTCAGAACAGATAGACTATTTGTTACAATACATAGATAATCTGTTGCATTATAAAAAATCAATTTTCATCAAATATAAAAAATTATCCTGAAATAAAAATTGTTATGGTGTTTGTGTTTCTACATCTTCTTTTTTATATACAAGCTCCAATCATTTAGTTAGTACCCCATAAGCTCAGACCTTTTGCATCCTTACCACAATGTTGTCGCATAGAAAGGTCATTGGGTTGGACATTTCTGTGACTATTAGGAAACATTTGATGTGTGCAAGTGCGTACGACCCGCATGCAACACTGACTTTATTTTTTGGAAGGTCTCTGTCCTTGTTTCGACCTTCAAAATCCCATGGTTGCTTCAACACTTTTGTTGATAAATGATTCATCAGTCTACTTTGCCTCAACAAGTTGGGGAACGATATCAACAGTGGCTGCATCTTAGTAAAAAAATTTGCCTCATCGAAGACAGACAAGTTAAAGTCATAAACCCTCATTATTTCCTCCTCGAGCAGTATCTCAATAGATAGAAAATGTTTATTCTCCATGTTCATGACTGCAAGACTCCTCTTTGATTTGGTCCAGTCCTTGCCGTGTGGATAAGGCCTCTTCCCTCTAATGTAATTAATCATATCTTCATCCCATTCGAATCCAGAAACTAACGAATCAAATCCCAGGCCACCAGGAGTTGACGCTAGCTCAATGAGTTCATCGTACCTATCCTTGAAATTATTGTAGAAGTTGAGGTTTATTATCCTATCGCTAGCATCATAAGTATCCGGGTAAGCTAATTGCCCGCCCCTAATGAGGTAAAGAATTTCATCAACATACTATGACATAAGAAGACAATTTTTAAATAGGTTAGTAATTTTTAAAAAAGAAAACAAAGTGGAAGCACTATAAGAATTTGCTTTATTTATGACCAACATTTAGGGTTGAATTAATAATCTCATCTCTAAAAATACATATATTAGGATGAGATTATATGTCGGTCTTTAATAGTATATTTTAATGCGAAGGTACAAAATCTAGTCCCTAATATTTTTTAACTGGTCCTAAATTGTATTTAAGAGCTTTGAGTGGGAAAAACTAATGCCAAATTTTTTAATAATTTTATTTTATTTCACTAAATATACTAATACACACCTTAATTATTTCCTTTTTACTTTAATTTTCTGAAAGTAGCTCTCTACGTATACTACTGTACATCGTTCAATCCTCAGCGGTTGGTCACAAATTTACCCTAAGCTACATCAATACACACTAATTTGCAGATTCACAACGCGCATGGGAGCAACTTTGCGAATTGCTTCTTCAATTCCTTGGGTTATTCTAACTGATTTGCCCTAATCTCTTTTTTTACCTCTCTCGAGAATTCTGAGGTATGATTTCTATTCCATGTTGCTCTTTTTTCCAAAATTATTCTAAATTAGTTTTATTGTTGGGTTGTTTGAATTACTCTTATTTTTCCTACTTTATTCAATCCGAATCTGTCATTTTTTTATTTGTACAACTCGGTAATTTAGTATGAAATTTATTAATTTGTGGATAGTCAATTATTGTCTGTCTATCGTCTAGCTACTAGGAATAGCAATGGGGTGTAGCTGGTGCAGAGTGGGGCGGGTTTACTGCTATATGGGCCATTGTAGGGCAGTCTCCAAGTGGGAGGGGAGGGTCTGGGCGGGGTACAACAAAGCCTTAGCTTTTTAAAATTGTGGGGGTGTGGTGTGGGGATAGAGTCTCAATATTATGATGCTTTCCCTATTGCATTTTGGATGTCGTACATCTTTATTTTCTTTCAACATGACGTGAGTTGAAGTAATTTCCTATTGCTTTGCGTTCTCTTTTGGGGTAAGCCACCTGTTTGAGTAATTCCATTAGCAATGATATATGGTGGTAATGGGATCACTGATATTGTTGGAAGAAGGTTTGGGTCAACAAAAATCCCTTAAAATAAATAGAAAAGTTGGGCTAGTAGCATTTCCATGTTTTTTTTAATTTCCTGGTATCCATTGGGATACTCTATTACTTCTTAGCCTTGGGAAATTTTTATTTGGATTGGGTTTCAATGGTAGAAAGAGTATCTATAGTGTCATTTGTAGCAACTATGGTGAAGTCTCTCCCTATTACTGGAACAGTAGATGATAGCATAACTATTCTTTTAGTAAGCATGGTTGTAGCATCAATGGCTTTTTCTTAGTAGAATGTTCTCATTTTTCCAGCAGTATGTTGTCATGTCATCTTTTAATTGATAAAATTTCCTGTGTAAGGTGATGATTCCTACTTTATCTTCTTGTGGTTCTCTTATGTGTATCCTCAAGTGGTTCGATAATGCCCAAATGTGTCAATTAAAGAAGATAACACAGCTTCATTTAAAAAAAACATGACGTGCAATTTGGGTTTCCTTGTGCTTCAATTTGGGTCTAGATTTTCTTCTTGTATTTCTGTGTTTTTGTTATTTCCTTTTTCGGGTTGCATTGAACTGTTTTCCTTGTGCTTTAATTTGGGTCCAGATTTTCTTCATAGTTCGTTCCCTATCTCTTGCTCTAGATTTTCTTCATAGTTTTTTCCGGGATGCTTTGTACTATTTTTGGTTTCCTTCCAACCATAAGCACCACAAAATACAAGAAAGAATCATTGACCAAATCCTTCTAATGGACTTCCCAACTTTCCAAATACTCCAACAGATAAAAAGTTCCCTGGTAGTGCGAGGTACATCCCATTGTAGACGAAAAAAGGAAAGGAACATATTCCACACTTCTATAGCAACTAGACAGTGTATGAACAGGAGATTAATGGACTTAGAGGTGCAATTACACAAGTAAAATCTATTATTTAAAAGAAATTTCCTTTTCATAAGATTGTCTAGAGTTAAACAAGCTCCTTGTAAGGTGATCTAGAAGAAACAAGAAACTTTTGGTGGTAATTTTGTTTCCAAGATGAGTTTCCAAGGCCATTGGTCAATCAGATCCTTGTTTGAGCTCAGGAGCAGGTAACCTTCTTTGATAGAATAAGAACTATTCTTGTTGCTTCCCCACTTAAATCTGTCACTTCTTTGAGTGAGAACTAGACTGCTCTGCAAACTCCTAATTGAAGCTATCATGTCCTTAATTTCCCATTCATTTAGGTATTTTCTTAGATGCAAATTCCATGCGTTGTCCTCCCAGTTCTGAGCAATGGTTGAATCTGGATTAGTAGTTATACAAAACAACCAAGGAAACGCATCCTTAAGAATGATAGAGACAAGCCATTTGTCTTTCCAAAATAGAAGATGTGCTCCATTTCCCACTTAGAAGATCTACCACCAAGAGAAAGGTATTATTGTTGCCAGGAGGCTAATTTTTTCACAAAGTTTTCGATGACTACATTCCAAATCTCTGCTGATCTGTGACTAGCACCTAGGGGGAGTCCTAGATAGGTATTGGGAAAAGTTCCAGTGCTACAGTACATAATGCTGGACATCATCTCAAGATTTGGAACCACATTGACAGGGTAAATAATGCTTTTCGATATGTTAATATGGAGCCTAGATAAAACTTCAAAACACATAAGGGTGAGATGGCTTGAGAAACATAAATTATTGCCCATCAGTTGATTTACCCATCCTTCAGTGTGTTTTGGTTTTAACCTTGTAAATCCCCTAGACAAGCCTTACTAATAATGGCTATTTTAAAAAATTAACATGTAACTTGTTAACTTTGGTGGTGTACAGTAGATTAGTTAGGGAATTTATTTATTTTTATCTCATTTTTTTTAATTTGATTTCTCTGTGTTTGAGAGCGCTAGTTGTTGTTTCTTAATTTGATTTTATCATAGTTCATATAAAGAAAAACACTTTGATTGGATTTCTCTAGAAATACAGTTTAATTTTGATAAATATATCATTAGTGGTTAGCCTTAACCTATATTCTTAGCTTATTTTCTGAAACCTTACAGGGGTTATTATATAATAGAATCAATTAGATGCCAATCTTTTTGTACATAATATTCAACAACCCATAGTCTTAAAAAGAATTTGAATAGCCTAAAATCTATACTAATACTACTAATAATAACATTTCAACTCCCAAGAGTAACTCTCATTCTCTCTCAATGTCTACCTCACTAATGAGGTAGTGGTACAGACCGCATGCACTCTACTCTTCCCAGACCCCACTTTGTGGGAATACACTGGGTATGTTGTTGTTGTTGTTGTTCTCTCTCAATGTCTAAATCCTATTTTCTCCCATGTTTTCACTAACTTGTAATTGTCTTGATCTCTCCACTCCATGCTTTTTAGCCCATCATCTCTAATTTTTTTTATCTTATTTTAGTTTTTGTTGAGAACCTTCTTAAAAATATGTTGGTGTCCAATAATTGCTGGAAGATTATATACTAGAAATAGAGATAATTAATGATATTCAATATTTACTAGCTATTGCATCTCAACTATTATCTTTGATGCGTTGTTGATTTCTTCTGCAACAACATCTAAGTAGGGTGTATTTGCATTTTATGTTCCAAAAATGGTGCAATATTTACACATTGATTGACCTCAATTTGGGAAACTGTTTGTAGAGTTACCTCGTTTCAAGGAGAAATTGCAGATTGAACTCAAATCCAACTCACTTGTCATCGGAGATAAAATGGATATCCAAAATCATAGGTTTGAGCTTCATCTTCACTTCTTTCCTTTTGTTATCAAAGACTTGATAAACAAGCTTGCTACATCTTGGTATCATTTAAGTAGTTAAGAATGAAATCATGTAAATCAATTTGTAAAACTTTCCAGCTCAGAGATTTATATAGCAGTTAAAGAATCTTTTTTTAAGAAGGTTATAGCAGTCAAAAAAATTTCAAGCAGCTTTATGTACGTAGGTATACAATAACACAATATAGAATCATATATAGAATTTAGATCCTACTAAATTGTATGAGCATATATATTTTCTCAGACTATTTCACAAGGTCACATGTATAAGATGTCAACTTTCCTTCTATTCTTGAGTTTTGACTTTCTCCGTAGCACTAAAATTTGTACTTTGAAACTTAAGATGTTGATTTTGTGTGTCAAACTTTGTGTTTGTGTATCTTTATTGACTTAAAGAATATTGTGCTACAGTTTTATTTTGGGCATCCGTTGAGTAATTGGTAATTTCTTCATTTTTATAGTTGTACTTATTTTTTAATCAGAAAGGCAAAGTTTTATTAATCTAGCACGGTTTATGTAAAAAGGTAAAGCTTAATTAAGATAGCATGGTTTGTGTACAACTGGAGAAGTATTTTTTTAATAACTGTGGTGTGTGGGCCAGCTTGCGCTCACCTTGACTAATTTCATAGGGTGCTAGGTAACTCTGTCCACAAAGGCTAGAACTGATGGAAAGAACTAAGCCTATTGTTTGTCACTGTTGGGAATTGAAACGGATACATCATGATACTCAACCCAACTTCATTGAACCATCAGGCCACACCCTTGGATGCACAACAAAAATTATTAGAAAGGAAAAAATAGTGCTCCTTAAATTTGCTCTAATATTTGTAAAGAACCTTGTTGGTAGGCATGCATGTGAGCTTCTAACCACTTAGATTTTGTGGTTCCAAAGATGATTATGGTATATGCATGTATTTATGTAAGTTCTACCATTTACATATTAGTACAATTGCCTTTAATGAATCATGTGAAGCTTATAATTCATAACAATGTTTGCCTTTTAAACTACGGTGTCTAGGTCAATTTGGACAACCTCATACAGTTCATCTAGTACCAACTACCTCCCACCAACACAAGTATCAAGTAACTTTTCCACCAAGGCTTAGAAAAATTGTAAAAAATCACCTACGGTTTGTCTCTACTGTGATTTGAACCTTATCTTCGAGGTTTTCACCCATTTCATTGATCACTAGGTCACTCCATTTGGCCTTCGTCGCGTTTTCATTCCAAGGATTATACTCATTGTTTTCCTTGTATGTTGGAGACTGTGATTATGTTCTTTGACATGTAATGGAATGTCTAATTAAGATAAAATTTGTATATTACTTATCTGAACGAAGATATAGGTTATGAGAACTAACTGTTTTTAGAGAACACTGATTGTCGAGTTGCAAACTTCAATTTATTAGATCCAAAGTAGATTTTTTTCAAAGAGTTCTACATTGGTACTTGAAGGGATGGGTGGTCTCTTTAATATTGATTGGGCATTCCTCGCCTCTTGAACTAGCTTTAGGGTTGAGTTAGGTGCAAGATCCATTTCTATACATTATATTCGAATTACTTGTCACGTAAAATTGTGATTTAGTCAGTTGCTTTAGGATACTTGCCAAAAGACAAAGGTAAGAGAAAAGAGACTAAAAAAAGAGCATTTGTGAAGGATGTCCATTGTTTTAGTCTGGCATGTTCTTAAAATAACTAGTATTATTTTGTGACTGCTGTTGTAGTTCTCGTGGAAATTAATTAGCAGTATCATATTTATGTAAGCACTACCCTCCATTTTAGTGTTCACCACATAAAAATCTAAAAATAAGACTCTGGCTCATGAATCTAGTAATGCTCAATCATTTTAAAATTAGTCGTATTATAGCAATGCTCAATCATTTTTCATGTCTTTTAGATTTGGATAGATATCAATTCTGAAGTTATAACACTGAGGTTGACATATGGTTCAACTAGGCAATTGGTCAACCTTGCACTGTATTAAGGAATTCCAGTTCCCAGAGTCACTCCTACATAGATAAGAATGACAGTCCTAGCATGTGCAGGGATATTGGTGCTAAATTGAATTTTGTTAACGATGCCCAGTATCTGAAGCAAGCATAGCTGAGCTCAACTCTAGGCTGAAATCAAGTATGTTTTCTTATCTTCTCCCTTTCTAGTAGAGAATAATTTCTCTTTCTGGTATTGAACTCTTCTGGAATAGGAACATAAGGAAATTAGAGATTGCACCCAATATCATTGGTCAATTTGAGGATGTTACTCCAAGCTGAATGTATCATAACTTATAAACCATGTTATACACTAATAAGTGGAATAACTTCGGTCCTATTAGACGACGTGGTATGTTTTCTCTGACTAGTATTTGGAACTTTTACCTCTAGTAGCATGGCTGCTACGGCAAAAAAGGATTTAAAAGGAATTAAAAAGATAATCCAATTTGCTGTCTATTCAGTATAATATATAATCCCATACCTGAATTTCTATCTGCACAAGTCACTCGCATCACTTAATTTGCTTTCTCTGATGGTGGTTAGTGATTTTTTTTGGAAAAGTTGAATGTATGAGAATAGGTTTATCATAAATTCATTCAATTTATCCTTTATCTTTAGACTTAGAGAGACGAAGGAGCAATGATGGACGCATAGTTCAAGTTAGTGTAATGAGATTTCGACCCAATCTTTTAGCATCTGGCGGTGAACCATATGCAGAAGATGGATGGAGTAAATATTCGAGGCAATTATTTTATGGTGAGTTCTAGCTCCTATAATTTTTGGTATACAATTTATATATAGATTCTTTGCCACAATATGATTATTTACTAGATAAACAAATTGCATAATAAACAATTCAATAGCTGATGTTGATGCTTTTACATGTCTACTACTTCTGAAGAAACAGTGGTGAGGATTGAAAGCTTGCCACTGCGTAGTTAGTGGTCATTATTTTCTTGACACTTTCAAGGACATGTGGCTTTCAGTTTGCACTTCTTCCTTATCCTCTTTTCATTTATGTTAAAAGATAAAAGTTTCTCATGGGTTCACACTAACATTATTAAGTGCAGTCTTTAGGTGGTTGCAACCGTTGCCAGTGCCTTCTTCAGGGGTCATCTATGAACAAGGTAAAACAAGATTAAAACCAAAACACAATCTATGAACATCAAGAGATGGTTGAGGACTCTCTTTCTCTTTATTATTGCAAGTGGCTTCTTCATTCCAATTCTTAGATTGTCCCCTTTCATATTGGTCCCAATCATTAACTTTTCCCCCTTGGTCTTGGCCTTGTTCCCAATCATTAGCTTGCGCTTCATTCCAGTTATTTTTTGTGTCCCATCATCATTCCAGTTATTTGGTTATCCCCCATCACCATTCTAGTTATTTTTTTTCTAGAATCCTCTTGAGGGATCTCCCATTTTTCAGGTAAGAAACATCCATTATAGGAGACATTGTCTACACAATACCACAAAAGCTTGTTCCATTAGGGGTCCTGCTATATTGGATACGTTAGTAAACATTGATTCTAACTAATAGATAATGCAATTGGCAAAATATGACTAAGTATTCATAATGTTAAGCTCCAAAAAAACATCTAAGTAGTTTTGTTGATCTAGTTAATGCTTGTATTTTCTCCTTTTTCGTGAAACAAACAATGCAAATTGAAAGGAAGCAAGTACTTTTTTCATATTCATCTCATAGTTGGACTTAGTTTTCAACTGTGTACTTGTTTTATCCATGGGCTAAGTCAGTTATCCATTGCTATACTGTGTTCCAATTCTTTGCTTCTTACGTATATTAAATTATATATCAATATATAGTTATTAATTGTCTTTCCAAAATTTTGTTCTTACAGATTTCTGAAGATTGAAGTTACAAGTGAAGACGCAAGTTCAAAGAATGCACAAGCTCATTATTATTTTGCTAAGAACATTATGTAAACTTGACATCAGATTCTAGCTCGGGATGTTAATTGGTTAAGTTTTTTTGCTTAGCAAATATTGAAACTATTGACTTCATGTAGCTCAGGATGTTATTAATTGGTTAAGTTTTTTTTTTAGCAAATTAATATTGAAACTATATTGACATCATATTCTAGCTAGGGATGTTAATTGATTTTTTTTTAGAAAATATTAAAATTATATTTATCATCCTTTGACATTTTCTGTTGCAATTTTATACTTTGCAATAAAATATGTAAATTTTATGATTTGAGTAGCAGTCTAGGATGAGTTAGTTGCTCATCTCTAAAGGTTAATTTAGGATGAGGCAGCCGCTCCTCTCTAAAGATTAATCTAGGATGGGTTAGATATTCATCGTAATAGATTAATTTAGGACAAGGTAGTTACTCATTGCAAAAAATATTTAGCGACCAAAAAATAACTACTTTTTAAAGATGAAAATCATATATTAGGGATGAGATATACAGTCTCTAAAAGTGTTTTTAAGATGAGATATGTTACCGTCTCTAATGAAATTTAACGACGAGCTAGAGTACCTAATTGCAGTAGACCTTTAGCGAAGGAGGCTATAAGGATGAGCTGCGACCAGCATTTTTCGGTCCTAAATGATCATTTGCGACCAAAATTGGACTTTTAGGGATTAGAATTCCCTTCCCTAGAGGTTATTTTTCTTGTAGTCAAAGATGCAACAGATGGATCATCTGTTGTATAGGGTTCTCTGAATCTGTTAACAGACTACCTATCTAATGCAACTTATGGAATAGATGGGTAATCTGTTGCAACAAAACTACCACCAGTTGTACCAAAATACACAATCGTTGCAACAGATGACACATCTGTTGTGTAGATTCTTCTTCATGGAGTAGATTAGAAGGCTAGGTTATGAAAAGTAAACTTACCATGTCCACATACCACACGTCCATATCTATCATCTTCTTGAAGTTTTGGGTGGGAAAGATATTTATGGTAAAGTTTTTGCGCGTTGCTTGGAATTTATAGTCTTTCATAGAATAACCTTCTGTTTGGTGTCAAGTTCCGCGTATATGTCCACCTTCTTTAACGGTCCCTGAATTTTAACAGCTTTTGGAGGAGGAGGAGTTGCAATTTTTTTGGTTTCATAATTGAGAGTATATGTCTAATTGATTTTTTCTTCTTCCTAACATCCACTGTAGGAATGTATAGCTCACTCACTTTCTTGAATGGTATGACACCTAATTTGGATTTTAATTTTTCGATAGCTTAACAATAGCATCTATTCTTTCAAATAGTTTATCCTATCTGTCCATGCAATGTTTGCATTTTCAATGAGAACATGAGGGTGAAGATGGGTGAGAGGGACAACTGTAAGGGTGAGAGGGACAAATGTATGGGTGAGCGGGACCAGTGTAAAGGGTGATTTCAAACATATTTATTTTTTATTAAGCATCAACATGCTCATCATCATGACTGGAAACAACATCAGCATTAACATGGTTGCCACCAACATGAACAACTCTACCAGCAACACCCCTAGAAGCAACACCTAGATTTGTTGCAACAGGTTGGTCATGAAGAGCCTCAACATTAGTCTGACCTTGCCTAATTGCTTCTCTTATGGCTGTTGATCTAGGCAGTTCTTCTTTATTAACTCCACCGTTGGGTCTACTATTGTATCAACAAGACCTAGAGTAATAAAAGAAGTCATCCCCAATTCCTGCTCAGTAGGCACTATCCATGGATGGACAACCTAAAATAAAGGATAGATACGTTTAAATCAAATAATAATTTGCATCCGGTTAGGTAATGTGTTAACACAGACAACTTATGCATTAGATGATATTTATGTTGCAACATATGATATATATGTGGCAATAGATTAACCATCTATTGTCATATTACCCATCAACTGCAGTAGATGGGTAATTTGTTAAGTTAGGTTCAGAGAACCTAAGTAATAGATGGGTAATCTGTTGTGAAAAATGACTCATCTTTCGCAATAAATTACTAATCCGTTGCACCAGACGGGTAATCTGTTAAGATAAATTGCAATAGATAATCCATCTATTGCAACAAATGAATCATCTGTTGCAACATATGAATCATCTGTTTCGATATCTTTCTTTGAGTCAAACTATTTTACTTGAAAGAAGACTTACTGCATCATCCGAAGGGTTAAAGAGATCAACCTCCTTAATTCTCGAGTTGCTATTTGTAACCAACCACCTAAGGATCCTTGAACGAGAAACCTTATTCGAGTAATCCTTGACCTACTTTTGGAGGGGAGGAATGGATTCAAATGCCCAAGTCTAAAAAATTTAAACAGGAAGCAAACAAAAAAATTCATAATAATTATTCAATACAATTATGAACTAACGCAAACGTAAACAAATGGTGATTAAATTTACCATACAAAGCCCAAGAAAAGCCGTATAATGAGATCGTCTTTGGGGATAGCTTTGTTAATAAATATTTGACTGTCAACTTGTAGCTTTCATATCCCCAGGGATAATTGTTGAATTTCTCTAAATCCTAAGCAAGCTCCAACAAATCATCTTCTATGACTTTGTTGACGTATCTTGCCAATATAACGGAATGGGCAACCCAAACCAAGCACAATTGCTCCTTGTACTTCTTTGGTATGTCTTTATCCTTGAGATCTTCTGACAACGTCATGGCTTTGTAGCCATGTCCAACAATATCCAACAACCCATCTATTTTTTTCTTGCGTTAGTTGGTTTTGTTGGGTGGTCTCTTGGATAATGCCTTGCCTTTATTTGATAGTGATGGTTTGACTGTCCTGCTTGCCTTGGACTTTTTGCAGGGTATTTCCTTGATGAGAGGTTCTTTTGGACGATTTCATCTCAAGCCTATCACTATGGCAAACTTTCTCATGCCTAACCAAACCAACATGCCACAGTAGTTGATCCAGATTTCATCCATTTTTTCCCCTCTCCTTCAAATCTTTACCATCCCCCACGTACTTGATCCTACACTTGAGAAGACCATATACCATGCTCATTTGAAAATGGGCATTGTTGTCCTCAGGCAGCTCAAGAAAGTGTCCAAAGCAGCTTTTCTTAAAAAATTCCTCTAGTTTTTTCTTCTTTATAGTGTTTCAAAATTCATCAAAAGGTTTCCCCAACAGAGATTTAACTAGAAAATCACCAGTTAGTTCTGTAGGGTTATCTATCTGCATCTCAACTTTAAACCTGTCAATACTAATAGTTTTGTCAGGATCATCCTGAGATTTCGATCTTAATTTAAGCCCTATTGGTGACGCATTATCATCATGTTGATCATTATTATCTTTCTCACTTTCTACTTCCTTATTTTCTTGTTATCTTTTTTTTCTTCCTCCTTACTTTTATTTTCCTCACCAGCATATACATACCCTTCTCCACCCCCCTCAACATCATTTTCATAACTTTCCTCAGCTTTACTTTTACCTGACTGAGATTGTTCAGGAAGTTCCTCCGAATCCATCTGTACTATAGCCTTTTTTGTTAGGTGGTCAGAAGTTGATCCACTTTCAATTTTATTTCTTTTGGGAGACATGTTTTACCAACAAATAAGAGAAAAATGAAAGATACATTACAATTGATGTCTACATGATTTAAAAAAAAGGTAAGACAAAATTCGATAAATTTTTATATGCCACATTACAAAAAAATATTTCAATAGATAACCCATCAGTTGCAAATATGAACCATCTGTTCTGACAGATGCACCATCTGTTGCAATAGATGAACAACTTATTGGCGGAGATCAGAACAGTCTTGCTACTGGCTTGTTTTATGCCAATAGCTAAAATATTTGTTGCAACAGATAGGGAATCCGTTTGAAGACCCATTTTAATATGCGTAGTAGATATCCCTAAATATTGAACCACTTTTTCCATCACCACCACCACCACCACCACCACCACTACCACCACTAACACCAATACCAATACCAATGCCACCAATAGCAATACTAATACCACAAACATCACCACCAACACCACTAACATCAAACAACACCAATACCAATGCCACCACTACCACAACAAAGACCACCACCACCACTACTACCACCACCACTAACACTAAACAAAATCAATACCAATACCAATGCCACCACCACCACCACTAACACCAATAGTCTAATACCAATACCAATGCCACCAATACCACCATCACCACCACTGACACCAAACAATACCAATACCAATACCAATACCAATGCCACCATCACCACCACCAATACCACCAACACCACTAACACCAAACAATACCAATACGAATACCAATACCAATGCCATAAACACCACCACCAAAACCACCAACACCTCTACCTACCATCACTAATAATATCAACACCAAATAATACCAATACCAATACTACCAACACCACCACCACCACCAATACCACCACCACCACCACCATACCATCCTATCATATGATGATAGTCAATAGAATACTGCATAAAAAGTAGGATTTTCTCAAATTCTTCCTATATTTTTAGCATCAAAACTCAAAATTGTTAACCCATTCTTGAAGATAATACAACTAAAAGTCTTTTTTCATCATTAATTAAAAAGCCATAACTTTTAGGAAAAATACCAAATGTAGAAATCTTCTCGAACTCTATTACCTGCAAAGAGAGAGAAAATGATGGATATAAGAAATAAAAAGTTGACAATAACAACCATGTGGCTGAAAATGGAAAGAAAATTGATCTGTTGTGAAGGGTTGAACAATATGTTGAGTATTTATTGTCTGTATAGTTGAGAGAGAAAGAAAAAAGAGAGAACTTGAGATTTGAAATGATGAAATATTTTTCATGCAAATGGATGATATGTATGGGTTGATTTGTATTATAGATAAGAATGACAAGTTGAAATTTAGTTATTAAGTTCAATTGGAACATTAATGAATTTAATATTAACTTAATAATAATTTGATATGAATCATTTCAACTCAAATTGATCAGTTGATGACTTCTGTTAGGATGAATGCAATACCAACATCATGCAATTGCAATGACTTAATTAAAATTGTAGTTGAACCTATCAACTCATCCCTAATTTTAGCTGAATTAATTTAGATATTAACTTAATAATAATTTGATATGAATTGTTTCAACTCAAATTGATTAGTCGACGACTCAGGTTAGGACGAATGCAACTCCAACAATATGTAATTGCAGTGACTCAATTAAAATTGTAGTTGACCCTATCAACCTATCTCTAAAATATGTAATTGCAGTGACTCAATGAATCGTTTCAACTAAAATTGATTAGTTGACAAATCAGGTCAGGACGAACGCAACCCTAACATCATGTAATTGCAATGACTCAATTGAAGCTGTAGTTGAACCTATCAAACCATCCCTAATTTTAGCTAAATAATTTTAGATATTTCAACTAATGGTTTTATATAAATAGTTTCAACTCAAATTTATCAGTCAATGACTCAGTTCAGGACGAACACAACTCCAACATCATGCAATTGCAATGACTAAATTAAAATTATAGTTGACCCTATCAATCCATCCCTAATTCTAGATAAATCAATTTAGATATTTCAAAAAATAACTTGATATGAATCATTTCAACTCAAATTGATCAGTCAATGACTCAAGTTAGGACGAACGCAACTCCAACGTATGTAATTGCAACAACTCAATCAAAATTGTAGTTGACCCTATCAACCCATCCCTAATTCTAGCTAAATCAATTTAGATATATCAAATAATGTCTTGATATGAATAAATAGAGAACTAAACTGTTGCAATAAATGACACATCTGTTGAAAATTATCAAATACTCATAGACATCTATTAAAACAAATGTTCAACCTGTTGTAACAGATGACGAATTTGTTGGTCACTATCTAACAGATAATGTCATATGTTGTAAAAAATGATGTATTTATTGGAAATTATCAAACAGATAATGACATCTGTTGCAACAAATTAATTATCTATTAGAAATTAACAAATAGGTGTTGCCATCTGTTGCGACAGATGACTAATCTATTGGAAAATTTCAAACACACGTAGACATCTGTTTCAACATATGACTTATCTATTTTAAGATCTTTTTTTAATTCTAAAGCAATTTTCTATCCAAAATAAATAAAAAAAATACTAAGGCAGTAAAACATTTTGTTGGATAACTCAAAAATCACCTCCTTGAGTTGTCTTATCTTGTCTTTTCGATGTCACCATCACCGTCTCCTCATTCTCCTCAAAGAGTTTCACCACCATAAATTATTAATAAATATTTATACCTATCTGATCTCCTTCAACCACCTATTAAATAATTCATCCCTTTTCTCTTTCTTTCTATCCTCTTTAGGGTAATACCAAACTTCTCCTTATTTTTTCTCTTTTTTTTTCTCTCCTCTTTCGCTTGAGGATCATTTTGGATCTCAACCAATCTATATCTTTTCTCAATTAAAATTTGTGTTTGATCCCTTTGATTTTGACATCCAAGTATGGTTCACTATTAGATCTACGCTCTCTGCTATTATTCTTGGCTTTTCATCTTCTTCTTTGTTTGTTTCATCAAATTTATCATGTTTTTCTATGATGAAAATTGAAATTATAAATATAATATATTTACATTGGTTGTTTAAATTTGTTATTTGCATTTATTTTTTATTTACTTACCCATTACCCATATCCTATTTATTGAGAAAATTGAAGGAAAAGTGTCTTTTAAGTCTTGAATGGAGATCTTTAAAAGCCTTGTTGGTAGTATTGGTTTTTCGTATTTGTTTCTTTATTGTTGATGTTGTTGGTGGTGTTTGTGGTGCAACTGTTGCAACTTATGAATCAATATTGGTCTTCTAGTAGACTCTCTATCTATTTCAACTAATGAATCAACTATTGAAATACCCTTCTGTTGCAACAGACGGAGCACTTATTGGAAGAAATCAAACCAGTAGAAAAGCTTATTTGATTTATGACAATAGATGACCTATCCGTTGCAATGTGTAGGTCAGCTGTTGTAACATGTCGGTCACCTGCTGCAACAGATTGGTCATCTGTTGAACAAATGGTGAATCTGTTGTATTTATTAAATTTTGTGTCACCTTTTTTTAAACTATGCAGGCATTAATTGTAATTTTATTTTTGTTTTTCTCTTATTTGTAGATAAAATATGTCTCCCAAAATAAAAGAAAGTGAAAGTGGATCAACTTTCACCCAACCAACATAAAAGGCTAGAGTAAATATGGGTTCAGAGGAATAAGTTGCTTGCAGAAGGAACCACTTCATATGTGGGAGGTATATATTACTGATCATGGTATTATGAAAACACACATAGAGTATACTGATTTTATGAATGAATTTTTTACCGATTAGGCATTAATCATTCAAACAAAATATTGCATTTTATAGTTAAGATTTTTTGGTTTGAACTGATAAGATCGAACAATCAAGTAGGTGGTGTCTATACCCTATTACGGTTTAATAATGGTTTTGCTAATGTTTATCTGTTATGTTAGGAGAAGGGACTAAGTTATTGGTGGCACTGTAAAGATTCAATAGTGATTGGACTGATTTTAAGAGTTCAATGGACTTTTGAAAGGCCTCTAAAGTCTTGTACTGGTGCAAACGAAAATATAAATCAATATAGTTATTGCTCTGGTCCAAATTTATATGGCTGGGTTGCTCGTGGCGATGCTTATACAATAGAAGGTGCTTGGGAGAATATCCGTGAGGGAAAGGGAGGTGCTGAAGACCATATATTAACTTAGACCTTATTATAGAAGAAACACAGGGTAGCAAGGAACGTGTAGCGAATCTAGCCGATGAAATTGACATGAAAAATGAAAAAAATTGAATTTGCTAAAAAATAAAAGTGTATCCAAAAATGAAAATTCATCAGTCGATTTAGAAAAAAAATGGTGTAGTGGACTGGAGCTGTGCACTTTGCTAGGGAACTACGACTAGCTAGCGTGGCATGAGTGATGACCCATAAAGTGCAGGATCAGAACTCTAAGGATGCAGTTTTGAAAACACCGAGGGGTGGTAAGATGGTCAGTCAGGAACGAAACTTAAACCAAAAACTCCTGAAGTAAAAATAAGGGATCAAGCCAAGGTTGCAATTTCTGAAGTTAAACTTGCATCCCAGACCTTCTACTTGTTGTTCTAATCAGGTCAAATACAGTGTAAACAAAAAGGCATGGGATGTTTGCCCAACTTCAGACCTTTTCATTTCTACAGCCATTGACCTGACTAAAACCACTAACAGAAGGCATGGGATGAAAGTTAGACTTTATAATAATGCCTTGGCTTCCCTTATTTTTACTTCAGGAGTTTTTGGTTTAAGTTTCATTCCTGACTGACCATCTTTCTGCCCCTCAGTACTCGCTATGCTGCTTTATTAGAGTTCTGATCCTGTGCTTTATGGGTCATCATTTAGGCCATGCTAGCTAGTTATAGTTTCTTAGAAAAATGTCCAACGCCAGTCCACTTTACTATTTTTTTTTCAATAACGACTGACAGATTTTATTTTTTGGATACACTTTCACATTTGCAGCTCATTCAGTTTTTTCATCTTTTAAGTCAATTTTATTAGCCAGATTTGCTAGAAGTTCCATACTTGTTGCCATGTGATTCTTCTTAAACAAGGTTTCTAGATGATATATGGTCTTCTACACTTCCCCTTTCCTGCACAGGTATTCTCTTAAGCATCCCCTGCTGTATAATAGTGTCCCTGAGCAACCCATCTATATTTGGACCAAGGGAATTGCTATTGGTTTTTCATTCTTGTTTGCTGCAGTGGGAGGCTTCAAAGGCCTTCTCAAAGTCTATTTCACCATTAAAATCGGTCCAATCACTATTGAATATCTACACTGCAATCAAATATTGACCCTTCTCAGAACTTAACGTATAAACATGAGCAAAACTGTCATTAAATTGTATAGGGAATTGACACCACCTTCTTAGAACCCTTCAGTCTTATTAGTTTGCACCTATCAAACTTAAGTATAAAATGAAGGATCTTGTTTGAAGGATCAATGCCTAATAGGTAAAAAATTACATTCAGAAAATCATTGTACTTTATGTGTGTTGTCACAATAACCTGATCAGTAATTCATAACTTTCACGCATGAAAGTGGATCCATCCATCTGTATGCACCTTTTTCTTTCTACCCCATAAATGTCAAACAATGTTTAATCTTCAGTTCCCGTTGTGAAATGGTGTATCAAACTACGAAGTCTTAATGGGCAACCATCTTGAACATCAAAGGACTGCATACCTATCATGAAAAAATAAGTACTACGTATGTAATGCATCTGATCATTGTAATAGTAAACTTATGTTATTTGATATGGACTTTGATAATTTTAACTCATTATTGGGGTTGTAGATGTTATTATTTATTATATAAAATATGTTTTTAATAACTTGTGCATCAATATAGAGAGGTAACTAAACAGGAACTAAATATGATATAGACTATAAAAAAAATAGTAAATTACCCATGTGTTGTAATGGATAGACATTGGCTGGAAGAACACAATACAACTCATCAGATTGCATTGCATTCAACCAACAGATGACCAAATATTGCAACAGATGGGTCATCTGTTGGAAAAATGCAAAACCCTCTTCTTGCAATAGATGGCATATCTATTGCAACAGATCTGCTGGAAGAACATAATACAGTTCTTACCACTGGTTTGTATTCTTTGAGAAAATAACAAATCTGTTTCAATAAATGGTCCATCTATTGGAAAAATTGACTAAAACGGTTATTAATTAAAAAAGGGTTATTGAAAGGGTGAAAATTCATGACTTTTCAGTTATTTAATAAATAAAAATGGTTCATAGATAAATAACAAGGAAATATATTATAAAAACTATTTAAAACTGTAAAAAAAGGTTATTTAATTTTAATTAACTAATGTTAATATTAAATAGGCAAAAAGTCATGACTTTTTTTTTGTTTTTAAATCTATTTCTTTTGTTTAAATAATCGAAAAGTCACCAGTTTGAATTAACTAGGTATACAGAGATTATTTAAAAAGATGGTCCCCCAACAGATGGTCCATCTGTCACTACAGATAACCCATCTGTTGTACAGATGGACCATTTGTTGCAATAGATGATAAATCTATTACCACAGATGGGTTATCTGATGCAATAGATGGATCATCTGTTGTCTTAACTCAATAAAAACAAATATTATTAATAGAAACAATTATTGAAAAGGCTAAAAGTCTTTGATTATTTAATTGAGAAAAATGATTATTTAATTTTAAGAACTAATTAATATTAAGAAGTTGAAGAGTCATGACTTGTCACATTAATCAAAAAATCACCAGCTTGATTTCATTAAGTCATGACTTTTCACAATAATAAAAAAGTCACCAGTTTGAATGTAATTAATAAAATGGAGGTGAACAGTCATGTCATTTTGCCTAACACATTCAAATTCAATCCTTTATAAATAGGTCCCTCCTTACCGGTTAATTCTACTATACTTTATTTATTTCTTGCATCTTGTCTTTCATATTACATCTTCAACCACTTCTTTCCAAACACCAGATTCCTTTCCCCGTCTCAAGTAATTGTTTTTAATTTTGTATAAATCTACCCAGTTGGTAGTATACGTCGTATTACATTCGGACTCTTTTCTTTACATTTATGTTTATATTTTTTGTCAATGCATGCGTGTTCTAGATATGGGTGATCCTAGTTTGGACATTGCTATTTTGTGCGACACCGTGCAGGAACTTCAGAGGTAGGTTAATGACCTGCAGTAGGAGTTGGGTGCCGTGATAGCAAGGATGCTTTGAGAGATTTGTGGGATGAGGAGGGTCATGCTACTGCCGTTTGACGATTGGCCGGCTAACAATAATAATAATAATTAGGTTATGTATTTTTTTAATTTATATCCGATCTACCTACCTAATGTATTTCATTTTTATTTAATAAAAAAATTATGTTTGGCCGACTTTGACTTTTTAATTCTTATTTAATTTTTTAATTCTTTCTATTTCTTCTTCTCAACAAACATGTCGATGGTTGGACGTAAGGAACAATTTTGAATGTAGTAGCAATAGCAAGATTTTTGAGTTCTTTCAATAGATTGGTCATCTGTTGGGTTTATGGCAGGAACTGTATTATGTTGTTCTAATAGATTACCCATCTATCGCAACAGATTGGTCATCTGTTGGACGAACACATTCCAGTTTGATGAACTTTATTGTGTTCTTCCCGCAAATGTCCATCTGTTACAAGAGATGGGTAATCTGCTGAAAATAATTTTGAGGTCTATTGTATTTAGTTCCTATTTTATATCTTTTTATTTATGCACAAATTAATAAAAAAGATATTTTATATTATAAATAATAGCACTTACGTTCACAATAATGAGTTAAAAATTTCAAAGTGCATAACAACAACACAAGTTTTGCTATTGCAACGATAATGATGGATTACGATCAGGACATGTAGTTCTTTTGTGGCCAGTGTTCTTACATACGGAGAACTTGTTTTTTCTTGATGAAATGATTCTCCGACTCCATGCCTCCTCTTATATAGTCTTTTTCACGATTTGATAGTGCTTGGATCAATATATGGAGGAGGTATTAATATCACCAAAAGCTCTACAGGAACAACCCAAGATTCTTAGGGAGATCCCTGATTAATATTCTCACTATATACCATTATATATCTTTCCACTGAATAATATAGAGCTGAGCACTCATAAATTTTAGTTCTATATTGTGCACCATATTGGGTTCGAAGTGCTGCCATAGTATGTGGACAGGGTATTTTGTCCAAGTAAAAAATCTACACGTACAAGATCTTGTTTGAAGATTGATCATGGCAACATCACTATGACTATCAATACTAAATTTGTAATCTGCTATTTGATGAGCAAATAACCTATTCCCCAAACTAACGTTTGTTGATATTTGTTTTTCCTCTTCTAGAACAAATCTGGTTCCTGTGTTCGTGAATTGCATACGCTTTTTGTGAAATAAATTGCCATACTTCTTGTTTATTTTATCAAATAGCACCGCGATGGAAAATTCTCTTTCAACGCCAAATAATGAATTCACTGATTCAACTATGTTTGACATCACAATATTATACCTATATAAAAGAATCACTTAGTACGATATCATACTAAACTTGTAACTCAAACAAGACATTAAATTCATAAGAATGTACCTATTTGCTGGTCAAAATGCTGGACTCTATCTCTCGAAATCAACACGTACGAGATGATCTGCTGCCTTGGGATGTATATCCATTATTTGATTGAAATGGTAAAAAAACTCATCTCTAATATATGCTTTAGCTGCTCTATAAAAAAGGTCGCGACCCTTTCATTATGAAAGTTGTTTCGAATATTATCTCCAAGTTGCCTCATGCAACAACCAAAGTGAGCTGAAGTGTAGAAAATTGAATCCATCTTTGGGATACTTGGATGCCTATCCAAAATAAAGCACAAATCTTTGGTCTCTTCGATGCAGCTTAGTATTTGTTCAAAAGTAGATCCATACGAGGCATCACATTCCTTGTCTGCTACACCAAAAATGATAGGAAGGATGTGACTCTCCGCATCTTGTGCCATCGCCGCTAGCAAAACTCCATTATACTTGCTCCTCAAGAAAGTCCCGTCGATGGCTATGACTTTTCTCAAATATTGAAAACCAAGAATCAAAGCACCCTAGGATACAAAAAAGTACTTGAACCTTCCGTTTTCATCAATATGCAATGCCGTCTTACTTCTGAGATTTTTGGAATCAAGCATGTAACGGTAGGCATCGAGGATTGCATTCCTGTGCCCATGTGCCTCCCTAACCAAGTCCTTGGCAATCCCTATGGCCATATATATCTTCCAATAACCAACCATAACACCCAATTTTGTAAGGAGTTGATTGGCCAAATCACTTGTAGAAGGGCCTTTGTCATTAAGGAATCTATTATAGAAATATTAATCGAGGACCTTTGTCGTGGCGTGAGGATTTTAGATCGTAATGTGCTTCGAACCACATGTGTGATACTTTTCATAAACATTAATGAGGTCCCTCAAAGGAGCCATATAAATGGTCGAGTTAGAATTTGAGACAAGAACGAGCCCATAGGAGCCACAAGCAAAATATAAAATTGAATTCATCACGAGGTCCCTCAAAGGACAAGGAATCCATTCTCAAGAGTTAAGAACAATGGATCATAAATTGGGGATCAAATCTGCCCCTAAGGATTAAAGTCCTAGTTTCAAAGAATTTGAAATGAAATGAGATGGAAATTAACCGGAAAAATAATGAAAAATGACCAAAGAGGGTTAGGCTAACTTACCTTAGCTTCAATGGATGATTCCCTACTCGTTCCCTCTCTTCAAGCTCTCACATGATAGGGTATATTAGAAAAATATTGAAAAAATTAGATGACAAAAGGATATTAACATCCCCCAGGTGCCGCTAAAATGACCACTTGTCCACTTAAGCAGCACAAGTCCACTAAAGTAGGAAAGCATGGGATGCGGGCTCTGCTAAACCGGTTTATTGGCTGCTAAAGTGATGTCCAATTAAGTGGTCCTTGACCGCTAAAGTGGACCTCAGCAAAATGTCCAAGGCTGCTTAAGTAGCTCAAGGTCTCTAAAGAGACTGTGCTAAAGCGACTCCTCGACCTCTAAAGTAGTCATACCATATATCAAACACCAGATTTTGGCTAAGTCAAAAATGGACTTTGATCGGGTGCTCGAGTTTCATTCAGAACCGCATGCCCACAAATGAACTATGCTACAAAACCTAATTCGATATTCTGGACTCAATGGAACCATTAAATCTTTAATACGAGATCATTTTGACTTAATGTAGGCCCCAGACCTATAGTTTTATTTTTCATATAATCCACCCAATAGCCCAAAATGAGTTCGGATACCTCGAGACCTAAATCAAATGCCCCTAGCCTAAAATCAATGTTGTGGAGCTGATGGGGATGTCATAATTCTCATTCAAAGTCATTTACTAAGAGTTTTGGTTTGCGACCAATTTCTTAACTATGAAAGCTCCAAAAGAGGAAAATGAATCTAAAACCCTAATGAATTGTTCGATAAT
The DNA here is from genome assembly GCA_030864225.1 of Capsicum baccatum var. pendulum. Taxonomy (NCBI): domain Eukaryota; kingdom Viridiplantae; phylum Streptophyta; class Magnoliopsida; order Solanales; family Solanaceae; genus Capsicum; species Capsicum baccatum. Next base: position 153,438,442 of record CM061555.1, on the reverse strand, counting down.
TGAATCGATAATTCTGATAAGTCATAAATGACTTGTAGTAGTTTTGGGAAGGCTCTAAATGCTGAAAATACATGTAAATCGAGGAAATAATCTAGAGGGTCATTAGAATATCCACTACTAAAAGGACTTTCATCTACGAAAATCAATGGATAGGAAGAGCATGAAAGCTTGAAGGGACGACGTACTAGGCCTGCATGCTCTAAGTAAGATTCCCAAGGTAAACTCTAAGAAGAAACATCGCTTCTAAATTTTGCTATAGGTATTCCGTTTTCAACCAACTTCCTTACTTTATTTCTCAAATAATCAAAATTCAACCTCAACAACCATCTGTTCTCCATCTGAACTGGGAATGGCTGAAGCACTCAAATGTCACCCACAACATACTGATACTACATCAATACCAGCACAACCAAGCAAAAACTTATCCAAGTCAAAGGCAATCAAAGACATAAATTATGCAATCAAATATAATATCCAAATACAACTTTCTTTTGCCTTTCCAAATGTACCATCTACTTTGAATTACCCAAACTACCATTTATGTCCTGTTTGTGCAATCCTATCACACTAACCTCGAAGAAATGAAGTTGATCCACCAAAAGTCCATAATGGGTATAAGATTAAGCCTATAAAGTTATATATGGACACATAAATGGTGATAATCAGTGTTCACAATCAATGTCAAAAATGTTAAACAATATGGATGACTCTCAAAACTGACAGTTGGGTATCCAAAGCATAAAAACTCACCACTGAGTGATCCCCTCCAGGATGTCCTGCCAACCGAGGATAAAACTATGCTAACCCCAACCTAAGCACACTACTACTGCTAAGTAGATAATCTAAAATTCTGACAAAAACTAAAAATCAAGGTCAAGAAGAAGAAATCATCATTAAGTGCCAATGGGTCACCATCTGAACATCTATCAACCACCACCTATCTGAATTGAAGGAGATCGAAGATGCAACTAAAGAGTAGGCTTAGATAGCCCATAAATGAAACCCCAATGAAGATAAATCTAAAACAAAGGCTACACCCAAACTTTATTACTCCCAACCAAAATCTCAGTACCAAGGCTTAACTGCTCAATCTCAACTATCCAAATTAATCTTGTGGATGGGTAGATATCCATACTCCAAACCTATCATAACCTTCAAACCGCTATCCAAAAGAGTCAAGATTCCAACCCTAAGTCAACAAGTCCAAACCTGGGGCAGTCACCTAACGCACCCTTACTATTCAAGATTAGACATATCCCCATTGGATCTTGTAGAGCCAAAATTAAAATACAGCTAAAATTAAAAAAATCACAATAGAGAAAAACCATAGGATAAAAGCGCAAGCAATCGACTCCATATCTGTTGGAGAGCATGAATTATCAAAGTATACCCAAGAACTCTCCAAGGTTGCAAATAGTACTAGTGGTAACCAAAACTCTGGAAACTCGAAAAATGCAACCTTAGCCAAAAGCTAGTCAATCTAATACACCATCTCAACAATGAATACTTAATTTTTGAACTTAAGAAGTGGTCATAGGAAAGATTACCTATCTCCACCCCTTTAGCTCTACTAGAAAAAGAACTGCATCACATCATTAATGGAGTATCCAACTCCATATTAATACCAAGGACAAACTATCACTAGAAGATGAACCAAACCAACTTGAAGAGAAAGTCCAAGACTTATAAACATCCACATCAAGACTATCACTGGGCTATAAACTAGCTGAATCAGTAAAATGGATCATAAATTGGTCAACCTCAAAAATGAGCTATAGAGAAGGATAGCCAATGTTGAATTCCCAACAGACTCAAATGTAAGCCCCATAATCTCAAACTCCCAAATGGGCAACAAAATAAAATTACCAACTCTAGAACCATAATAGAACCATGGAAGGGCAAAGTATCTTTACTTTTATATCCTACTCAACAATCGACCCAGCATCACTAACAGAAGGAAAAAATGGCCAACCTCACCCTACTATAAGAGGGAAAACCATCCAACCGAGCTAGTTGCCTAGGACAACAACTGAGAATTGCAAAGAAGGAATTCTAACTAGATAATGCTAGTCTATCCTCAATCAATTAAGAATAAATCAATGTCAAAACAACGATAATAATAACAATAACAATAGAAATAACAATAGAAGTAGTAGGTGGTACCATAATAAAAATCAATAACGAGTACCACTCTAGGGCCATAAAGAGGTCAATACGCCAAGGTAAATGGGACTCTATAACACCCCATATTCTGCATGTACTAGTTCATGGTAAATGGGACTTTATATCACCCCATATTCTACATATACTAGTTCACACTTATATGATACTTGATTTAGCCTTATGGAATATGTAATGGACTCGGTATCCTATGTGATGATTAGTAATCGTAAGATCAGTTTGAAATAAGTATTTGTACATCTAAACGTGGTATGATCAAGTTGCCATTGATGAAAGTATTTAAACTTAGGATTGTAAGTAGGTATTTGTGTTTGAAGGTTGAAGTGATCAAGTGTGCATAAGTTTTAAGTTAAAGTAAATAGATTTTGATTTGAAAATAGAACAAAATATTAAGGTACTTTCTCGACTTATTTAAGCTAGTAGATAAGTCACCTACTTAAGCTACATAGACCACATTAATGGGGCCAAAGGCAATGGATTAGATTTAGGGCCTATATTGATAGGATAATTTAAAGGCCAAACTAAGTTAAATAAATGAAGAAGAGAATGGGCATCCCAACACCAAAATCTATCTCAAAAGCCTAATAAGTTAAAAGCCCATTTTATACATGAATAAAGCAAGTAGGTGCATCACTAACTTTGACCTTTTGACCAACCTAAGAACTAAGTAGGTGCATCACCTAATATGGCTCCCTTGGCCAACTTATTGGCCCAAGTACACTATCACCTACATAAATTAATTTTTTCCCAAATTAACAGAGGGAAAAAGAGAAGAATGAGAAGCCAAGGACTAATAGTTTTAAATCTACAAAGGCCTAAGTATTATGGGAAAGTAGGCCAAGAAAGGCAGCCAAGAGTATCTTCTTTTGAGGGGATGGAAACCAGCTCTTTTGAACCATTTTAATTTAAACAAAAAATAGCTTTCTAGGATTCTCTATCTTGCTCTCTCTTAGCTGTAGAATAACCCTATAATTCCACTAGGATTCTTGGGATTTACCTTCCTTCCAAGATATAGGGAAGTGAACAAATCATAATCTTATCATAAGAATTCTATGAGAATTATGTTTTTCATGATTAAATTATAAGAAAACCTTTAATAAGTCTGCCAATCCCATTGTTCTTGATTATTAAGAGATTTATCTCTTCTCTTTTGGTTTGTGTGCGAATAAATCAAGATATTGAAGAGATACACATTAAGAGAATAAACTACACAAAAATTAAGGTACGACTACTGGACATTTTTGCCCTCATCCTATATACATGTGTTGGTAGAAGATTGTGTATATATTGTTGTTAAAAACTCAAGGTATGATGAGTTCAATAGTTGGTTGCTATAATAAATGATATTTAGTGTTATTTTGGAACTGTGTTATTTGTATATGTTGGGGGCTACTTGGTTGAAGTTGGGGGAAAGGTGTGAATAGTTTTTTTTTGAAATGTTGAAGAAGGGTATACTGATACACCACCAAATTAGATGTCATATAAGATTATTGACCACTATACTTAATATAATATTTTGAGAGTACAATGAAGCAATAAATGTTTAGGGGGGCCTTATAAGAATTTGTATTGTATGTGAATAAAATTGGAGGAGAAAGGGTTGAAAGAACACCCTTGAATTAATTAACTATAAGTTTCTACCCGGCTATTGTCTTAGTAAGATTAAATGGCGCGAATGTGTCAATTAACTACAAATACTAGTTTTATTATTTATAGATTAATATTTTAAAAGGAAGGATGTTAGTTTAGGGTGTTATTAGAGTTGTGCAAAAAGGTATGTAAGGTTTCTTTATCCTATACTCTTTGGTATAAATCTAAATCTTGTGTTAAAAAGTAAGATTCCTAAGTGATCTTTCTTTTAAATGATTCATAATGGTGGCGTACAACCTCTAATCTGACTAACGACCTTATCCTAACTCCTTAGGGTTTGTAAGTACCTCAAAATGTGTTCGCAATAAGATTTTCACATTTACTCTTCAAAGTTATAGTATGATAAAGGTACTATAAACAACAAGCTTTATTAGTTCTTAGTCAAACATGATCCATTATGTTATTTAAACTCCCAAGTGTTATATTATTGTTGCTTCCTACCTTTTTCCTACTGCAATAAAAGCATATTTTTATATTTGTTGTGACAGGTCTAAAGTTCCAAATTCAATAATGTCACAACTGCTAAAATAATATCTTTAAATATAAAATGAATGATCTAAATTTAATCTATATATTCTTGGGTGGTAGTCTAGGGATGGAAGGAACACCTAGAATGGGTTAATCCTAACATTACGGGTGGTATCCCAGGAGAGAAAGGAAAGCTTAGCATGGGTCATCCTCTTTTAACATTGATCAATTGGTCATTTGTATCATGCCTTACCTTTTATAAAGTAAATAAGAATAAAGTAAAGTAAAGGAGTTAATATACATGATTCCACAAATACAAGTAAAGGTAGTCTTTTATCCTTATCTATATAGTTATATATTGGTATCTGATTTTATTGAGCTCTTTTCTTACCTATGGTAACTTTATGCCTTACATACTTAATATATTATTTTGTAATAAAATCCCTTATGGGGGACATGTATTTCATGCCACAGGTATAGGTACCCTTGTAAGTAGATTTCTTTTGTAGGAGTACAGAATATCTTGCAGTTATTGGTGAACTTTAGGTTGATTCAAGGATTTTTAATTCTGTTATATATGTTTTGGTATTGTATATTAGTTAAGAATAAGGCATGGGTTTGTCTTGAATTTAACTAAGTCCATGTATTTTTTAGAGGCTTTGTAGAGCAATATAAAGTTACGCATGGTAACATCTTATTCTCTTGATGTTATGGCCCCAACGACCAAGTCTTGCACATATAGTTTTGGTCTTTCTTAAGTGGTTTATTTTTTTTTGTATATCCATACTTGGCAGAGCCTTTGATTATCATAGTTATATGCATGAGAAGTACAAGGTTAGGGGATGGTGCTCTCGGGCCTTTATGGCTATGGGTATCTATCCACCCTAATGGGATTTAAGCCATGACAAAAGTGGTATTATAGTAGGTCATACTAGGATGCCTACAAATCCGTGTCTATGTAGAGTTTTGCTTACGAGTGTGTTATGCACCACATCTCTAAGTATGAGGCTACTTGACATTTAAGAGTTGTTTCTTTTCTTCATTTCTTAGATCATGTGATAGATCCAATGATGTAGGTTGATTTGTATTTAACCCTACATATTTTTTTCTTAGAATAGTAAATAAACCAATTACAAGAAGGAGTAAGAATAAAAGTAAGTATATGTGGCTACCGGAGAAGGGATCAATAAATCACCACCTAAAAAAGCTTATCAATGTGAGGATCAGGGTGTGTTTGCTATCAGACTTCTTCTAACTCTCCATATCCAAAAGATGTAAGAAGGTGATGGGTACCCCAAGAATTATCTATTAATTCTACTAAGAAAGATCTAAGAATTATGATGAAATTATTAACTCGTATATTTATTGGACAAGGTCAAAGACAAGCTGGCCGAACTACGGGTACTAGTTGTGTGGATAGGGAGCTAGTATAAGGACACATGATTTTATTAAATTGAATCCTCCATCATTCACTGGGTCAGATCCTAATGAAGATCCATAAGACCTTATTGATAGAATTCAAAGGGAATTGGAAGTTATACATGTATTTGGTAAAATACAGTTGAGCTAGCAATATATCGATTAAAGGGGGTGGCTATATTGCGGTAGGAAGCTTAGAAAATATCATGATCCAAGGCTACCCCTAGTCGTAACATGGTGCTTAGAATCACAAATAATCCCATGCTAACCCATATACTGACATACTTCTAGAGCAACTAATTTAAATTGTATAAAAACTAAATTTGCTGAGTGGAAACATAATCATGATATAATCTGAATAAAATAATACTGATAAAGTTTACAACATGATAAAACTAAAGAAAAAAAACTTGAATTGCATATCATGACTCTAACTAAATATTTATGAAGCTTATACTATATAGACTACAGATAGCTGGGAAATGCCTTCAACTACCACTAATCCATACATATAGATAATCAAAATACAACACATGAACTGCAATGAACTGGATTCCTTGAAATAAGAGGACTTATTACCTGCTAGCTGAAAGCTGAGAACTATCTGACCTTGATGTGTGGACTACATCTAGCACCTATATTATGAATGAATGTCCATAAATACATATATGTGGTTAGTACTTTGGAATGTACTAAGTATGTAGGTACATGCACTAAATCATGTAAATAATAAATGTATGTTTTAAATCTGAGAACATAAGTTATTTGTTGAAACATTCATTTAACACATGGTTATACGTGAAAAATGATACGTCATAGTGAGATTTGTAAATCATGAGCTGAAAATAACTCTGTAAGTTGGGAAGTGGTAGAAACATGAATACTATTTGTAAATATCTTGCAAAATAGAACATGCTGTAAAACTGAATCGAGGACCATGTATGGATACTGATCCTGAAAACATGAACATGTAAAACAGAGAATTCAAGACCAAGCATAAACACGTACTAACATGATCTGAATAACTGATATCTGAATAACTGAATAACTGATGTATGAATAACTAAATAACTGATGTCTGAATACTTGGTCATGTAAACCTGAACTAACACACTTTGAATACTATACTGAGACTATGGGAGCTGACTACAACTGACATGCACCAATCTGGACAATCAGGGTCCAACCTATAGCCATAGTTGGAAAGGTGTTGGTACCTTTTCCGGGGTACCAACACATGACTGACGATGTGGATCCACAAGGCTGATGTCCTACAAGATGAGGGTGTTATACCTCTACTAACGGGGGACCCTTCAAAATCTATAGTGACACCGTATGTCTAGAACTTAGGAACTGCTACTAGCAACTCATTCCTAACTGATGGGGGAGCCGCCATCCCTGGATTCACTCAGTGCTAAGTATTACTCCCAACTAAATGACACTGATATTATTATTGGTTTAACATGATATGACACTGTACTGATAAATGCTTAGTGTGAACATGATTATCTGAATATGATAGTAAAATCATGGTCTAACTGACTTGTTACTTGAAAATGAAAACATGTAAAAACACATAGGTATCGAGTGTTCATAACCCTCCTGCACGAAAAGATACTAAAATACGATAACAACACCTAAAACAGTGGTATGAAATCATAGTTCAAAGGCCCAAAACATAAGACAACTTCAATAATTGAGCAAAACACATGCTATTGAACATGGGGATGATTTAAGCTTGAGAAAACAATATATTCGCATGATATAATTCATAACTCAAAGATTTGACATGGAATCACTTGAATAAAACATGAGTAATTGAAATTTAAAGCATGAAATAAAGTGATTTACATGGGAACACTTGTTGACATGACTTGAATTCAAATTACTAAGAAATACATGGATTAAGTTCATAAGTTTCATGGATAAATTCATAATATAGGATATGATACATACTTTGAACTAAAAAGAGGGTTTTTGGGATCAAAGGGGGAAATGAACCTATTGACAAATACCCCACATACCTCAATTACTTGAATCCTTGAAGAAAACTTGAAATTAAAGCTTGAATTATTGGGGAAATAAACTTGAATTTATTGTTCTTAGGGAAGGTGAAGGGTTTCTACGTGAGTTATTTTGATGATAATGGACAAATAATGCCTTTTTGAGGCTTTAATCCATCACGTGGGTGCTTGGGGAAAAGAGGAAATGAATAAAACTCACCTTGGGTTATTACTTATGGATGCAGGAAACATATTCTCTACATCACAGAGGATAACACGAGGCCTAAGATCTGCATTGTAGAGCTATCGTAGACCCTTACTGTTTCTCATAAAAATTGTCATAACCTTTTGCTCGGGTGTCAGATTAAGGAAAAATCAAAAGTGTTGGAAAGGAAATTAAATTATATATAATTTGGTGGGTCTTGAGCTGAAAAATTTCACATATTTAAAAATTTATACACGTTCAAAGTTGACCCTTGTAGGATCAAACACTAAAATTTGGCCCAATCAAAGGCTCTTTACTCAACTTTCCTCTAAGTATTTTCTATGAATATTTTTGACCTCATAAGCACTCTTAATATTAGGATAATGATCATAGAAATTATATTCACATGGGAATTATTGGTTTTGAGCTTATACATATAGGAACGATAGTTCGAATTCTAGCCTAAAAATACGGGTGTTACAGAAAAAATCTAGGGGTACAGGTGCACCTTCATCTAGTTGGGTATAAAACCCTAGATTTTGGTCCTTGGAATATTTATAGACATTTATACTAAATGCCCAGACTATGACTCTCCATACAAGTCATAGGGAGTCTTGACGGGTTTTATGGACCCAATCGTAGCCTGGTTAGTATGTTGGCCTGGAGTTTTTGCTATGACTAAGACTAGGGTTTATGAGTCGTAAGGACTTAAAATAAGGCATATGGTGTCTCCATAGCCTAACTAGTGTAATGCCCAACTATTTATGCTTTGACACTAACTGGACCATGCGAGTTGTAATGACTGAATATGAGCCGTAATGTCACCGTTAGAGACTGGGCGATCAACTTTTAGTCTTTTCATTAAGGTTATTATGGTCAATTCCCCTTTTACCTTACTTAGACCCCACGACCATAAACCACTCAAGGGGGTTATTTCTTATTCATAACATAATAAAAAACACTCTCAAACTTTCTAAACTCTCAAAGGTTAAGATACTTAGGGTTTCCAAGAAGTAGGTTATCTAAGGACTTCAGGGTTGATTTATCTCCATAAATCTTTGTATTTCAGGCATGTTACTCTTCCCCTATTCTTAATTTACGAAAAACATGTGTTTTTCATAGTTTAAATTATATGGATTCGAATGTAGGTTTTGTTATGGTTGAGGGTTTTGACATGGTTGATTCTTAAATTATTTTTGTATGATTTATTATGTATTGTTTATGCTTTATTAATGGTTTTGAACTTAGGGGATCCATGGGTATGGTAATAAACTAAGGGGTCATGGTTTCCTCCAGTTGATGTTTCAAAATTAGAATTAGTTTTAAATAATGGTGTTTCCTCAACCCACTTGTGTAAATGGCTTTGAATTGTGAAATAGTCACTTGGTTTGAATTACTCACCTATGCTATTATATTGTATAAATGATAAACAATGAATATAAATCTTGGAAGCCTTGTTGGATATGATTTGATTTAATGAACAAAGGGGGTCAAGGTATTCCCCCAAGCTAATGTTATTATTAGGGTATAGAGATAAGCTTGAATGTGTTAGGGTATGACGATACCTATGGTGTGCCTCAATTGTTGGTTTGTTGGTTGTCAAATGGGTTATGTGAAACTTGTTTTAAATTAGGATTAATGGGGGTTATGTAGTGAAGCCGTGAAGGTGTGGGTCTCGGATGACATACTGGAAACTCATGTTTTTCGATGTGAGATTTGGTCTTGATGAACTTGTGCATGGGTCACACTTGATATATATATTTTGGATGACTAGTTGCCTTGATTGCTTTAGATTTTCCTCAGTTTTTCTCCGGTTCGTGCAACTAACATGCATTAGGGCCCTTTCAGCAGAGGGAGATGAACCCATTTAGCTTGTGGGTGTATTTTATGACAGTTAATACATATAGTCTAAGATAATATTTTACTTCATGCTAAGCCTTGTTCCCTATCCCAGTATATTATCTATGTTTGTATATGATGGTGTTCACATGGTTTTGAATTAGATTTGACTTGGCATTATTTTATCCCCTATACCTTAGTTACATGCTAGTGCTTGAACCACTAACCATCTCTAGATGCTGTATCCCTATATGATGCAGGCATCAAAGATACTTCTACTTTTCTTGTACAGTGTTAGGTAGATCGACTCAATTCATTGGTCATTGTGGTAAAGTGGTAAGCTTCCATTATATGGATTGGTTATTTTATCAGTTTCCTTTTATAGACTTGAAATTAAAGACTTAACATTATCATTAACACTGTCATTGACATTTTTATTGTCAGTGTTGGGGGCATGTCCCGACTTAGATTGGTTTTTGGTATTGTTTAGTGGCTTTGTGGATATGTGATGATTGATACTATTAATTGTCTTGAGTTTATTATCCTATATCTTCTTTTGTTGCTAGGTGTTATGTTCTGTTTGGATAGGTTTAGAGGCTGGTCTCCGGTCTTCGGTGGACTTTATATACCCTTCATGGCGAGGCCCTACTTTGGGTCGTTACATTGGGAAGAGTTCAAATTAATATTTCTTGATCATTATCTTTCATTTGAGATTTGGTAGACCCATACAAACCAGTTCTTAAATCTTTGAAAGGGAATATGAATTTAAGGGAGTAAAGTCTCCAATTTAATTCTTTGGTCAAGTATGCTCCTAATGTAGTAGTTGCTATGGAGGATAGAGTTCATCAATATGTTGATAGATCGGACCTATATTTGGTTAGAGATTGAAATTTTTGCCTTGAATAAAGACATGGATAAATCAATAATATAATCTTTCGTATGAAAAATGGAGGATCAAAGGAAAAGAAGGACATAAGATTAAGAAAAAGGGCACCCCAAAAGGGCTAGATCTATGGAGCAATTTTTTTCCATCTCAAAGTGAGCTCAGGCCTTGCTTTTTCAATACTCTACCTAGACCATCATATTCCTACCCCACAACAAGTGCTTTACCTTGATTCTAAGGGTATAAGGATAACTAATTTGGGCAAAGACGTAAGAGTCAAGGTTCACAAGTAGCGGGGTATCGAGTATAGGGAATTACAAGACAATTAAAACCTCCTTGACGAATTTGTAAAGGTGCATGTTGGCTTGGTATAGATGCCTTTTATTGGTGTCACACACTGGGACACATAATTAGTGATTTCCAAAAAAGGGTATAGTACAACCTACTGGGTTGATAGTTGAATCATCATCCTCAATTCCTCCCTTTGGTAGGGGTTACTAGGTGCCTACTAGTTATGGTAGAGGTTTTAAAGGGGTAGCTAGTTTTAGCGGTGGCCAGAATCGTACATATGCTCTAGTGGGTAGATAAAATTTGGAGTCTTCTCCTAATGTGGTTTAGGTACATTGTCCATTTTTGATATAATTTATATGAATCAATTGATCTAGGTTTTATGCTATCATATGTCACACTTTTAGTTGCTTGAAAGTTAAAAAATAACACCAGATTTGCTGGTTAAGCCATATGAAGTGTCTACACTGATTGGCGAGTCTATTATAGCTAGAAGAGTATCATAAATATATAGTAAATATATGTACAAGTGAAAAATTAGACGACCTTGTTGAGCTATAAATGGTATATTTTGATGTTATAATAGATATGGATTGGTTGCCTTCTATTATGCCACAATAGATTGTCGAGCTAAGAGGGTGTATTTCTATTTTCCAAAGGAGGCAATCCTTGAATGGAGGAGTAATATCGAGACACCAAAGGATACATTTATTTCATATGTTAAGGTAAATAAAATGATGTCCAAAGGGTACATATGTAATTCAGTGAGGGTGAAAGATATAGATGCGGAGTCACTAACTCTTCAATCCATATAAGTGGTGATTGGATTTCTTGAAGTATTCCTTGAAGTGTTTCTGAGTTTGCCTCCAGAACGAGAAGTAGAGTTTGGTATTGATGTGATCCCAAGTACTCAACCTATTTCTACTCCTCCATATAGAATGGCTTCGACAGAATTATGTTAATTGAAAGACCAATTAAGAGATTTGTTAGTAAAGGGTTTCATAAGGCCCAGTGTGTCCCCTTAGGGATCGCCTATGTTATTTGTACCTAAAAAAGCTGGCATTTTGAAAATGTGTATTGATTACCGACAACTGAATATAGTGACAGTTAAGAACAAATATCTCCTTCCTAGAATTGATGCTTTGTTTGATCATCTGCAAGGTGCTAAGTGTTTCTCAAAGATCGACTTGAGGGCAGGTTATCATTAACTAAAAGTATTAAAGGAGAAAGATATACCTAAAATGACTTTTCAAATATGATATGGTCATTTTGAGTTTTTAGTATGTCATTTAGGCTAACTAATACACCAACAACTTTCATGGATTTGATGAATAGAGTGTTTAAGTCAGTCTTGGATATGTTTGTTATCGTTTTTATGGATGATATTCTAGTGTATTCAAGATAAAAAAAAGACCATGCTAATCATTTGCAACAGGTGTTACAAATTCTTTGTGATTGTAAGTTGTGTAGAAAGTTCTCTAAATGTGAGGATTGGTTAAAATCAATGGCATTCTTAGGTCATATTTTATCTCATAAAGGAATAACAGTTGATTGCCAGAAGATAAAAGCAGTAAAGAACTGGACAATACCCTCAACGCCTATGGAGTTTAGTGGTTTCCTAGGATTGGAAGGTTATTATAGAAGGTTCATGTCACGACCCGAGACTACTCCCCAGTTGTAATACGGTGCTTATGGCCACAAGTGACCCTAAGCTAACCCATGATCTGGCACAAGTTGTGAATACTAAATGAAAATAATAAAATACTATGCAAAATTCATTTAATAAATATTTAAATAGTTAATTCAATAATCAAGGAGTCTAAAATACATCACTGAAAACACAACTAACCATTTGACTGCCTGAAAACTTCTAAACATGATGAGTTGTTAGGATAGGTCCCCAACTAACTCTGACTACTGAAATAAAGATGAACTAAAATACTGGAAGGCATGATAAATGATATGATTAGCCCTTAACTATTGAGGACTCACCAATGTTGCAGCTGAGTGGCATATAAATTGTATAAGTATGATCGGGGAATTGAGCGTCCGAACCTATGTTATAAGACAACATAGTGCAAAAAAGAGAGTATGCGTCCAATACTTTGAATGTACTGGTATGCGAGATAAGGACTAGATTATATATATATATATATATATATATATATAACATGAATGCATGAATGTAAATTAAATGCAAGACCACGTAAAGCATGTGCTGAAATAATTTGTAAAACTGATTAACTGAATAACTGATAGACTAGACACTTGGTCATGCAAACCTAAATTGGTATCATCTGAATACTGAATTGAGGTTGTGGGAGATAAAATTTAACTGACATGACTCAATCTGAGCTAATCAGGATCCAACTTGTAACCCCAGTTGGAAGGGTGTCAGTACCTTACCACGGGTACTGATACTAGATGTGTGGATCCACTAAACTGGTGTTCCAAAGGACTAGGGTATTTATCCTGTACTGGCGTGTGACCCCTATGATTGTCAGTCCTTAACTCACAGGTGACCTCTCATAACCTATGTTGTCTATGTAGTTATGGAAGTCAGTGACTTCTACTACAGGTTTTAGTCTTCAACTGACCTGTGAGCCTTCATCCCTAGGTTCACTCGATGCTAAGTCTTACTCCCAACTAAACTGACACTGATACTAATAAGAATTTACAATAATTCACAACTGATGAATACTCAACATGAATAATCATAATCTAAAAATAATAATACAATCATGATTGGAGTGACTTGTAGCTTAAAAATCTGAAATATGCATGAATATCTAGGTATTAGGTGTTCATAACCCACCAACACTATCTAATGCAAATTGATATTGGTAAATATTGAGCGATCGTTGGTATGGGAAAATTGTGAATAATACCCAAGATTTGAATAACTAATCATGATGTAGACATTTGCATTATCAAACATATGGAAACACAATTAGCAAAAGGGAATATATTTTCATGGTTCAAAATCAAAATAATTGAGAGGATATTCATAAAATTCATTGTTAACTTAAATCCCCATAAAAGAGAAAAGAGTTTTACACTTGAAAGTTTAGTGCATTCTTGGGACTCATAGGTGGAAAGGACCCACTAATAAATATCCCACATACCTGAAGTAAAAGCTTTGGTGAAATCCTTGCAATTGATCATGTTCTTAAGAAACCCTAATTTTCTCTCTCGAAGAAGGAAACCATTTCATTTTTTTCTTTTTGTTAAATTGTGATAAATGATGGAATTGAGGGTTTTGGGTGTTTTATACCCCCTTTGGAAAGCCTAAACGATGTGGGTTAAGATTTAAAAGGAGTGGGAAAAGACTTTAAATTCCCTAGAAAAACATGCTGAAAACTGGGTTCCCAGTTGCAACGACTCACCCCATGACTCATTGGGACTGAATACGAGTTGTAGTCTAGGTGGTAAGCTAGAATCTAGGATTTGAGGACTTTTTCTGGTCTGACTACAACTCCCTCCTTATGACTCATCATGATTGACTAAGACTTCCCCCTTACAACTCATCATGACTTACTATGAGTCATAGGATGGAGTCGTAGTCTGAATCTTGAGTCTTGGGTCATTTACTAGTCAGGCTACGAGGCCCTCCATATGACTCATAGTCACTGATTACAAGATGTAAGGTCTAGTCATAACCATTGGGATAAAATTTAGGGCCTTTACTGGAGTGACTATGACTCACTCGTGATGACTCATCACGAGTGATAAAGACTCGTTACCGGAGTCATCATCACGACAGTGTGTCAGTCCCTTAAGGGAAAATTTTCATAACTTTTTGCCACGACATTGGATTGAGGTGAGACTTGAAGCATTGTAAAGCTAACATAGTGGTCTATCTTTTTAGGGGGTATAAAGCTTGAAAATTTAGGGTATTAAAGTTTGTGTTGGGGTTTTATCCATCTATGTACGTTTAACAAAGCGAACATACAAAGTATTTAATATTTAATGGAATGACACATGCAAAAGGACTTTCCCAGATTTAAAGAATAAGTTGACTTCTACTCCCATATTGGTACTTTTGAAAGGCACAAAAGGGTATGCACTATATTGTGATGCTTCAGGAATTGGATTAGGATGTGTGTTGATATGGCATGGTAAATTAATAGCTCATACCTTAAGAAAATCATAACTACATGAGAAAAATTATCCAACAAATGATCTTGAGCTATCAACAGTTACATTTGCTTTAAAGATATGACGCCATTACTTGTATAGGGTTCATGTTGATATATATATATATATATATATATATATATATATATATATACTAACCATAAGAGTTTTTAGTACATCATTAAGTAGAAGGATCTAAATCTAAGGCATAGGATGTAGCTTGAGCTATTAAAAGATTATGACACTAATATTTTGTATCATCTCGAGAAAGAAAATGTTGTAGATAATGCATTAAGTCATAGGCTATGGAGAGCCCTTATGGGAATTCCATATAAAGTCAAGGGATAACTAAAGATCTACACTAATTAGCTAGATTGAGGGTTCGCCTTCTTAAATCTCTAGACAAAGGAGTTATGTGCAAAATATAGAAAAATCCTTATTAATAGCTGAAGTTAAAGAGAAGCAATATGTAGATACTATTCTTTTAAAGCTTAAGGAGAGTGTACACCAAGGTTTAACAAAGGCATTTGAGATTACATAAGAGAGAGTATTAAACATATTGTGCTTATCTAATGTAGATGGGATAAGAAAAAGTATTATGTCTGAGGTACATCATTTAAGATATTCTATCCATTGCGATTCAACTAAAATACATCATGATTTAAAAAGGGTGTATTGGTGTGGTGACATGAAGAAGAGTATTACAGAATTTATAGCTAAATATCCAAAATGTCGCCAAGTTAAAGTAGAGCACAAAAAGAAAGGAGGTTATATGCAACTCATAAATCTCCCAACATGGAAGTGGGACCTGATCAACATAGATTTTGTCACTAGTCTACCTTGATCCTCTCAAAAGTTTAATTCCACATAGGTAATAGTTGATAAACTCACCAAATCATCATACTTTCTACTGGTTAAGGTCACTCACACAACTAAAGAGTATGCAAAATTTTATATTAAATTTTATATTAAAGAGATAGTTCTACTACATGAAATCCCAATCTACATTATATTTGATAGTGGTACTCAATTTACTACAAACTTTTGGAGGTCATTTCGTAAGAGCTTAGGAACACAAATGAGTTTGAGTACAACTTTTCATCCTCAAATGATGGTCAGGTAGGATGGCAGTGAGCTTGTTTATTAGATTTCAAAGGTTGTTAGGATGATCATTTCCCACTTATTGAGTTTGCATATAACAACAGCTATTATCGTGTATCAAGATGGCACCTTAATAAGCCTTATATGGAAAAAAGTGTAGAAAAAATTGGGTGAAACTACCTTATTTAGGCTAGATATTGTTCATTAAGTTATCAAAAAATTTAAGGTGATATAACAATGCTAGAAATAACTCAAAGTCGACATGAATCATATGCATGTATATTAGAAGAAGAGGTTAGTATTTGCTAAAGGAGATTGGGTATTCTTAAAGGTGCCACCAATGAAAGGGGTAATGAGGTTTGGTAAAAAGGGAAAACTAAGTCCCCACTATATAGGGCCATATAACATTATTCAAAAATTTGGCCAAGTTGCATATGTGTTAGAGATACCCCAAGAGATTTCAATAGTGCATCCAGTGTTTTATGTCTCCATGCTTCAAAAGTACATAGAGATCTATCTTATATTACTCCTATTGAAGATGTACAAGTTATTGAAGAACTTACCTATGAAAAAGTTCCTATTGCTATTTTAGATCGGTAAGTTAAGGAGTTAAGAAATAAAGAGGTAACTTCTGTAAAAGTACTTTGGAGGATACAACAAGTAGAAGAAATCATACGGGAATTCAAGGAAGCAATAAAATCCAAGTACTCTCATTTATACAAATCCAATGAGAAAGTCCAAGATAATGGTTTGCAGCATTAACAAGTAAGTATAAAAATATAAGTGTTATATGGATAGCAGTAGGATTAGACTTAGGCGTATACTTGTTTTGGCTTGCTAGTTATACTATCACTCAAGGATGAATGTATTTGGGTGGGTAGGTGGGGGGTAAGAAGATGTAACACCCCATATTCTGTGTGTACTAGTTCTAATTGTATGGAACTTGATATGGCCGTATAGTATAGGTAATGGACTTGGTATCCTATGTGATGATTAGTAATGATAATATAGGTTTGAAGGAATTTCCCATACATTTAAACGTGGCACGATCAAGTTACCCTCGATAAGAGTATTTAAACTTGGGATCCTAAATAGGTAATTGAGTCTAAAGGTTGAAGTGAACAAGTATATATAATTTTTAAGTTTATCTAAATGGATTTTTATATGAAAATGGAATAAGATATTAAGGTGCTTTCTTAACCTATTTAAGCTAGTAGGTGAGTCACCTGCTTATGATATATGGACCAATTTAATAGGGAAAATCCAATGGATCAGATTTAGGGAATATATTAATGGACTAATTTAAGACCCAAACTAAGTAAAATAAATGGAGAAGAGACTGGGCAGCACAACACCAAAATTTTTCTCAAAAACCCAATAAGTTAAAGGCCCATTTTAGACACGAATAAAGCAAGTAGGTGCATCACCTACTTTGAACTTTTGACCAACCTAAGAACTAAGTAGGTGAATCACCTACTAAGACTCCCTTGACCAGATTATTGGGACAAGTACACTACCACCTTCTCTTTTAATTTTGGCCCAAATTAAAAGAGGGAAAAAAAGAAGAATGGGCAACCAAGACCCAATAGTTTTAGATCCACAAAGGCCCAATTAAAATGGGAAAGTAGGTGCATAACCTACTTTAAAAATAATGAACCAAAAATGTCCAAGAAAGTATGCAAAGAGCATCTCCTTTTACAGGGATTGAAACCAGCTCATTTGACCCATTTTAACTTAAACAAAAATCAGCTTTCTAGGGTTTTTATATTGCTCTCTCTTAGCTATACAACAAACCTATAATTACACTAGGATTCTTGGGATTCACATTACTTCCAAGATAATTCTAAGTGAACAAATCATGATGTTACCTTAAGAATTCTATGACAATTATGTTCTTGATGATTAAATTATAAGATAACCCTCTGTAAGTTTGGCAGTCCCATTGTTCTTGTTTATTAAGAGATTTTTCTTTTCTCCTTTTTTTGTGAGTGAAAGAATCAATATATTAAAGAGATGCATGTTAAGAAAATAAACTAAAAAAATGGTATGACTACTTCCCATTTTACCCTCTTCCTATATAAATTTGTTGGTAGAAGATTTATATATATTATTGTTAAGAGCTCAAGGGATGGTGCATTCAATATTTGGTTGCTGTAGTAAAGGATATTTGTGGTTGTTTTGGAAGTGTTTTATGTGTATATGTTGGGGGCTTCTTTGTTGATGTTGGGGAAATGTGTGAATAGTTTGTATTAAAATGTATAGTGATACACCACCAAATTGGACATCATGTAAGCTTATTGGCCACTCAACTTGATATACTATTTTGAGAGTACAATGAAACCATAAATGTTTAGGGGAAAATTATATGAATTTGTATTGTATGTGAATGTACTTGGAGTAGAAAGGGTTGAAAGAACGTCCTTGAATTAATTAATTGTGGGTTACTACCCAGCTACTATTTTGGTGAGACTAAATGGCACGAATGTGTCAATTAGATACTAATACTAGTTTTACTATTTACTATATTATAGATTAATAATATATAAGGAAGGACGTTAATTTAGGTTGCTATCATAGTTATGAAGCAACGTATGTAAGGTTTCTAGTCCTATACTCTTTGGCATGAATCTTTTTCTTGTTTTACAAAGTAAGCTTCCTAAGTGCACTTCCTTTCAAATAATACATAATTGTAGCGTACAACCTCTAATGTGTCTAATGATATTATCCTAACTCCTTGGAGAGTTAAAGTATCTCAAAATATATTTGTGAATAGATCCACACATTTACTCTTCTAAGTACTAGTATGATAAAGGCACTGTGAACAACACACTTTATGAATTTTTATCTTAGTCAAACATGGTCCATTGTATTATTTAAACTCCAAAGTGTTATATTTATAATATTATGTCTTCCTACCTCATTATTACTATATAAAAATATGTATCTGTATATCTATTGCTACAGGTCTAAAGTTCCAAATTCAATAATGTCATGACCTCCAAAATAACAACTCTAAAGATAAAAAGAATAATCTGAAGTTTATATATATATATATATATATATATTCTTGGGTAGTATTCTTGGGGTGGAAGGAACACCTATCATGGGTAGATCCCAATATTATGGGTGGTATCCCAAGGGTGAAAGGAAAGTCTAGCATGGGTCGATCTTGATTTGTGTATTTATGACGATTGTATCCCAAAGGTTAAAATGCCTAGCACGGGTCATCCTATTTTACCACTGATTAGTTGTTTATTTATATCATGCCTTACAATTTTATAAATAAAATTAGAAAAAAGTAAAGTAAAGGATGTAATGTACATGATTCCACAAATACAAGCAAAGGTGGTCTTTTATCCTTATCTATATAGTTATATATTGATATCTGATTTCATTGAACTCTTGTCATATGAATGGTCACATTATGCTTTACATACTTAGTATATTCTTTTATATTAATGCCTTTCATGTAAGACACTGTGTTTTATGCTGTAGGTACTAGTACCCTAGATAGTAGACCTTTCCCATCGGAGTACAGGACATCTAGTAGCTATTAGAGCTCTAGGTTGGTTTGGGGCATTTTGAGTCTATTATATATGTTGTGATTTTGTATATTAGTTAAGAGTAAGGTAGGGTTTTTTCCCGACCTTAATTAAGATAATGTATCATTTAGAAGATTTGTAGACCAATGTAAAGTTAAGCACGGTAGCATCTTATTCTTTTGACTTTGTGGCCCCACGACCAAGTCTTGCACATACAGTTTTGGGCTTTCCCACATGGTTTATTTTCACTGATGCATCATATCTATTCTTAATAGATAATTTAATTATCAAAGTTATATGCATGAGAGTACATGGTTATGGGTTGGTGCTCTCGAGCCTTTATGGCCACATGTGTCTATCTGCCCTACTTAGATTTTTGGCTTTATAGACTCAAACCAAAATGCTACATCCCTAGGGAAATATCAATACCGATCCACTCTATCCACTACTAATGAAAATCATCTACGGGGGTAATCACACAATCATGAACTCTACACAAAGGCACATAACAACTAAAATAAAATACAAAGGCATATAATCATCAATGGTTATAGAAACCCCAATACAAATAAAATAGTGGGTAGAGGCGGGGAATAAAAATCAAACTTATCATGGCAGAATCCAAAGTCATATGTCTGTCATTCCCGAGGCTGTATGAATTAGAACAGGTCTAAATTTGGGCTGAGCATTTGAATTACTAAAACACCTTAAACTCTGGACCTTGTAAAACTTTCTGAGTCTAGAACATTCTGTGTATCATACAACTTGAACCATACAACTCGTATGGTGTAGATATGGGTCTAGGACCCTAGTCATTTATTGGTCAGTGTCACATTGGCCAAGTTCTGTTCTTGATAGGAGAAGGCATCATACGAGTTTTATGATAATAATATGATTAGTAAGGTCCAAATCATATATTGTTTAATGTCTAGCCTTGATATTCTGCTTAGGGTACAATTTAGATGGTACTAGTCATATGGTTAGGTACGAGTGAGGTCAATGAGTCATACATTGGATAGAATGTGATGTCCAATATTCTAATCAAGGTACAAGTAAAGGGTATCACTCATATGATGTGGGTATGAATTAAGGGGAAATCGTACCCTCCTGTGAGTCTTTTATAGCTTTTAAGCTGAGGGTATTTTAGACATTTCCCACCTTAAGCCGTTAAGACCCCAGGTCCTATAACTATATTTGGTCCCTTATTCCTTACTTTGGAAGATCAAAACACTCCCAAAAAACTCTCTAAAATCCTCTCAAGGAGATTGGGCTAGGGTTTTACGAAGGTGATCACCTAAATCTCTCTGTGAATCTTCATAATTAAGTAATATGACTCTTTTTTCATAGTCAGTTCACAAAAATCATGTGTTTTAAACATTGTTTTTGAATCATAAATGATGGGTTTGAAATCCATAGTTGAGGGTTTGAATGTATATTGTTGGGTAGTGTTCTCTCACGTTTTTACTTGTTTTTATGCATGGTTTATTAGTGGTTTCACACATATGGGTGATTAGAAATTTTTATTTAAACTAAGAGGTCATGGTCAACCCTAACTTAATGGTTTATGACTTAATGGTTTGATAATGGTACACTCTCAACCTACTTGTGAAAAATCCTAGGAGAAGAATCTTGCCACGTGATGAATTAGGTTTTGAACTAATGCTTGATATAAGAATTCTTTGAAGGATGAATGAGTTTGTCAGTGTCTTGATGACCATAAGTTAAATTGACTGTGTCTTGAACTAAGGCATTGGACTAATAATGTAATTGGTTGGTAAATGGTTTCATAAAAGGCCTTGTTGGACATATGTTGATTTAAATTATAACCTTGGTGGTTTAAATAGATAAATGGGTTTGAGTTTCTAATATTGAATTGAATTGATGACTTTGTATAGAAAATGGGTTTGAGTCCTAAATTTGAATAATAATGGTTATGGCATGTTGTACGCTTGTAAGTGGGGTTGGTATGATGATACCAATGGGATGCCTTTGGTAAGTAATTGGACTAATGATTATGTGCATGTGTAAGAATATTTTAAATTGGGATTTAAAGAATGGTGTGTATATGAGTCATGAAAGTGGAGTCCAAAGGATTAAAACTAGCAATCGCTCTAGCTGGTGCGCCTGTTTATATGATCAGGAGGTTCGAGTTCCCCGAATGGATATTTCAATGAAAGGTTTGAGTCCCCCATATTTGTGTACATTGGTACTTAAGTCACCTTGATTATGCCGGGAGGTTCGAGTTCCCCATAATGACATATACGAATATGTATATTCTCCAGTTCATGTGGCTACAAGCACTATGACCCTTCTAGCTAGGGTGAGCTGGACCTATATAGCTTATGGGTGTCTGATTTTATGATGGGTATGCTACACAACCTAGGTTAATATTTTCAAAGTTCATGCTAAGCCTTGTTACCTACCCTGACATGATATATATATGTGTATGGACATACGTTCTTGCTTATGATGATTTGACTTAGTTTCATTGATGAAGTTATTTTATTCCTCTTTCCCTGAGTTACATTCTAGCACCCCAATTGCTAATCATCTTCGGATATTGTATCCCTATGTATTTTGGGACCAGAGCTTTTTCTTCTCTTTCTGTGCAATGACTAGGTGATCAAGTGGTTTGTGAGTTGACATTAAAGTGGTGAGCTTCCATACTTTAGAAGGCATTAATTTTATGATCTTCTTTTATTTTGTTATAGACTTGGTTAGAATTAGATTTTCTCTATCTTCTAGGGCTTGTCTCAATATTCTATTGAATTTGGATTTTAGAGGCTCTGTGGATTACTGTGGACATGGGTGTGTCAGTTTAGTGTGTTCTGGTGATGATTAGCTTAGGAATTTCTTAAGCGATTGTTAGTACTATTTTGCATTTCTTATTTTTGTTCGGAATTTATTTGACACTTGTGGTTAATATGTTTCTTAAGTTAGGTGAAGGGGGTGATCTCTGGTCCACGTGGGACTTGAGATACCCGTCACGTCCAGGCCCTAATTTGGATCATGAAAAAGTTGGTATTAGAGCCTAGGTTTATGGTCTATTGGTTGTACACAAATCCGTGTCAAGTAGAGTCTCTTTTATGGGTGTGTAGTATGCCACACTTATAAGAGAGAGGCTATGAGACAACTTGGAATGTTTTCCTTTCTTGTTGTCTTATTTTTGAGCTATAGAGTCTAAGGTCTTGGATTCTTCTGGTTTTTGTTTGCTTGTCTTTCAGATCCTGCCTCCAAGAGGATCAGATGTTTATGAAAACTCTTCTGTCCCATCTGGAGACAATATGGATGAAGCTCTTCTAACTTCTGGGATCCAGACCTGGTCTAGGGTCACTATATCTGACTTTCCTCATAGTGTTTTACCTATCCCTACTAATCCTACTCCTGAGAGTGACACTTATATTCGGTCGCCTTTCGGGAAGGTTACCAATGCTGAGTTTCATCACTCCATTACCCTGTTGACTCAGTTGGTGAATCTCAGTCACAATATTTTGGTTCTGCTATGAGTTCATCTGAGGCCACTAGAGTTGGCCAATTCATGAGGTTGCATCCTTTGATGTTTATAGTTACAGAGGTTAAGGAGGATCCTTAATGCTTCATTAATAAGATGGAAAAGATCTTCCAAATTATACATGCTTCATAGGTTGAAGGTGTTGAGTTTTCTACTTACTAATTAAAAGATGTAACGTACCAATGGTATGTAGAGTGGGAACAATTGAGGGGTGAGGATACTAGTTCTGCCATATGGGATAATTTATGTAGTATGTTTCTAGACCGCTTATTTCCTCAGGAGTTGAGGGAAGATAAAGTGGAAGAATTTGTTAACTTGAAGTAAGGAAGGATGACAGTTAAGAAGTATGCTTTGAAATTCCATTAGTTGTCCCGATATACTTCTCAATTGGTATCTAATATGAGCGCCCGAATGAGAAAGTTAGATTTAGGATTATCCCATGAGTTGATCCTTAAGAGTAAGGCTGCCTTACTAATCAAGGACATTGATTTCTCAAGATTGGTTATGTATATGTAACAAGTCAAAATGGAAAAAAAGAGGCAGGTTGAGATTAGTGAGAGAAAGAGTAAGAGGTCTTAGTTTATAGAACAGAGTGGGGGCCAACAACAGCGTGGAAAGTGGCCTAAGATTTAGAGTTGGGGGATTCCTAACTCCTATTTGACAGGTAGTGCTCCCTACCCGAAGACATTAAGAGACAAATATTCTTAGAGTGGTGATGCTTCTAGGGAATAGATTGCCCATTTTCAGCCTAGTGGGGCCTAATTTGTACACTTCTACCCTTCTTATAGATTTTGTTGTTAGCATCATCATGGTTAGTATGAGAAGGGAGTAACTGATGTTTTATATATGGTCAGATTGGTCATATGCAGTGGGATTGTCCCTCTAGAGTTGCTTCTTGGGTGAACAAGGTTCCTGTGGCCTCTTTATCATCTCCCGCATCAATGGATGCCACTTCTAGCTGCCATATATGTCAGAACCACCTTTATTCTCTTACTACTCGTCAGTAGTTTGAGGCATCTCTAGATATTGTTACTAGTAATTGAAACTCTTTTATCATGATGTGTATGGTATACTTGATCTGGGGTCCTCTCTATTTTATGTGTCCCCATTTGTGGCTATGTATTTTGGTTTTAGTCCTGAGTGTCTATTGGACCCTTTTCTATTTCTACCCTGGTAGGAGACTCTGTGGTTGTTAGAAGAGTCTATAAGGAGTGTGTTGTATCCATTGGTAGTAGAAAAATTGTGGTAGACTTGATAAAGTTGGACATGGTTGATTTTGATGTAATTCCGAGGATGGATTGGTTGCACTCGTGCTATGCTACCTTAGATTATCGGACTCGTAAGGTCATGTATAATTTCCCCAATGAGCTAATTATTAAGTCAGAGGGTGGTTTCCTAGATCCTAAAGGAAGTTTTATATCATATCTTAGAACTTGAAGATTAATCTCCTATGGGTGTATCCATCATCTGGTTTGTATTAAATATTTTATCTTGAAAGGTCCTTCCTTGCATTCAGTTTCTATGCTAAATGAGTTTCTTGAGGTCTTCCCTGATGACCTTTATGATATCCCTCCCGATAGGGAGATTGATTTTGGTATTGATCTATTTTGGATGCTCATTCAATTTCTATCCCCCATATAGAATGGCTCCGACCGAGTTTAAAGAACTCAAAGAACAACTAAAGGATCTCTTAGACAAGGGTTTCATCTATCCTAGTATGTCCCCATGGGGTACACTGATATCGTTTGTGCATAAGAAGGATGGTTCCCTTTGAATGTGTATGGATTACCGATAATTGAATAAGGTGATGTGAATAGTAATTATGCTTTTCTAAGGATTGATGATCGTTTTGATCTACGTCAAAGTGCCAAATTCTTTTCTAAGATCGATCTTCAGTCCAGGTATAATTAGTTAAATATTAGGGAGGTGTATTACCTGGTATAGGCAGTTTATGTTCTTGGTTATGTATTTTGGGTTGACCAATGCCCGACGATATTCATGGATTTGATGAATAGGGTCTTCAATTAGTTTATAGATTTGTTTATTACTATCTTTATTGATGACATATTGGTGTACTCTAAGAGCGAGGTGGTTCATGCTGATTACTTTTGTCTTGTGTTGCAAACCTTACAAGATTAGCAGTGGTAGGCTAAGTTCTCTAAATGTGAGTTCTGGTTGAATGCCATAACTTTTTTGGGTTATGTTGTGTCTAGTAAGGGGATTATTATGAATCCTCAGAAGGTTTCTATGGTTAAGAAGCGGCCTCGACCCACGATTCCAATCGATATTCAGAGATTCTTAGGTTTGACCGGGTATTATATGAGGTACGTGGAAAGTTATTCTTCTATTGATACTTTATTAACCAAATTGACTCAGAGAAAAGTAAAGTTTTTATGGTTTGATTGCTTGTGAAGTTAGTTTGAGAAGATAAATAATAAGTTGACTTTAGCTCCAATCTTGACTCTACCTGAGGGTGTAGAGGGATTTATGGTTTATTGTAATGCGTCCTGGATTGGTTTGTCCTGTGTGTTGATTCATCATGGTAAGTAGTTGCCTATGCCTCTAGACAGTTGAAGGTTCATGAGAGGAACTATTCAATTCACTACTTGGAGTTGTTAGCTATGACATTCGTATTAAAAATTTGGCGTGACTATTTATATGGGGTGCATATTGATATCTTTTCTGATCATAAGAGCCTGTAGTTTGTGTTTACCCAGATGGAGCTTAATCTAAGTGAAAAGAGGTGACTTGAGTTACTGAAGCACTATGATATGAGTCTTCACTACCATCCAGGTAAGGCTAATGTGGTTGCTGATGCTCTTAGCAGATGATCCATGGATATCTTATTGCATATGGAGAAGGATAAATAGGAATTGGTGAATGATATTCACCATTTCGCTAACCTTGGAGTCCATCTCTTGGACTCTGAGAATGGTGGTGTGATAGTGCAACAGGTAGCAGAATCATCTCTTGGTTCAGAAATAGAAGAAAAATAGGTGTTAGATCCTTTTTTGATGAAGATAGGATGATGTGGGTAAGAAACATGTGATGGCCTTTGAGATTGGTGGTGATAGTATCTTGAGGTACCAAGAGAGTTTATGTGTTCCCGACGTGGATGGGTTTTGAGAAAGGATTCTGGCCGAGGCCCATGAGTTGCGGTATATAGTTAATCCCGATTCTACAAAGATGTATCATGATCTTAAGGAGATGTATTAGTGGAATGGCATGAAACCTGATATGGCCGACTTTGTGGCTAAGTGTATCGTATGTCAGCAAGTAAAGGTGGAGCACCTGAAGCCCGGTGGACTACTTTGAGAGATTGAATTTTTGGTGTGGAAATGAGAGATAGTTAGTATGGATTTTTTTACCAGTCTTCTGCGGTCGCAGAATCAATGTGACTCCATTTGGGTCATCGTGGATAGGATGACTAAGTCCGCTCACTTCTTGCACATTAGGACAACTTATTCTATCTAGTATTATGCAAAATTGTTCCTTCAAGAAATTGTAAAGTTGCATGGTGCGCCCGTCTCAATTATTTTGGATTGTGGAACTCAGTTTTCATCGCATTTTTGCACTTTTTTTTAGTGTGGATTAGGGACTAAAGTGAGTCTTAGTATAGCTTTCACCCACATTTGGATGGGCAAGCCGAAAGGACTATTCAAACTTTGGAGGATATGTTGCAAGCTTGTGATTGATTATGGTGGTAGTTGGTTTGACCATTTGCCTTTGATTGAGTTTGCTTATAATAATAGTTACCATTCTAGCATTAGAATGGCGCCACTTGAGGCATCGTATGGTAGGAGATGTTGGTCTCCTATTGGGTGGTTTGAGGTTAGTGGAGCAGAAATGTTTGGCCTGGATTGGGTTCACTAAGACATGGAAAAGGTGAAGGTAATTTGGATCAGACTTAAGATCGCCCATAGTCACCAAAAGTCCTATGCGAACGTGAGGCGAAGGGATTTGGAGTTTGAGGTTGGAGATTGGGTATTCTTGAAGGTGTCTCCCATGAAGGGAGTAATACAATTTAGGAAGAAGGGGAAGCTTAGTCCCCGGAATATTGGTCTTTATATGGTTTTGAGAAGGGTTGGTAAGTTTGCGTATGAGTTGGAACTTCCTTCTAGCATGAGTTCCATTCATTCGGTATTCCATGTGTTCATGTTACAGAAATCTGTGGTGATCCTTCGTTGGTTGTCTCTTTAGAGGACATTGGTATTTCTGATTCTTTGCCATATGAAGAGGTCTCAGTAAGGATCTTGGATCGGCAAATTCGTTGGTTTCAAATGAAAGACGTGGCTTAGGTAAAGGTTCTATGGCGGAACTAAAAGTCCGAGGAAGATACTTGGGAAGCCGAGGAGGACATGAAGTCCAAGTATCCATTCCAATTCCCAATTCTGAAAAATCGTGCTAGAGGTATGTTTTGTTCTTAACTCTTTTGTTTTATATCTTTGTTGATGATAAATTGTGAATCTCTTGGTGTTTGTTTTCTATCTTAAAGGTAAGAGTAGAGTTTCTTGGGGTTTAGTCGTGCTTGTAGTGCCTCGTCCTATCATTTCAGGACGAATGGTCCTAGGGTGGGAGAATGAAATACCTCAAACTCTGGACTTTGCAAAACTTTGATTCTTAAACATTTTGTGCATCATACGAATTGCACCATACAATTTGTATGGTGTGGATATAGGTCAAGGAGCCTAGTCGTATGTTGGTCAGTGTCACATTGGCCAAGTTCTGTTCTTGATACGAGAAGGTATCATACGAATCATATGTCATGATACGAGTAGTAAAGTCCAAACCGTATGTTGTTCAGTGTCTAGCCTTGACATTCTGCTTAGGGTAAGATTTATAGGGTACTAGTCGTACATTTGGGTACGAGTGAGGTCTATGGGTCGTATATTGGACATAATGTTATATCCAACATTCTGATCAAGGTATGAGTGGAGGGTACCACTCGTATGATGTGGGTACGAGTGGAAGGGGCAAACCGTACCCTCCCGTGAGTCTCTTACAACTTTTAAGTTGAGGGTATTTTTAGACATTTCCCACCCCAAGCTATTAAGACCTCATGTCCTATAACACTGTTTGGTCCCTCATTCCTCTTTTTGGAAGATCAAAACACTCCTAAAACACTCTATAAAAACCTCTCAAGGAGCTAGGGCTAGGGTTTCATCAAGGTGGCCACCTAGAGGCTTAATGGAAAAAATCTCTTTGTGAATCTTCGTGAATAAGGCATGTGACTCTTCCTTTATTGTTAGTTCACAGAAATTATGTGTTTTAAACATTGTTTTTGAATAATAAATAATGGTTTTGAAATCCATGGTTGAGGGTTTAAATGCATATTGTTGGGTAGTGTTCTCTCATGTTTTAACTTATGTTTATGCATGGTTTATTGATGGTTTTGCACATGCGGGTGCTTGGAAGTTGTGATTTAAGCTAAGGAGTCATGGTTAACACTAACTTAATGGTTTATTACTTGAATAATGGTTTGATAATGGTACGCCCTCAACCTGTTTGTGAAAATGCCTAAGAGAAGAATCTTGTCACAAGATGTATTGGGTTTGGAACTAATGCTTGATATAATAATGCTAATGAAGGATGACTGATTTTGTAAGGGTATTCGTGACCATAAGTTGAATTGAATGTGTCTTGAACTAAGGCGTTGGCCTAATAATATAATTGGTTGGTAAATGGTTTCATGAAAGGCCTTATTGGTCATATGTTGATTTGAATTGTAACCTTGGTGGTTTAAATGACTAAATGGGTTCGTGACACGACCCAAAACCGGGCATTGTCGTATGGGCATCTCAAGCCCAACAAGGACCGGAGATCGCCCCGTTAGCCCAACTGAACCATCACATCAATCCACAAGCGTCGAACGAACTTCTAGTATATAATAAGATAGTGGAAAGAAGACCAATAAACACAACTTAAGAATGTCTAATCTTTCCATTCATGTCAACATACAACATCCAACCTACCCAAGTTCACAGTCGTCCACAAGTCTCTACCAATTTAATGTCTATAATATGTCGGGGCATGCCCCTGATATTAGCCAAAAACCAAGTCTAAAACAAGTTTATGACATAAGATAGAAAGACTATAAAATATATGACTTACGAAGTATGAAAAAGCTCACCACTTCAAAGTCAACACACGACCTGCTAGAACACCTGGTCATTGCATAGAAAAAGGAGAAGAAGCTCCAATCCCTGTGTCACGTGGGGACACAATGTTTGAAGACAGTTAGCAGTTGGAGCTCTAGCATATAACTCAAGGGTAAGGATAAAATAGTGTCATTATTCAATACCAACTAAAACCATCATAATCCACCACATTCATACACATAGACATGTAGATAAATGCAAATACATTAAGTGCCAAGATATAACAAGGCCATAACATACATTTCGAAGCACCCAATCATGAACCATGAAGTGGAGGACTCTAACATTCCACTCACTTAGGCTATATCAAGAAAGAGGACTCTAAACCCAAGCTGTCTTATTGTGCAAGTTGACTCTAACCACAACCCATGTTATTACGCAAGTGGACTCTAACCAAAAGCCATCGTGTCCATTACTCGTTGACATAGGGACTCTAACCCTTTTTCCATGCATTCACACCTACTTAATAAAATATTTAATGACTTTAATCCACTTATCCATTTCAAGCCATCAAGGCTACAATTCAACATCACACATGACTACATGGTCTTCATGAACTATTTATCAATCAATCACTTTAATAGGCCAATACATTAGTTTCAATCACCATTGAAGTTAAATTATAGTCATCAAGATCTTTATCAAACCGTTAACTCTTCATTAGCTTTCATACCTCAAGCTTTAGTTCAAACACAATTCAATTTCATACTTAGGGACTCAAACCCCCTTTTAACCACACCAACTACCAAGGTTACCAATTTAATTATTATATGGCCAACAAGGCCCTTACCAAGTTACTTACCAATTATTCTTACTCATTGAGCCATTGCCTTAGTTCAAACACTATTAGCATATTACTAGTAATTTCTCTTAGACATTTTCACAAATACCTTGAGAGCATATCTTTACCATTACCAAAATCCATGTAAAAACCATCACGATCAGGGTTGCTCATGACCCATTTGTTTGACCACAATCAACAAGCACCCACATGTGCCAATCATCACTAAAAATATGTATAAATTCAAGTTTAAACAAGAGTAAACATTACCCATCAGTATACATCAAAACCCTCAACATTTGATTCAAAACCCCCATTAAAGATTCATAAACAATGTTTAGATAACATGATATTTGAGACATAACAATAAGGGGAGAGTCAAATTCCTTTTATAAGATGATTCCCGAAAGGATTCTTGGTCGTTAAGCCTCTAGAAGGACACCTCTTGAAACGCAAGCTTTAATCTTAAGAGAGAAGTTTTGGAGAGTATTTGGAGTGTTTTTGATCTTTTATATGTGAAAAATGAAGGTCCAAATAATGTTATAAGTCATGGGTTATAAGGGTTTAGGGAGGGTAAAGTCTAAAATGTCCTCAGCTTAAAAGTTAAAAAGTGAACCTAGGAGGGTACGACTCACCCTATTGACCCTACTCTAGGGTACGAGTGGTACCCTAACACGTACCCTAGACCTCACCATGGACCCCTAAACTGACTGACATACGAATCCACATACATAACTCATACCCTAAGGTACGAGTGGTACCCTACAACCCATACCCAAGTCAGAATGCATTGGCCAAGACTTCAAGCATCATATGACTAGATATCATACGACCCGTACCCTAACATACGACTTGGGAGAGGCTAAACTGTACCTTGGATAGAATATAAACCCTACTACATAGTCTAACATATGATTGAGAGGACCCCAAGTCATCTCCTAGGGCACGACTAGCACCCTAGAGTCATACCTTGCCCAGAAACTCCAACTAAGGGAATTTTTCTAAGGGTATAAATCCTAGGTGATTCAATTCTCCCTTACTTGGATCATTCGTCCTCGAATGATGGTTATGGACAACACAAGCATGAGTTAACACATCATTGCACATCAAACCAATCTTTTAATCAATGTAGAGAACAAATACATACAACAAGGATAAGAGACATGCCATGATCATTATCACTCAACTATTCATTTAATTGACATTGGGACTCGACCCCATAGGCTATCAAACAATTTGCTCAATTCAAAGTTTAGGGACTTGAACCCATTGCCTATAAAAGACATAAATCAAGCCAAGAGTATTAACACATACCTCAAGTATGAGTTTTCAGAATGGGAAAAAAATGCGAATACTTTTTCATGTCCTCTTTTGCCTCCCAAGTAGCTTCCTCGGACTTTTGGTTCCTCCTAGAACCTTTACAGAAGCCACCTCATTTGTTCAAAACTAGCAAACTTGATGATCAAAGATCCTCACCAAAACTTCCTCATATTACAAATAGTTTGAAACACCAACATCCTCCAACGAAACAACCAATAAAGGATCACCTATACATTTTTGCAACATGGACAATGGAATACTAGATAGATGGAGCTCAAATTAAAGGGCAACTGCAACTCATAGGTAACATTACCAACTCTATTTACAATCAAATATGGACCAATATAATAGGGACTAAGTTTCCCCTTCTTACCAAATTGCATCACTCCCTTTATGGGAGATACCTTCAAGAATACCCAATCACCAACATTAAACTCTAAATACCTATGCCTCACATCCGCATAGGACTTTTGGTGACTTTGAGCGATTTTCAACCTATCATGAATCACCTTCTCCTTCTCCAAGGCTTGGTAAACCAAATTAAGGCCAAGTATCTTACCCCCAACAACTTCATACCACCTAATAGAAGAACAACATCTCCTACCATACAACGCCTTAAAAGAAGCCATACCAATGCTAGAATAGTAACTATTGTTTTAGGCAAATTCAATCAAAGGTAAATGGTCATACCACTACCACAATAGTCAATCACACAAGCACACAACATATCTTCCAATTTTTGGATAGTCCTCTCTGCTTGTCCATCTGTCTCCTGGTGAAAAGTGGTACTAAGGCACACCTTAGTTACCAAACCCTTTTAAAATGACTTTAAAAATGAGATAAAAATGGAGTACCATAATCTGAGATGATAGAAACCGGAGCACCATGCAACTCTATAATCTCTATAAGATACAACTTAACATAATCCTCTATCGAATAACTTGTCCTCACTGGTAAGAAGTAAGCAGACTTGGTCATTATATCCAAAATAACCCAATTAGAATCAAATTGATTCCAAGATTAGGGAATACCAGTGACAAAATCCATATTAATCACTTCTCACTTCCTTTCGGGTAATTCTAGCTCCTGGTACAAACCATTGGGTCTCAAGTGCTTAACTTTCACTTGCTGACACACCATACGCTTAGCCACATATCTAGCTATGTCTCTCTTTATGTTATTCCACCAATAAAACTCCCTAAGATCATGATACATATTTATAGAATTGGGATAAATAGCTTAACAAGATCCATGACCCTCATCCATAATCCTTTCCCTTAATCTATCGACATCGGGAACACATAACCTACCTTGGTATCTCAATATACCATCACCACCAATTTCAAAATCAATAACCTTTTATGGACCCATACTACTCTTAATCTTTACAAAATTGGGGTCCAACATTTGTTTTTTCTTTATCTCTACAACAAGAGATGACTGGGATGCCTAATGCACAAATACACCTAGACTCTGATACTATCTTAACATGACTTTAAACTGATCCTTGTTGTATGGGCATCTTAAGACCAACAAAGATCAGAGATAACCCCATTAACCCAACCTAACTATCACATTAGTCCACAAGAGTCAAACAAACTCTGAACATATAATAAGATAGCTGAAATAATGCTAATAAACATAACTTAAGAATGTCTAATCTTTCCATTCATGTCAACATATAAAATCAAACCTACCTAAGTCCACAGTTATTCACAAGCCTCTACAATTTTGATGTCTATATTATGTTGGGACATGCCCCTGGTAATAGCCAAAAACCAACTCTAATACAAGTCTATACATAAGATTGAAAGACTATAAAATATATGCCTTCTGAAGTGTGGAATCTCACCACTTTAAAGTCAACACACAATCTGCTTGAACGCCTGGGCACTACATAAGAAGAGAAGAAGAAGATCTGGCCCCTGTGTCGTGTGGGGACATAATTTTCGAAGATGGTTAGCGGTTGGTGTGCTAAAATGTAACTCAAGGGTAAGGATAAAATAGTTTCATTATTAAATACCAAGTCAATCCATCATAAGCCACCATATTCATACACATAAACATTTAAATATATGTAAATTCATCTAGTGTCAAGAGATGACAAGGCCAAAGCACACATTTCAAAGCACCCAATCATGAACCATGAAGTGGAAGACTCTAACCTTCAACTCACTTAAGTTATATCAGGCAAGAAGACTCTAACCCAAAGCTGTCTTACTATGCAAGTGGGTTCTAACCATAACCCATCTTATTATGCAAAGCCATAGTGTCCATTACTAGATAATATTGGGACTTTAACTCTTTGTCCATGCATTCACACCTACTCAACTCAATATTTAAGGACTTAAAGACACTTAGATATTTCAATCCAGCGAGGCAACAATTCACCACCACATATGACCACAAGGTCTTCATGAACTATTTATCAATCAATCGCTTTAATAGGCCAATACATTAGTTTTAATCACCATTAAAGTCAAATTATGGTCATCAAGACCTTTATTAAACCATTCATTCTTCATTAGAATTCATACCTGAAGCTTTAGTTCAAACACAATTCAATTTCATACTTAGGGACTCAAACCCCTTTTTAACCACTCTAGCTACCAAGAATACCAATTTAATTATTACATAGCCAACAAGGCCCTTACCAAGTCACTTACCAACTATTCTTACTCATTGATCCATTGCCTTAGTTCAAACAGTATTAGCATGTAACTAGTTATTTCTCTTAGATATTTTCACAAATACCTTGAGGGAATATATTTACCATGACCAAAATCCAAGTGAAAACCATCAATGTTAGGGTTACTCATTATGCATTTAATAAACCCCAATAAACAAGCACCCACATATGCCAATCATCACCAAAAACATGTATAAACACAAGTTTAAACAAGAGTAAACACTACCCATCACTATACATCAAAACCCTCAACATTTGATTTAAAAACCCCCATTAAAGATTCATAAACAATGTTTAGATAACATGATATTTGAGAAATAACAATAAGGGAAGAGTCACATGCCTTTAACAATATGATTCATGGAAGGATTCTTGGTCTTCAAGCCTCTAGAAGGATACCCCTTGAAACACTAGCTTAAATCTTGAGAAAGAAGTTTTGGAGAGTGTTTGGAATGTTTTTGATCTTGTAAATATAAAGGATGAAGGTTACAATAAGGTTATAAGTCATGGGTTATAGGGTTTAGGGTGGGAAAAGTCTAAAATATCCTCAGCTTAAAAGCTGAAAAGTGAAACCAGAAGGGTACAACTCACCCTATCGACCCGTACCCTAGGGTTTGAGTGGTAACCTAAATTGCACCCTAAACTTCATCATGGACCCCTAAACTGACCAACATAAGACTCCACATGCATAACTTGTACCCTAAGGTACAAGTGGTACCCTGCATCCTGTACCTCAGTCAGAATGCGTTGGTCAAGACTTCAAGCATCATACAACCAGTACCCTAACATACAACTTGGGAAAGGCTAAACCATACCTTGGATAGAATGTAACCCCTACTTCACTTCCTAACATATGAGTGAGAGTGCACCAAGTCATATCCTAGGGTACAACTAGAACCCTAGAGTCATACCTTGCCCAAAAAATCCAACTAAGGTAATTTTTCTAAGGGTCAAAAGCCTAGGTGTTTTAGTTCAAGTCCCCAATGTTGAATTGAATTGATGACTTTATATAGATAATGGGTTCAAGTCCCAAAGTTGAATGATAATGGTTATGGCATGTTGTACGCTTACAAGTGGGGTTGGTATTACGATACCAATGGGATGGCTTTAGTAATTAATTAGACTAATGCTTGTGTGCATGTGTAAGAATATTTTAAATTGGGATTAAAGTGGGATATGCAGTCGGGCCATGAAAGTGGAGTCCGAAGGTCTAACACTAAAATCTACACTAGCTATTACGAGTATCTATATGACCGAGAGGTTTGAGTTCTCTGAATGGATATATGAATAAGAGGTTAGAGTCTTTCATATTGTATACATTAGTGATTAAGTCACCTTGATTATGCCTTGAGGTTAGAGTCCCCCATAATGACATATATGGAGATAGATATTATCTGGTTTGTGTGGCTACACACACTGGGGCCCTTCCATCTAAGGGAGAGATGGACTTATATAGCCCATGGGTACCTTATTTTATGTTAGTTATGCTACACAACCAAGGTTAATATTTTGAAAGTTTATGCTAAGACTTATTACTACCTCGACACGATATATATACATATATATATGTATAGACATATGTTCTTGCATATGATAATTTGACTTGGTTTCATTAATGGCATTATTTTATTTCTCTATCCCTGAGTTACATGAAAGCGCTCAAACCACTAATCGTCTCTAGACGCTATATCCCCACATGATACAGGGACCAAATTTTATTTTTATTTTTATGTGCAATGACCAGGTGAGTGAGTGGTTTGTGAGTTGTCATTGAAGTGGTGAGATTCGATACTTCAAAAGGCATTCATTTCATATTTTTTTATCTTATGTTATGGACTTGGTTAGACTTGGATTTCAGATATCGCTGGGGGCTTACCCCAATATTTTATTGACTTTGGATTATAGAGGCTATGTGGATTACTGTGGGCTTAGGTGTGTTGGTTTAGTGTGTTGTGGTGATGAATAGTTTAGATGTTTCTTAAGGTATTGTTAGTATTACTTTGCAAATCTTGTTTTTGTTTGAAATTCGTCCGACACTTATAGTTGATATGTTGGTTAGGTTAGGTGAAGGAGGTGATCTCTAGTACACGTGGGACTTGAGATAGTCATCATGGCCAGACCCTAGTTTGGGTCGTGACAATCACCAACTGAGGTACCAAGTACACTGCCTCTAACTGAAAGTTCCACAACACTATAAAACTAATTTAGATGAGCTGAATAACGAATAATCTTATGCTGGGGACACTCTCTGGACTAGTGACCAATAAATACAATTCTATCAAGTATATATACGGTGTTGGGGATACTCTCTGGTTATAACAAACTCTTAAATCCCTAACCTAGTGATAAATACGAGCAGACCCTAGGTGGCTCACATACCAACAGTAAGGACACTCACTATTGTAATGACTATCCTCCCCACAATCATAATATGCCTCAACAGCTCTAGGAAAGCCGGGAACATATGCTAACTCCATATAAACACCAAATTGCATCTGGGACACTTTCTAGACCAATGACCAATCTCACCACAACCATGAAAAGCTCTTAAAATACCACACCCACTGATTTAGAATGGCTGCCATGGCCCAAAAATCCATATCAAATACACCGCAAGGTTTGATGAAAACTCTGCTCGCTGTGGCAGCCATGACTACTTGAAGGCCACCTATAACGTGAGACACGACCTGCGTAGAACTAATAGGATGTAATTAAGGGCATTCTCTACCGAGAGGATTCTTAATCCTAAACGAAATACCAATAGCACTTTACTGATGCCATTGCCTCTTACCGCAACCTCCATAAGTCTTAATACATGCCCTCTCTGTGGTCCTCACATGATTAACAACCCGAGGGAAGAAAGACCCAGTTTCTATCAAATGCTCTGATGCCAAATGTAGTGGTAGGAATAATCTTCTAATAAATCCATGCACCATCTCATACTCTAAAGAATATAACATAGGAGTATGTGTGGCCCTTTGAAGGAACCCAACTCATACTCTAAAATCTATAAGGAAGTCTGTTTAATGCCAACAAACCTAGCTCTGGCCTAAGAATTAACTGCTAGATAACCTGAACCTCATCTCTTATTGTGAGGCATTTGTAAAAAGGGACATAACACCTAATTCTTAATCTTGGAAGGATAAAGTGGTCACAAACCCTTTTGGAGCTTAGGATGGCCTCGAATCCTCCGACTAATGCTGAAAATCCACTACTCTTTCCTCTCTTCAAGCTCTCAAATATTGGAAAATATTAGAGAAAATATTGGGAAAGTCGGATGACAAAAGGGGATTTAACATCCCTCAGGTACCACTAAAGCAACCACTTATCCACTTATATAGTTACTGCTTAAGCAACACAAGTTCACTAAAGTGATTGATGCATGGGGTGCGAGCACTACTAAAGCAGTCTACTGGCTGCAATTGTGATCCTTTATTACTAAAGATAACCTTACAAAAATGGACAATGCTATTAAAATGGCACAAGGTCGCTCAAGCGATTGCCGCTAAAGAACATCCTCACATGCCAAAGTGGTCATACTAGATCTTTGGCACCAGATTTTGGCTTACTCCAAACTGGACTTCAATTGGGTGCTAAATATTTATTCAGAACCCTGCATAAGCAAATGAACTATGCCACCATATAAAGTTTAATATTCTAGACGTAATAGAACCATCAAAACTTTCATCCGACGTTGCTTTGACTAATTTGGGGTCCACACTTATAGTTTTTTTTTCATATAATTCACCCAATAGCCCAAAATAAGTTTGAATTCCTCGGGACCTTAATCAAGGCCCCCTAGCCTAAAATTAAATTTCCAGAGCTGATGGCACTGTTGTAATTCTTATATGAGGTCATTTACAAGAGTTTTGGTCTAGACCAATTCCTTAACAATAAAATCTTTAAAATGAGGAAATAAGCCTAAAACATAAATGGACTATTTGATAACCAAAAAGTTGATATTCTAGTAAACTGAAGGTGTTAATAGCTAAACAAAGTAAAGGAGATGGTACTTACTTCTACAATCTAATATCACAAGGAAGACATAAAAATGGAGGGACAACATTGATCACTTAGAGAAGCAATCGACGAAAGCTAGAGTTGGTGAAGGAGAGCTGTATTTTTGAAGGAGGCTCAAAAGAGAAGAGGATTAGGAAACTTAGTTCATTTTTAGAAACCCTACCGAGTTTATATGTTTTTAAACTGGACCCAGGTTGGGCCAAGTCAATAGAGTAGTAGTAGACTATTAATTTGTATAATGGGTTGGTCCATATTTTTGGATGATTTATTTATAAAATACCAAAATTAAACCAAAAAAACTATTTTATAACCAAACCGACATTTCTGGCAAATCATAAATAACTTGTAACAGCTGTAGGAAGGCTCAAAACACTAGAGATTTGTGTAAATTAAAGAAATGACCTAGAAGGTCATTACACAACAACAGTAGGTGCATCAAGATCTAGCAGTCATATAAAAGATATAAAGCCTTTAAATGCTCCACGATAGGGCATCCAAGTGAGAAAGCTTATGTGAAGCAAGCAACACATAAAAATTTAGATCTCAAACCCTGCATTAAGGAACCTAGACAGTGTAATAATCTCTTTTCTGATAGCATACTAGTGTATAGAGGATTTCCACTAGGGTTTATCCCATCAACAATCCAAATTTGAGAGCAGTTTGCTATATTTTAGCGATTAGTGGTGGATAATGAACTAGGGAATGGAAGTTTGCTCTCATTTTTTACATAGTGAGAGATTCACCTACATTTGTAACATTATATTAATTTATGGAAACTCAGTGGAACTTCTCTCAAATCCCAAAGCCTATTATCATAATGATAAGCATTTTTTGATTCAATTCAGTAATATGGATTAGTTCTATTAAACTAAATGTGATCTCTTTAGTGCCATATGTTTAATGACAAGTACATAATCTACAATTATGGATGCGTGAAATGGAACTTGGAAAAGAGATTCTACAAATAATTTCTCTATTGGTTAGGTTCCTAAACCTATAATTAAGTTGTTCGGATTCTGATTCAGCTGAATACTCAGTGTTCTGGAAACCCTTGTTTGCGAATGGGCATAGAAGTAGAGTTTATCGTATCTCATATACCTATGTATTCATTGAAATAAATGTGCCTCAATACTTTAAAAGAAGATCACAATGCTTGATCCCAATGGACATACATTCGAGAAAGAAGTTGAAAATTATTGAGATCCCGAGTATTGTTCCAAATATCTAATGGTGGGGCATAAATTCTCTAGAGTGATTATTAAGGATAAGCAGACAACTCCTAAGGGAAAGATACCTAAGATAAAGAAATTTTGGTACATCGAGAATAACATTGATGGCCAGATCCAAGCAATACTAGTAATCCTACTAAAAAGGTGATATCTTCTCAACTAGGAAATTAAGCAAAACATACAAGCAAACGAGTAGATCAGGGAATGCCACAACATGAAAAATAGAGTCTTGATAACAATGTGAAACCGCTGTAGAAAATAGGGAAGAGTAGAATAGGAGTGAATGGTACTCATAATGCTTATAATGCTACTAATATTGTCTTTATGGGAGTATTCAGTCCACTAGGGGATACACATCATAATTAGAGAAACTC
The DNA here is from genome assembly GCA_030864225.1 of Capsicum baccatum var. pendulum. Lineage (NCBI taxonomy): Eukaryota > Viridiplantae > Streptophyta > Magnoliopsida > Solanales > Solanaceae > Capsicum > Capsicum baccatum. Next base: position 153,398,644 of record CM061555.1, on the reverse strand, counting down.
ATAGGGGTAGAGAGATGATGATGCATTGGATCCTAGGGGATTATTTACCTATAGCCTAATGAAGATTATTGTTATAACCCAAAAATAGGTATGTGATGGAACTAGTCACACCCATCAGACAAGTAAGCCTAACCCAACCTAAAAAATGAAAGTTAAAGGGATTAAAGAGCAGAAATTAAAAAGACAAAATAATCCTAAATATATAATTACAAGACATGAGTCTCAAAGTGAAACACCTTAGATTTTGTCCCTTAAAAATTTCTTGATCTTTGAGCTTACAAACCTGGTTATGACTGGACCCTATGAGTCGTAGGGTGTCCTGACGATTTATTAGGATGAGTCATAACCAAACTAGAAAGTTTGTGGCTAGATTTTTCTCTGAGTATGAGTGCATCACTATGAGCCGTAAGGATATGTCACGAGTTGTAAGGTCCTATTATGATTCCTATTTCAGAGTCATAAGGTCAGAAGTGTATGTTGCTTTGGTTATGACTCATGGTTATGAGTCGTAAATAATGGTTATGAGCCGATGGTTGACTCGTAGTCAAAAATGACATTTTTTAATCTCTTAAGTTAAGGACATTCTAGATATTTCTCCTCTTACCCAACTTGAAACCCACATCTTATAACCTCTTTAGGGTATCATTAGCCCTAAAAAATAATTAAAGTAATTTCTTAAAAGTCTAAAATTCCTCAAGGTCAATAATATTTAGAATTTTCAAAAGGTTGATCATTTAGGGCTTTCTAGGGTGATTTGTCTTCGTACACCTTACTATTTCAGGCATGTTACTCTTCTATTATTGTAATCTTGTAAAATCATGTGTTTTAACGTATTATCCATGTAATGTTTATGTTGGTTTTGAAACAAAGGTTAGGGATTTTGAATGATTATGAATTGAACAATACTTCTCATGGTTTATATATGATTTTCATGCTTTAGTTATGGTTTTAAACTTGTGGGTGTGTGGGTATGGTGAATGAACTGGGGAATTGTAATTTTCTCGAATTTATGACTTTTGAAATGGTTATGTCACAAAATGCATAATTTGAAATTGGTTTTAATTATGAGAACCATAAGAATTTGTAAAATGGAACTAGTCTTGAACTATTTCATGATATAAAGAGGTATTCAAAATACAATGGTGTGATTTAATAAACAAAGGGAGTTGTTTTCTCCAAGTTAATGGGAATTGATTTGGCATATTATTGTTATCTTGAAAGTGTAGTTGGTATGATGATACCAACTATATATTCCTAAATGTGGAGTGTGGTTAAATGAATGGAAATGTGTGATATTTTAATTTGTCTCTAATAAGAGTTGTGTAGCTGAGTAATGAAAGTGGAGGTCCGAATGATCGGTATTGGAAAACGCATTTGCTGATGCAGAGGTCAAAGTGACCAGGGAGGTTCGAGTCCCCCTTATTATTATTTCTTGATTAGGGAGGTTTAAGTCCTACTTTAATCATTACAAGATTGGGTGCTTAAGTCACCTTAGTATATGTTGGGAGATTTGAGTCCTCCGTGGGCATATGTATGAGAATATTGTCTGATTCATATGGATACACACATTGGGTCCCAACCATGGGGTGAGAGATTGGGCCATATTTCCTGTGGGTACTATTATATGATGATTGATCTACACAATCTAGGTTAAGGTTTTAAAGTTCATGCTAAACCTTGTTCTCTATACCGGCATAAGATACATATATATATATATATATATATATATAATTGTATATAGTTATTGTGTATTGGTTGACTTGGTTTAATTGATGACATTATTTTATATTTATCCTTGAGTTACATGATAGAGTTCACCAGGCTAACCATATTCAAATTCTATACCCCTAAGAGATGAAGGAACTGGCCATACTTTTGCATCTCCTGTTCAGTGATTAGGATCTAGGATCCGCTCAAGAGTTGACATTAAAGTGGTGATCTTCCATATATTAGAAGTCCATGTTTTTTCCTCTTATGTCTTAGACTTATTTTTGGCTATTATTGAGGGTATGTCCCAACACTTGATTGATATTCAGATTTGGATCATTGTTTAGAAGGGTTTATTTTGACTACTATGGCTATTGAGCAATGTCGGTCGGTCATTTGGCCGGTCATCGATGATTGGTTATAGATATGTATTTAAAACTTATTTAGGATGCTATATGCTATCTCGTTATATGATTAAAGTTCATCCAACCTTGGGGTGTGGTGTTTTTAGTTGGTTAGGTGTAGGGGGTAATATTTGGTCTATGTGGGACTTTACCTATCAAGGCCAGGCCTTGGTTCGGGTCATGACAAAGGTGGTACCAGAGCCTAGGTTTGGTGTCATTGAGTGTCCAATAAATACATATCAAGTAGTGTCTCATTAATGGGTGTGTAGCATACCACACTTATAAGGGAGAGGCTACGAGGCATTTAGGAATGTTTTCCTTTCTTGTTGTACTGATTTGAGCTATAGAGTCTAAGGTCTTGAATCTACTATAATTTTCGTTTGTTAGCTTTTTTTGAACATGCCTCCCAGACGATCTGACTCTCATAGAAACTCCTTTGTCCCACTTGAGGGCAATGCTAATGGGACACGCCATGCTTACAGTGTGTAGATCTGATCGGAGGTTCCAATTCTTTATTGCCCTTCTGGAGTTCCATGTTACTTTCTAGTCCTCCTCGAGATCCTCAGGCTGATGTGTTGAATGCAGAATTTTGTTAGTCTATTCATATGTTGGCCTAGTTGGCAGCCTCTCATTCTAAGTGTGTAGCTTCTAGAAGGCCGTGGGAGCCATTCTAGCCATCCCCAAACCCAAAATCAATATCTAGCAGCTGTGTGAAAGGGTAGAATGGTTGAAATGCAAGTATTTCTAAATTTCACTATAAGTGTCCATTACAGTATCCACCACTAAAACTCATGTTCGTTCTCAATCATACAAGTAATAAAAAGCCAAAAAGGTATTTGATAGGAAATATTCTCAAGAATAATCAAGTAAGAACTCTAGTGTGGAGTCACAACCATAGAATTACCGGACTCACCATAAAACCAAAAATATATCACATAAGGTCTCACAAAGTCACATCATAATCCTTTAAGTCCAAAATATTGATGAAGCCGAATTTCTATATTTCTAAGCATCCTTTATACCCAAAAATTGATCGAACACAACAAAAGGTACAAATATACTGGGCTACACTAAAGCTGACCAAGACACCATAAGACATTAGCTGCAACCACAAGTCCAAAAATCATCCTTGGAGCAACCAAAGGCCAAGGAACCCATAAATCAAATGTTTACTCACCAAATTACTGAAGAAACCCTTCTAAGGCTGATACTATCACTATTAAGATGAACCACACAAAAAACCTAGGCTACAATTATAAGGCCAAAAACCAATATCAACGCTACACAAAACCTTAAAAGCCGCATTCAATACACTAGGTCACCACCTAATAGCCGAAACCTAAACTCATCCCTTTAAGGAAACTGAGGATCACCATAACACTCTATAAATCATAGGCATGAACACTCTAAATGATAAAGAATAGTCAAGCTACTCATCACAACAACACGTGTGACCCTCAATATCCAAAAGCCATCAAACAATCCAAAGTCTTTAATACTTTAGTCGAAATAAGAGTCTTTCAATGCTGCACGAATATGCAACCCATCATAACAAGTAACAACTAGCTCATAGAAAAGGTGTAACAATCACTATATCTCGCCGTTGGATTCCTAAATCATGGATCAAACTCAGGAAAATTAAAACTATACTCTAAATAAGCTACTGATAAACCATACTATCAGACCTCAAATTCTCAACCTGAACCCATAACTAAACTCAGAATAGAGTTTCTAGTACAAGTCAGCAAGACCCGCACCTTCATGGCTTTGATACATAACCATTATTAAACCCAATTTAAAAAAAGTTTCACATAACTCATTTATCAATCAATGAACCAACCGTTAAGGTACACCATGGGTATCGTCATACCCTCACACTTGCAAGCTTATCTCCATGCCATAACAATCACATTGCAACTTGGGGGAATGACTTTCCCTCTTTGTTCATTAATATGACATCTAACAAGGCTCTTAAAATCCAAGTTCAATGGTTTTCCATTTATGCAATGCAATAGCATAGGTGAGTAAGTCAAACCAAGTGACAATTTCACAATTCAAAGCTATATACATAAATAGGTTGGGGAAACAACATTATTCAAAACTAATTCCAATTTCAAAGCATCAATTTGGGGAGAACCATGATCCCTTAGTATATTCACCATACCCATACATCCCACAAGTTAAAAACTTTTAATAAAGCATGAACAATGCATAATAAATCATAGGAAAGCAATTTAAGAACCAATTATTTCAAAACCCTCAACCATGTTTAAAACCCACATTCATAAATATCCAATCAAACTATTTAAATAAGTGATTTTTATAAAATAATAACTAGGGAAAAGTAACATGCCTGAAATACCAAGTTTTACAAAAAGAATTCAACCCTTTATCCCTTGGATGACCTACTTCTTGGAAACCCTAAGTCTCATGCTTGAGAGAATTTGAGAGAGTTTTGAGAGTGTTTAATTATGTTATGAATGAGAAATAATCACCTTGAGTGTTTTATGAATTTGGGGTCTTAATTGGGTGAGAAGGGAAATGTCAAAATGCCCTTAAATTAAAATCTAAAATTTAATCGTCAATGATTACGGGTCACTATAAGATTCGTAGGGATTCGTTATGACTCACCTTCATGAGTCGTAACCAAGATAGTTTCTAGGGAACACACACACTATTAACCGTATGAATCACCTCATATGACTCGTAGGGTCCAAGTCGTATCAAAGACAGGACCATTTAGGACTCACACTAGTTACCCTACCGTTTTCACCCAAATACTCGTAACGAGTCCATATGACTCATTGGGAACCACTCATACTCAGAATAGAAAAATTATCCACACTCATTGGTCATGCCATGATCTGGGTCAATAACTCGTTAAGACTTCCTACGACTCGTAGGGTGAGTTATAGTTAGAGCAGTGAGGATAAACTTTTAGAAATTTTCAAAGACCAAGAATTTGGGATGTGACATTCTCCCTCGCTTAGGATCATTTATCCCCGAATGATAGGACAAGCCTTTATTCGCTTGAGTAGAAAGAGAGTACCCCCACACTTTCCTTTTACAAAGAAAAAAATAAAGATATCCAGGAAATCACATTTTTCATTAACAAAGTCAGAAAACAAATATGTTAAGGAATACACATACCTCAAGCACGATTATCCAGAATAGAAAACAAGAATATGTATTTGGACTTCATGTCCTCTTCGGCTTCCCAAGTATCTTCTTTATACTATTGGTCCCTCTATAGTACCTTTACCGAATACACGTCCTTTATTCACAATCGATGAGTTTCCTGATCCAAAATCTCTATCGGGTCATCCTTGTAAGACAAGGAATTTGAAACACCAACACTCACCAATGAAACGACTAAAGAAGGATCTCCCATACACTTTTTTAACATTAACATGTGAAAGACCGGATGAATAGAAAAAAACTAGACGGCAATTCAGATTCATAAGCAGCCATCTCAACTCTTCTTAGAAGATGATATAGGCCAACATAATGGGGAATGAGCTTCTTCTTCCTTCAAAACCACATCACTCCCTTTATGGAAGACAACTTCAAAAACACCAAATCATACACATCAATCTCCAGGTCTCTTCGCCTTACATCTTCATAGCAATTTTGTTGACTTTGGTAAGTTTTAAGCCTATCTCGCATCATCTTCAACTTCTCCATATCTTGGTGAACCAAGTCGAGGCCAAACAACCTATTTTCGTCAACCTCAAACCACCCAATAGGAGACCCACACCTCCTATCACACAATGCTTTGAAAGGAGCAATCATAATACTCGAATGATAGTTATTATTATACGCAAACACAACAAGAGGCAAATGGTGAACCCAACTACCCCCAAAATTGATCACATAAGACCGTAACATATCCTCTAAAGTTTGAATAGTACTTCCACTTGTCCATTCACCATAGGGTGGAAAGTGGTACAAAGGTTCATCTTAGTCCCCAAATCACTCTGAAGTGAATGCCAAAAATAAAATGAGAATTGATTACCTCAATCAGATATGATGGAAACGGTAGCACCACGCAACATTATAATCTCTTGAATAAATAACTTTGCATAGTCCTCAACAGAAAAATTATTCCTCACAAGCAAGAAATAAGCGAACTTAGTCATCCTATCTATGATGACCCAAATTGAGTCAAACTGATTCTGATACCGTGATACATCGGTAATGAAATCCATATTAACTACTTCTGATTTCCACTTGGGAGACTCAGTATCTTCAGCGAAACCATTAGGAATCAACGGCTCAACCTTTACTTGTTGGCACATCATGCATTTGGCCAAAACATTAGCCACATCTCTCTTCATGTTGTTCCCCCAATAGATCTCTTTCAAATCATGATACATATTTGTAGAACCAGGATAAACAATATATATCTTGACTCATAACTTTAGCTAAGAACCTCTCTTGCAACCCATCTACATCTTGAACACACAACCTACCTTGGTATATCAAGATACCATCACCACCAATCTCAAAAGCCATTACTTTTTGGGGACCCAGATCATCTTTGATTTGCATCAAAATGGGATCAAAAATCTACTTCTCCTTCACCTAAACACCTATAGATGACATTGCTAATTCTTGAAGAATCACACCAATATCTTTAAAGTCTAAGAGACAAAATCCAAGTTTAACCAAATGGTAAATATCTTTTACTAATTCTTGCTTCATCCCATCAACATGAGACAAGCTCCTGATGGACAACCTTTTAAGAGCATCAACAACCATATTAGCTTTACCAGGATGATAGCGATAGCTTATATCATAGTTTTTGAGTAACTCAAGCCATCTCTTTGGCCTAAGATTCAACTTCTTCTAGGTAAACACATAGTACAAACTCTTATGATCTTAATAAATGTAAGCATCAACCCTCAAAAAATAATGATGCTCAAAATTCAAAGCAAAGACCACAACCAATAACTCAAATTATGTATCGGATAGTTTTTGTCATGCGCCTTAAACTGCCTTAAAGCATATACAACCAACATGCCATGATGCATTAATACACAACATAGTCCCACACGGGACATATCATGATAGGTAACAAAACCATACATACCATCAGGTAAAGTAGAAACTAGAGCCAAAGCCAACTTATTCTTAAACTTCTTAAAACTACCCTCAGAAACTTTTGACCACACAAACTTTGCCTTTTTTGAGTCAACTTAGACAATAGGGCAGCAATAGAAGAGAAGCTCTCCACAAACCTTCTATAATACCAAGCTAAACCCAATAAGCATAAAATATTGGTTGAAGTCGTGGGTCTAGGATATTTTTTAACCACCATAACCTTTTGTGGTTTCACCATGATTCCTTCTCTGGAAACAACATGACCTATTTAAGTCACAACATTAAACCAGAACTCACACTTAGAGAATTTAGCATAAAATTACTGTTCTTTAACACTCTGCAACACTATATGAAGGTGATCAACATAATCTAATCTGCCTCACTCTTGGAATACACTAAAATATCAGCAATAAACACAATGACAAACAAATCCAAGAATTGATGGAATATCTAGTTCATCAAATCCATGAATTCCATTAGGGAATTAGTCAAACCAAAGGACATCGCCAAAAACTCAAAATGACCATACTGGGTCTGATAGGCAGTCTTAGGGATATCCACCTCCCTAATCTTCAACTGATGGCACCCAAATCGAAGATCAATCTTAAAAAAGAAATTAGCTTCTTGAATTTGATCAAAGAGATCATCAATCCTCAAAAAGGGATGCTTATTCTTCATGGTCACCCTATTAAATTGGCAGTAGTTTATACACATTCAAAGAAAACCATCTTTCTTATGCACGTAGAGCATGGGAACATCTTACAGGTTCACACTAGGGTGAATAAAACCTTTATCAAAAAGATCTTTCAATTTCTCCTTGAGTTCTTTGAAGTCAACTGGATCCATTCTATAAGAAGATATAGAGATAGGAAGAGTGTCCGAAAGAAGATCAATCATAAAATCAATTTCCCTATTGTGAGGAACACCAGAAAGGTAATTAGAAAACACCTTGAAAAACTCACAAACCACAAGGACAGATTAAAATGAAGGACCTTTATTTCTAGAATCCTTAACATGAACAAAATGGTAGAGAGAACCCTTGGGAAATCAATTTTTAAGCATTAAGATAAGATATATACCTTTCCTTGTGCACTAGGGAACTACCTTCTTATTCAATCACAGTCTCATTCAGGAAATAGAAACTAACACTTTGGTTATAACCATCAAGGGAAGCATAGCATGAGTACAACCAATCCATTCCTAAAATAACATCAAATTCTAGCATGTCCAACTCTATCAAATCCGCTAATGTCTCCCTACCATAAATAGATACCACACAACCCCTATAAACTCTTCTGGCCAGAATAGAGTTAGCAACTGGGATAGACACAGAAAAAGGATTTGGAATACACTCAGGACCAATACAAAAATAAATAGCCACATCTAGGGTCACATAAGAAAGAGTAGACCTGGGATCAAGCAGATAATATACATTATGAGTGAAAACTTTTACCATACCAATAATAACATATGGAGACCCTCAAAAACCTGATGAGTAGCAATAGCATAAAGATAGTTTCAACCAATGTCGGAGCCTTAAATAAAACCTTTTTATGCGGGAGCAGAAGAAGTAGTAATTGGGACCTTATTTTCCCCTATAGCAACTTTAACAGAAGGACGGTTCCTCTAAAACTTGCCAAGTTGGCCATATCTAAAATATTTATTTCTCCTCTGATCATAAAAACCATGGTACAACTATCCAATAAATCTAAAAGGAGGTGGGATAGAGATGATTGGGCCTCACTATCTTGAGATTGGGCACTCTGTGCCTTAAATCTACTATTGCTCTGAAAACGACAATATCCAAATGGCTTAGGGCATAGAACAATAGCCGTAGAATAGAAATCAAAATTTTCTATGTATTTATCTTGCCCCACTACCTACTATATTTACCACCATTTTGATGATCTTTACCCTACTTAGAATACCTAAATTTCTTACTCTACCTTTCTCCTATTTTAACATGTTTCTTTTTTTCCTCCTCTACCTATTGCATGTACACCACCAACCTGGAGATGCCATGTCTTTGTTCAACAGAGCAGCTTTGCATTCTAATACCAAATCATGAGACAACCCCAAATCAAGTTTCCACATTTGATCTCTCATAGAGGATACCAACTCTAGAGCTTTGATGTGCTATAGAAATATAGCTATTTCGATGCTTAAAACTATGTAAATATGTAAGTTTCTTAGTTTTTTTGTTAGATATGATGTGTTTTTTATATGTTTTATAGGAAACTAGATTTTGGATGTTGAGTTTGTTAAAACATGATAAATGGTGTTTTTAGCCACTTATTTGATCTATTTTGTATATTCGAGACACTTTTTGGATTTTTGTGACAAAGGCATGAGATGAAAAATGATAATTTGAATCTTGGTTGCAAGTATTAAAAGGCCCATAACTTACCTATGTCTACATGTGGACCAAATATAGTATATATGGTCTGTATAAGACTCTGGTAAGTACTAAAATTGAAAATCTTGAGAGGAAAAGAGTTGAAAAATAACTTTCGACACTTACCCATGCCAATATGTGGAAGACACAATTGGTATGGTGTCCATATTCTCTAATATGGGGGAAGACACAATTGAAGTATTCATGGATAACTTATCAGTGGTTGGGGACTAATTCAATGATTGTTTGACCCATTTGGTCAATGCACTACAGAGATGTGAAGAGTGCAATTTGGTGTTGAACTGGGAAACATTCCACTCCATGGTGAAAGAAGGTATAGGTCTAGGTCACATGATATCCAATCATGGTATTTATATGGACAAAACCAAGATTGAGATGATTGAAAAATTGCCACCGCAAGTGTAAGTTAGAGATACACGAAGCTTCTGGGTTATGCAGGCTTTTATAGGAGGTTCATCAAGGACTTATCTAAAATTGAAAGTCCTTTATGCAAACTTTTATAAAAAGAGGTAAATTTTTGTTTGATGAAGCTTGTCTCTAGGCTTTCACATGACTAAAATAAAGGTTGACGTTGGCACCTATTATTGTGTCTCCTGATTGTCTGCATATTTTGAGAACATGTGTGATGCAAGTGGAGTGGCCTTGGGTTATATCCTAGGCCAAAGAAAATAAAATACACTGCATTTCATCTACTATGCCAATAAGACTTTAAACCCTATATAGAAAAATTACACAGTTATAGTGCAAGAATTACTTGCGGTGGTTTTTGCCTTTGAAAAATTTTGGTCATATTTGATTGGGAATAAGGTCATAATTCACACTGACTATGCAACATTGAGGTACCTGATGTTGATAGATGCCAAACCAAGATTGATTTCTTGGGTACTTTTGCTACATGAGTTTGATTTTAAAGTAAAAGACCAAAAGGGGACAAAAAATTAGGTCGTAGATCACTTGTCCAGACATAAGGATGAGGTAATGCAGAAATTAGGGGATGACCATGAAATAGATGATAATTTCCCAGATGAGCAGGTCTTAGCAGTATGTTAAGACCTAGTACCCTGTTTTGCTGATTTTGCTAACTACTTGGCAGGTGGTTTTGTCTCAGAAAATCTATCCTCCTAACAGGGATAGAGATTTATGCATGAGGTAAGGATATTCTTTTGAGATAAGCCTATCAATTTAGATTTTATGCTAATGGGGTAATTCAAAGATTTATCCCAAAGGTGGAGATGATGAGCATTCTGGAATCTTGTTATTCATCACCAGTTGGGGGTTAGCATAGTTGTACTCGCACAACCCATAAAATCCAATGATGTAGATTTTATTGGCCTACAATCTACAAGGCTTCTCATGATTTTGTGCAATCCTGTGACCAATGTTTTCATTATGGAAATGTTTCATGGCTTCATGAACTCTCCATGACACCCATTCTGGAGTAGGAATTATTTGATGTTTGGGGGATTGATTTCATGGTCCTATTTGTGAGCTCCTATGGAATGAGATATATTCTATTAGCGGTTGACTATGTGTCAAAAAGGATGGAAGTTTTTGTATCTTTAGACAATAAAGTTTTATGTGTCACTGTCTTTTAAGGAGATATATCTTCCCTCTATTTGTCATTCCATGTGCAATTATAAGCGATGGTAGGTCCCATTTTTTTAACCGCCTATTTAAAACCCTACTTGATAGATATAGTGTAAGGCATAAGGTAGAAATGCCTCACTATCCTCAGATGAGTACTCAATTTGAGGTATCCAATAGAGAGATAAAGTCCATCTTGGAAAAAACTGTGAATACCAATATGACTGACTGGTCTAGAAAACTTGACATTGCATTATGGACCTATCAGACAGCCTATAAGACCCCTTGATGAGTGGTGAATTGGCCACTTATTTGCACTCAAAATTCATGTACAATAATATGATTTGAATGTATAAGTGAGACATATATGTTTTTAAATACACTAATTCCCATAATTTACAGGCATACAAGTGCTGGGAAGAAAAGAAGCAACCTTGAGCTAAAAAGGATAAAAAAGGAATAGTAATGCAAGAGTTGGAAAAAGATCCGACCCTCAGTTACCGCGATCACAGGTTGAGGGACGAAATCATGGTTAGTCAAGTTAGTCAACCAACGGCAATCACGATCCATCCTCCATGACCGCAGTAGTTGTGATTGTGATCAAGACTCTGTGATCACTTGAGAGTGGAAAATGACCAAGGGACAAAAATGTCATTTGGCTAGCCGACTCCAAATCCCATTTAAGGCTAAAAACCCATCCTTTCACGGTATCATAACCCTACCTCCCATGCTTATCTTAGGGTTTTGTAATTTCTTAGAGCTTGGAGCTTAAATTTACACTAATTTAAGGCAAGATTTAAATAAAGGAACTTTAAAGTGTAGATTTGGCTTTGTCTATTGAAGATTCATTTGAGTCTAAAGTATGGTTTGTCCTCTCTTTATTTTTTTTATGAATACCACTGATGAATATCTTGGTATATTTGTTTTCTTTATCCTTATAATGTTCTAGATCTACCTTTTGTGGTTATGCTTGATTAGGGTGCATTTGTGTGTGAGTTGTGATGTATTTGTGTAAAATCTAGTTGGTTAATGATGGGTTCTACTATTTATTAGTTGAATTAGTTGAGATTTGTGGATAATAGCCCCAAATACCTAAATAGGTTTGTGGGTGAAAATCACAACCTCTTGAAAGCTCAATCTATCTTTAAAAGAAGGGTTTGGGTGAATATTAGGAACTCATATTATCTTTGAAATAGGGATGTTGGAACCAAAGTAATAGTAGACAATTATGTGCATATTTTACTAAATTTTAACCATCTTAGACATAAGGGTGATTGTGAGGTTGACTATTCCTTGGGTACCATCCTAGAATAGGGGTGCCTAATTGAGGTATTAGTTGGCTTTAATTGACACACTCGTTAGGTACTTGAAAGCGTCAATGAGTAAAATCTTTGAGGTTTTGTGTAAGAACTAGACTCAAGTACTTTAAAACTAGCCTACCACATCATCAAGGATTAGAATTTGAATCAAATTATCAGGTTCCCATACATAACTTGCCCCTAGGAAAGCATAGTCCCAAGATCCATTTTAATTGATTATATTCTAATTATTATTAGTGTTAAATTAGTCCATTAGAAGCCCATGAATTATCTTTACATTCAACACGATTGAAAACCCTTTGAACCATCTTGCACCATAAGTTTGACCCTAGCAAGAATCTATTATTTTAGGCTTACTCAATCGCCACTCACATTTTTCCTCGTGGATTTGACCCCAACTCTTAGTTGGGTAAATATATTGACAATGAACATCTTGCACTTAAATTGACATGTAAGTTGAGTGTTATCAAAAATGGTTCCTTTGCTGGGGAACAATTTGGCGTATTGTGTTAGTTTGGAATTTTAGTTTACTTTTTTTGATTCAAACTTGTAAATAGTGTTTTGTAATTTGGTTTTGTTTTTTTTGTTAGTTAGGTTCGTATTTATTTTTTAGTTATTAATATTGCATCTTGTAATGGAAGTGAATTTGGTGGTTAGATATCCTATTGTGACAATCCATGTTGATATTATAATGGATCCCACTTTTGGCAAGACTGTAGATATGCTTCCCGAAAACTGCTCAGAAGTGATGGTCAGGTCAACGGACCGTCGCCTAAACTATCGCAGGCAAGGTAGTAAGTCAATCTTCTGGCTAAGGTGCGACGGACAGGTTGAAGGACCGTTGATCTTGCAATGGACCATCGCCCAAGCCGTCGATACTAAGGCAGTACATCTTTATTCTGGTCCAAATGCAATGGTCAGGATGACGGACAATCGAGCCAGCGACGAACCATCGCATGAACCATCGTAGATCCTGTTCAGCAATTTTTAATCCATTTTTAAAAGGATATTTGGGTCTTTTTCCATTTGTTTTAACCCCTAATTATACTAGATAATAGCTCATAACTTCATTATTCTTTCACAACATCCAATTAGGGTTTCTTTCAAAGATCCATCCCTAAGAACAAGAAACCCTAGGTGTTTAACCCCAACTCAAGAATTTAAGTTTTCTTCCACCAATCTTCAAGAAATCATCCACCCAGGTATGTCAAGTGTTGATTCATGGGTTCCTTTTACCCATGAAGCTCAAGAAACCCTATTTGAAATATAAACTTTGGATTCCATGGTATGAATTGAATTATATCCATGTTTATGTTGTTGTTTGATTTCCAAGTTAAAGTCTTTAATGACTATCATAAAAATATGTTAGTATGTAGTTGAAATTCTTGCATTGGAAGTGTAAAATTTTGCCATGAAATATTATTTCAATATTCATGACTAAGCCTAAAGATATGCATGCAAGGTGTTTGATAAAATGCCTAAGAGAATAGGAATTATGCCTTATGACTCATTTGTGACCAAAATTGATGAATCCATGTTTCTCCCTTATGTTTGATATGACTCCTACATTATTGTTATGCTTTGTAATGGATTGACGTAATGCTCATGAGATTAGTCTTATGAAATTATGATATGTTTACATGCATTCCTATTCATGTGTAAGCTTATAGCATGCAAATACTTCATGAAAATCCCCAATGATTGTACTATGAATTGTTGACTATGCTCATGTTTCAAGAAGTGTCATGTCATGTCAGTTTCATGCTTTCGAGTCTTGGAGGTACTTGTACCTGAAAATTTAGATGTGTGCCTAGAGCTAGTGTCAGTTTTCAAGATACTCTCAGTCAAGCCATGTTAAGGAAAATTCAGCCAGTCTCATGACTCAGGAAAACTCAGTAATCTAAGTTAGTTATCAGATCTTAGTAATATACCATCAATCAACGGAACTTAGTGAACTCAGTACAGTTAGTTCATTATAATTAATTCAGTGTCTAATTAGATGGGAGTAGGATTCAGCATCGAGTGAGTCCAAGGATAGGAACTTACCTGCGAGTAGAGGGTGTGATTCTTAGAAGCAATCCTTACGCTCCATTACTATGTTGCCAGCATAGGTTGAGACATCAAACCTGCTAGATAAGGGTAGATGAGGTGGCTTAACCTGTTATATGAGGGTCTCACCGTTCTTCTTAGAGTACCTATTAGATGAGGGATTACTCGTAGCTTGTCCTTACTAGTGGTGTGGTATTGACACCCTTCTAATTGGAGTTATAAATTGGAACCCAACTCAATTATATTATCTTACTTGGGGCATGTCGGTTAGATAACTACTTCTCACAGTTACAGTCTCAATCTTAGTCTCAGTAATAGAACTCATACAGTTCTACAGAATTCAGAACTGTCAGATACAGTCACCCAGTTCAGTAAGGAACTTAGCTAGTTCCATTAGAAATAGGACTTTCAGACACAATTATTCAGATAATAGTATATTAGTTATACAAAACTTATGTTATCAGTATTCAGATTCAGTGATGTCATGATCTCAGTTACAGTTCATGTATTTATGCATGTATTCTCACATTTATGTTATTCAGTCAGTTAGTATTGTTCATGCATATAAACCCCTTTCATTTAGACTACCTCACTTGCATACCAATACATTCAAATGTACTGATGCATTTACACTATGGTATTTTATACCATAGGTTTAGAAGCACGAGATCCAGAGCATCCTTAATAGGTCCGACGTTCAGCAGCCAGACTAGGAGTGATTCCTCATCATTTGAGGATAACATGATTATTTTATTACTTTATTATTTCAGTAGTTTGGAGTTAGTTGGGGACATGTCCCATCAACTCCATAGTTTTAGACAGTTTAGAGGCTTTCAGACTAGCATGTTCAGACAGTTATTTCAGTTTTGTTTTGGTATTGATATACCGTATCTCCAGATGTTATGTTTTATTAGATTTTTGAACCTTATGTCCTTTCATATTTTTATTCTATATTTATATAGTATGTTATGTAGTGCTCAATTACAGATATTATTCATGGGTTAGCTTGTGGTCCTTTAGGGTTATAAGCACCGTATGGTATTCCGGGTACCAGATTCGGGGCGTTACACAATCACTTTTTGAATGTTCTTCTTCAACAATATGTGAAGATTATGAAGAACACCAAAAACATTCAAAGTTGACCCTCAAGCAATTGACCTCTAAATTTAATGATTTTTGAAATTTCAAACTCACATTGAACCTCTAAGTGTGACCAACATGTCTTTAATACAAAACCCTCAACAACAATCTTCCAACTTTGAGATCCCACTTTCAAGTTTCTTCAACTAAAGCTCAACAATGGTGGATGGCTCAAATCAACCCAGAAATAGCTCAAATTCAATATCTAGACTCTATTCGTATTAGAAAACAAGGATCTAACACTAGAAACACAAGAAGACACAAAATCTAAAACTCAAAAATTCAAAGAATGGCCAAAATGTCAACAGTAACTTTTCTTTTTTTCTTTTCTTTTTCTAATTTTCTAAAAACAACCCAAGATTTATTTTGTACAAATGAAATCTAACCTTTATCCTGATGCCAAATGATATGGATTTATCTACGTAAGATAGAAATCTACCTAAGGAAGCTAAACCACAAGATGCAAGAAAATAAAAATAGATAAATTGACATAAGAAATGACAAGGAGATAAGAACAAATGAGTGTATTTAACTCAAATATCCCTAAATCTTATAGAATCGAACACCAATTTCTTATGATGACTGCAAATGGGATTATATCCTCCTTACAACCATCGTTTCTAAGCAAAGTTCAATATCGACTTTTCCAATCCCTCAAAAAACTCCCAATGGAGTTCATGAATAATTCATGTGAATAATCTTCAAAAACTAACTAATGAAATGTGTAAGGCACTTATTTATATTAGTTGCCTTTGCAAAACTAGCCTACTACAAAAATAGCCCAAAAAGGGTATTTTGGAGATAACCCACAAGGGCTGTTTATTCCTTGTGCCAAGGCATTTCCAAAATGCATTACAAGCCCCAAGTAACCTTCCATACATGAAATTTTTTATTAAGTGGTCAAAACGGGTCCTCCATGTATGTTCTTATGTCCTTAAGGTGACCACGACTTGATTCTTCATGTGTTGGCCTTAAATGATGGCATCAAAAGCTATGTTGGCCATTTGGATCATATCAGGTGAGTCCCCAAATCATTTTGTATAAGGTGAATGAGTTGGATAAATTCTAACTTTGTGCTTATGAGAGCTCTGCCATATACCATGAAAGAATGAAGTTACATAATGACAAAATAATGAGAAAAGAGTAATTGAACTCAGTGATTTGGTCATGTTGTCTAATTCAAGACTCCTCTTGTTTCCTGGCAAGTTTAAATCTATGTGGACTAGACCATTCACTGTGATTGAGGTATTCCCAGATGGTTCTATTGAAATAAAATATGATGGTGATATCATATTTAAGGTAAATTGGCAGTGAGTGAAGCACTACATTGGAAACCTGTAGGATGTAAAAGTTTATATTGATATATACCTTGAAAAAGTTTGAGTAGCCAATGAAACTAAGCCTTGCTGCAATGTAAATTAGGCACGATTTGGAAATTAACCCAAGGTACACAGATGCTTAGTGCATCCCAGATATGTTCTCATATCACTTTATTTTAACTTTGTTTTTGCATATTGAGGGCATTGCATAATTTTTAGTTGGGTATAGGGTATACCCTAGTCACTGCGGCTTTTTGTTGTCGCACTCATTTTCTTGTCGACCGCGGTATGGTTGTAGAACCAATATGTCTAGACTAAATTTTTTGTCTTATTGTGTTTTGTTTTACATTGTTCTGTGTATTTGTGTAATTAGGAGATTTTTAAGTTTTATGGCAGTGGTCATGTTTTTGATTCATTTTTGATAAAAATAATACCCCTCCAATATTATGTTTTAGAATTGTGTGAATGTATATTTGTGTGAAAAGTGTGGATCTTGTTATTGCATTAGGATTAGGGACATGATAATCACTTGCTAACAATTGCATGAACTGGATAAGTAGTAGCTTGTAATACTAACTTTGTGTTATGCGTGTGTGAGATACTACATAGTTCCCAATGTGTGTTAAATTCAAAACATGTCTGGTTAGTCTTGCCTAAGTTTTCGGATCATTGGTTAGGAAAGGATTATAGGCAGTTTTTAATTTTAGTCCACTTTTAGCCTAAATGACCAACCCTATATGAAATAGTATCCCTTTATCCCTATTTTGAGCCTTATAGCCTATTTTTCTTGTTTCCCCTGTCACCTTCCCATTTGTCTTGCAACAACCCATTTTGGCACGTTTCTCCTTGGATATTGTATACCTTAACTCAGACAAATCTCTTATGTTGAGGTTGGTTGTCATAAGGATTGTAATGTAAAGTGGGTATACAGAAAGTTAAAATAAGAGAAAAAGTAGTAGGGCTAGGTGTGGTAGCAAAAGAAAAGAAAAAAAGAAAAGAAAAATTGTGAAAAAGTGAAAAAGAAAGAATAATAGACTACACCCAACCAGAATGTGCAATAAAGAAAAAAAGGGAGAAATAAGGGTGGAATAAAAATAAAGATGGTTAAAAAGTGGATCCCAAAGTTATATTGCAAAAGAGGCTTAGTCACTTCCATTGTCCATATGTACCATACCAGACACTAAGCCAACATTACAAGTCGAGAATAGTCCTGTAGTGATCCTAGACTAACTATCTGGAAATTAAGGTAAAGAAAATAAGGGCAAGACTATGGTATTTGATGCACATTAATTGGAACTTCTCTTCTATGTGTGAGTGTCTCTTGACTATCCCCCACAAAATCCTGCAACATTGGTTTTATTGGCCTATAATATACAAGGATGGTCATGATTTTGCGCAATCCTATGACCAATGTCAACATCAAGATAAAGTTTCCCGGCATCATGAACTATCCCATGACACCTATTTTGGAGTTTGAATTATTTAATGTGTGGGGGTTAGATTTCATGGGCCCATTTGCGAGCTCTATGGCATGAGATATATGATGATAGTTGCTGACTATGTGTCCAAATAGATGGAGGCAGTTTCACTTCCAGACAATAAAGGTGGAAGTGTCACCATATTTTTGAAAAGAAATATCTTTTCTCGATTTGGAACTCCACATATAGTTATCAGTGTGATGGGTCCTAGTTTTGTAAATTCCTGTTTAAAGCCTTCTTGATAGATATGGTGTAAGGCATAAGTTGGCAATGCCTTACCCTCCTCAGATAAGCAGGCAAGTTGAGGTTTCCAATAGAGAGATAAATTCCATCTTGGCGAAAACTGTGAATGCCAATAGGACTTGCTAGTCTAGAAAACTAGGAGATGCATTATCATCCTACCAGATGATGTTCCGGCTTTTGACAGAACATTTTATATCTTTTACAAGGGACAATTATGAGTTTTCAAGCAACTATTGTTGTATTTGATATTGGATTTTAGTGCTTTCAGGTTAAAAAGTTAGCTGAAGGGATCACTTGGAATAATAGAAAAAACAGGAACAAAAAGAAGACTGACGACCAAACTGACGGGCCACCAACTATGTGATGGACTATCAGAATCACCATCAAAGATAAACAGAATGAGAAGAATAAATAACCCAAGTGACGATCCATGTGATGGACCATCAGACTTCTGATGGGACATCAACCTGGACATTAGGCTGATACAAAAATTAGTTCTTTGAATGATCAGTGATAACCCAAGTGAAAGACCGTTAGACCAGTGATAGACCATCAACATAACCATCATAACTTAGATAGAATGTAGCAGCTTGGGACATTCAGTGATGGTCCAAGTGACGGACCGTCAGGCTACTGACGGACCGTCAGCTTGGCCGTCAACTGTGATGCGACAATACTGAGTTCGAATTTCAAATCCCCAGTACCTGGGAACATATAAATACCTAGTCTAGGTTTAGATTAGGTATCTTTTACCTTATTTCCATCTTTTAAAACACATTGTACTTCTTACTTTCTATATTACAAGCTACTTTTGTTGATCTGAGAATTTTAATCATTATTCTCACTGAAGATCTAGAACAATTTTGGGAACTTTTGTAAGTAAATATTTGAATTAATTTATCAACAAAACAATGTTTTATCCTTCTTCTTTTGAGCTGTGTGGCTAAAGCTTCCATAACTAAGGTTATGAGAGCCTTGATGTGATTTGATAATTGGGGTTGTGAGGATGCTTAATTTCCTTAACTAAGTGAGATTATATAAAATCCTCTTCACAATAATGACCTTTCTTGGTTGCAAACTTGAAAGGTCCAAGAACATCACTTATTTGAGTAGAAAAGTGTATATTGGGAAAAGAGGGGGTTTACAAGGAATTCAAAGGCTTTAACCACTGGGTTAAGGGTTGATTCCTTAATAGTATCAACCCACTTAAGAAACCAATTGAGTAAGTCAGTGTATTCTTTGAGTTCGAAAGAATTAAAGAGTAATAATCCATTTAGGTTGAGAAACTAATGGATGAACTTTAGAATTCAATGATTCTTGCAATTGAAATTTTAACTTGGAAATTTAGGTCAACTCACAACCCTGTCTTCTTGAAGATCTTGGTGAAAATAATCCTAGTTTGTCTAATATCACTAAATTAAAACCTGCAATAACACTCATTGGTTGGAAAAATACTTGTTAATAAATCAAAACCCCCTTTTACTCTGAAACCTTCGATCAATCGTCCATTAAAAATCATAAGACTTAGTTAGCACAGTATTTGTTATGGGATTTGACCCCAACCTAGTTGGGGTCTATATTTGATGATGACCTCTTACGCTTTCTAATGAGAGTTGAAATTTGGGTGTATCAAATTTTGGCGTTGTTGTTGAGGAATATGATTGTCTATTGACTTTATGAGTGTTAATTGACATTTTGTCAAGTTCCTAATTTTACTTTTATTTGTTATTTTTGTTTTTTACAAGATAATTATTTTGCATGCCAAGTACGATGAGGTTAGGAGAACCATTATTACTATATCATCTAGTACCTCAATTAATTGGTAGAATAGAAGATCGGCAAGAAGAAGATCGACTAACTGCCTTAGCTAGAGCTCATTGAGCTCACAAAATGATGGCTAACCAGCTCGTGTTCCTAATCCAGTTGAGGACAACTTGGGAGATAATGATCTGATTTACCCTTTAAAAGGGAGGTATGTTGAGAATGTAGCCGCGCCAGTGAATAGGAAATGAGCATCTAGAGGAAGAGCAAAATGCCAACCTGTTATGTAGTTTGTAGCTGATGAGGAAGATGACACAGATTTTGATGAGGTTAGTGCAATAGAAGCAATTATTCCACCACCATTATCACCATGAGTGAAGTTTAACATCACAAGCACCATGATGCAATTACTCACCTCAAAGGGTTGTTTAGTGGACTTCCAAGGGACAATCCGAATATGTACTTGGTGAACTTCATCAATATTTGCAAATCTTTTGACAACTATTGAGTTGGACAGAAAACAATTTAGTTACAATTATTCTCGTTTGTCTCTGTCTAGGGAGGCAATAATGTGGCTGAATGAATTAGCTCCTGATTCTATAACAAATTAGAGACAGTTGAAAGGAGCTTTCCTAGAAAGGTTGTTTTCACCTTCTAGGATGTTATATTTGAGGGATGATATTAGCAACTTCAGGTAGTTACCAAATTAGGAGCTCCATGATACTTGGATGAGATTTAAGAAGAAGTTGACATAGTTCCCTATCCACAAGATGACCGATGAGCATTTGATAGAGACATTCTACAAAGCTTTAAACTCTATCACTAAACCAACCATAGACAATGTTGTCGGGGGAGCATTCATGGATCTTACTTTCACAAAAGTTGCAGATATATTGGAGTGATTGACTAAGACTAGTAGGGCTTGGCATACTAGGGATTTTGTGGTAGCAAGATATACTATGTCTAATGGTATGACTATCGAGAAGCAACGGAAAAAGGAAGAGCACAACCAAGATATGACATACATGAAGACCCAGATAAATTTGCTCATAAAGTATTTACTATATGAGAAGACTAAAAAGGTGAAAGCCGTGGGGTCACAAGGTAGAGCTGATTCTTATTCTAAGAAGAAAGCTAATTATCTGAACAACCAGGAGGGTTTTGAGGCAATAGCTAAGAGAATCAAGGTCGGACTTATTATGATAAATTTGGTTACAGAGATCATGACCAAAGTAGCTAGAAAAATAAGAATGATAGGAGTGGATTGTATGTGCCTCTTAGAAATCATGATAGTTCTGCTACTAGTTTTGGTAAGATATCTATGGAGGACATGATAGATAAGCTATTGAAAGGGGTAAAGTCAACTCATGCAGGTGTGAAAATGATGAAGGGTGACCTATCCTCAATGAGTCAGTCGGTCTATTCACATTCAACTTCAATAAAACAGCTAGAGCAACAGATGAACCAACTTTCTGTGGCACTTAATCAGAGAAAGAATGGTACTTTACTGAGTGACACTGTACAAAACCCTCAAAATAATGGATCTTGTATGGCAATTAATACTGGCAGTGGTAAGGTATTACCAGGCCCTTCAGTCAGCAAGCCTATGATTGATGATGTGGTAGAGTTTTATGAAAAAACAGAAGAAGACTATCTAGTTGAGTCTGAGAAGCTAGATATTGATGATATTTCATCTAACCATCAGAAGAACAATGAGTTATAAAAAGATAAGGGAAATAAGGGAGAAGAAGTGGTTAAACCAATGCCAAAAACATTTTCTCCATTTTCTCATCGATTAAAAAAAAGGTGGATGACACAAAATTTAGAAAGTTCATGGAAATGCTAGAATAGTTAACCATGAATGTGCCCTTGGTGGAGGCACTAGAATAAATTCCTGGCTACGCTAAATTTATGAAGGATCTTGTCACAAATAAGTGGATGGTTAGCTATGAACCAATGGAAAATCTTAACCATTGTAGTGCCATTTCGATAAGACCCTTAGTGCTAAAGAAAACGGATTCTAGAGCATTCACCATCCCATGTACTATTGGATCACTGGATTTTGTGAAGGCCTTGTATGATCTTGGGGCAAGTATTAATCTGATGTTACTATTAGTTTATAAGAAGTTGGAGTTGGGAGATCCCACATCTACTAACATGAGACTTGTGATGACAGACAGATCAGTGAAGTGGCCAGTTGGTATATTATATGATGTGCTTGTGAAGGTGGCCAATTTTATCTTCCCTGCTAACTTAGTGATCCTAGATTTATAGGTGGATTTTGAGGTACCCATAATCTTAGGTAGACCTTTCCTCGTAAATGGGAGTGTATTGATTGAATTGTAGGCAAATGAGCTACTGTTTAGGCTCAATGATAAGGTAGTTTGATTTGATATCTGTCATTCAATGAAGCAACACAAAGAGATGAATTTATTCTCTGTTGTTGATGTTTATTATGAAGATGAGCGAGAGGTGCCAATTGAGGAGAAATTTGCTATTGAAACTTTGGTTGCGGTGTTGATGAACTTTGATAGTAAAGGTATTGAAGAATATGATGAGACAGTATGTGCCCTAACAGGAATGGGATCATATTTATATGCTCCCAAGAAGCTAGATTTAGACCTCAAAAATCATCCAACTCCACTAGCTAAGCCATCTATTGAAGTGCCACTAGTGTTGAAGCTGAAGGAATTATCGGGCCATCTACGGTATATATTTCTAGGAAGTGGAAACACTTT
The DNA here is from genome assembly GCA_030864225.1 of Capsicum baccatum var. pendulum. Taxonomy (NCBI): domain Eukaryota; kingdom Viridiplantae; phylum Streptophyta; class Magnoliopsida; order Solanales; family Solanaceae; genus Capsicum; species Capsicum baccatum. Next base: position 153,375,383 of record CM061555.1, on the reverse strand, counting down.
ACCTGTAATTATTGTAGCATACTTGGGTGAGCAGAAGTTTGAGGCCCTTATCTCTGTGCTTAAGAGGTACAATAGGTCCATAAGATTGACTATTGTTGATATTATTAGTATTTCTCTGGGCATATGCACTCATAAAATTTAGCTTGAGGATGATTGCACACCAATTATTGAGCATTAACATAGATTGAACCTACTAATACAAGAAAGAGTTAAAAAGGAGATCATTAAATGGCTTGACACAAGGGTAGTGTACCCCATCTCTGATAGCAAGTGGATGAGACCCATGCAATGTTATCCCAAGAAAAGAGCATAACTATGGTCGCTAATGAGAAGAACGAGTTGATTCCACTCAGGCCAGTCACTGGGTGGAGAGTTTGTATGGATTATAATAAGTTAAACTTGTGGACTCTGAAGGATCATTTTCCAATGCCCTTCATGGATCAAATGCTTGATCACCTGGTAGGAAGAGGTCGGTACTTGATGATAGGCGAATTTACGCGCCTATATCAATATATTTTGCCCATATTTTAGCCTAGTTTTGAGAACAAATTATATATTTCATGCACTTTTAGTCCTTTTTCCTATAAATGAGCTAACGAACATGATTAGTAAAGTTTCAGGTATAAATGATGCAAAATACAGCATTTTATGGCTTACTTGACGCAAAAGAAAGCTCACAAACGAAGTAGCAAGGAGCTGGACGCCTAAAGGACCAAATCTGCTGCATGGAAAATCTGTCCCGGGCTAAAACAACATTTCTGAAGACTTTGGGGACTTACAGACACAAAGCTGGATTTTGACAATGATACATTAACCTAGTACAATTGGGTTATGTATTTCATTAGTTTATTTGGATTAGGAGAATGTTACATTAACCTAGTACAAATGGGTTAAGTATTTCCTTAGTTTAGTAGGATTTGGTTATTTATTTCATTAGCATAGTAGGAGTAGGATAGGAGTATTATAAATACCCTATCATGCTAGAGATTTTAATCAAGTCCTCCCTTAGTGGAGGCAACTCCTCCCTTCATTCAAGAAATTCATTCTTAAACTATTAATTTTCTTCCATCTCTCTCATCTTCCACCATAAACACTTCTAATTTATTCTTCTATTCATCTATTCCACAACAAGAGAATCGTTACTTGCTAAGGAATCACCAAAACCACACGCCAAACACCTACTATTCATGCCATCCACCATGCAAAACGTGATATCCTTCGCATTCATGGGTAACTAAACCTCTTAGTTGGGGTTATGGAAGCCGAATGAGTTACTATCTATTGCTATGAGCTTGTGAGTTCAAGACAAGTATATTGCTTATATCATTATTCTCTTCATCTTAAATCTACAATCTTTGCGGTTTCAAACACATGAACACGCCATTCTAACATCTAACCTGTTCGAGAGAAAGGTTATTTGTCTAGAAAAGAAGACGCATAGACCAACGCCAGTCTAACATTTAACTTGTTCGAGAGAAAGGTTATTTGTCTGGAAAAGAGATAATGTCAAGGTAGTAGGACACCCTTTCCTATTAAAAAGCTAGTGCCGTAACTGGACTAACCTCTTGGAGAATTCGTACCGTTAGACACGCTTTAAGCTCGAGAGAGTTAAAGTGAAATAGTCCTTGTTTAGGTCGAGAGACGCTTGGATTTACCATCGACTACAATTCTCTATAAGCAATTGCATGTCAAGACTCTACACACTCATAGCCAATAGAGACGTATACCTCTGAAGGTGGACATAACCCCAACGCTTCAATTCTCATTGTTTACAACTCACGTAACATTCTTTCTTTTTATTTTCAGCTTTTATTTTGATACTTTATTTAATTACTTGCACGACAAGACTCCCCCCTTTTTACGAGACTTGCACCAAAAGTTTAGTAATTTTGCTTACTTGTTGACCAAGCTATTCCCTGTGGGATCGATACCCAACCCAGGTTGGGTTCTATATTTGCTAACGACCGCTTTACACTCAAACGAGAGCTGTAGATTGAGCGTTATCAAAAATTGGCGCCGTTGCCGGGGAATACGAGTGTCAATCAAGTTCGTGATAATTACTAGACCCTTTGGTCAAAGATTCTCGTACTTTTACGTTTAGTTTTTGTTTTTGTTTATTGCAGGTTTTTCTTTTAGTGCATGCCCCATACTAGAAGTTCTGGTCAACCGTTATTACCAATCAATCCGGAACCGCAATTAATTAGAAGAATGGAAGCACAAGCGGAAATCGATAGGATGGCTGCTCAACACGAGCAAGCAAGATTAGCTGCTCTTGCCGCTGCTCAAGTCCAACAACAAAACATTGATAATCCTGGACGAGCAACAAATCCTGACGATGAAGATTTAGGAGATGACGAGTTGATCAACCCAAGGCATGGCGCTGAAATGGCAACCCCTGCCAACAGACGAGGTCGACAAGCTCGGTACAGATATGATCACCAACCTTTGCAACCAGCTTTCGACGATGATGATGATGATCTTGATGGTGCCGGAGCCACTGGAGCTATAATTCCACCACCATTAGCGCCCGGAGCCAAGTTTAACATCACTAGCACCATGATTCAGTTATTGCAACTCAAGGGATTATTTGGTGGACTAGCAGGCGATGATACGAATATGCATCTCATCAACTTTATTTCTACATGCAAGTCTTTTGACAATCCTGGAGTTGGTCAGAATGCTATTCGATTACGTCTATTTCCATTGTCTCTGTCTGGGGAGGCAACATTATGGTTGAATGGGCTGACTCCTGATTCTATTACAAATTGGAGGCAATTGAGAGACGCTTTCCTAGAAAGATTCTTTCCGCCATCCAAGAGGGCTCAATTGAGAGATGAAATCAGCAACTTTCGTCAGCTTCCATCTGAAGCTCTTCACGAAACATGGGAGAGGTTCAAGACAAAGCTAGCGAGATGCCCAAACCATCACATGACCAATGTCCACTTGATGGAGATCTTGTATAGAGCCTTGAATTCAGTAACTAAACCAGTGGTGGACAACGCAGCTGGAGGTTCTTTTATGGACCTCACCTTTGGTCAAGCAAGCAACATGCTAGATCGTATGACGAAACAAAGTAGAGCTTGGCATACCAGGGATTCTGAGGTAGCAAGCCCCACTTTATCTATTGGCATGTCTGCAGACCAAAGAAGAAGAGAAGAAGAGCGTGATCAAGATATGGCGCACATGAAAACCCAAATGGATCTTCTTACAAAGCATCTATTGGGGAAGACTGAAAAAGTGAAAGCTATTGCGTCAAAAGGAAGAGACGAATCTGATTCAGAAGAGGAGGCCAACTACTTGAACAATCAGGGGGGTTTCCGTGGGAATGCCCAAGGAAACCAAGGTCGGAACTATTATGATAAATCTGGAGGTAAAGACCAAGGTAGTTGGAAGAAAAATAATGAAAATAGTGGTTTGTACGTTCCCCCTGGTAGACGTGATACCACCACATCTAATTCTATGGAAGACATGATGGCTAAGTTATTGAAAGGAGTGGAAGCGACGAGCGCGGGAGTTAAGGAGGTGATTGACGATTTGGCCTCCATGAAGCAATTAGTTGATTCTCATTCCACTTCTATCAAGCAACTAGAGCAGCAATTCAGTCAACTTTCAGCAGCACTCAACCAAAGAAAAGCCGGCACCTTGCCTAGCGATACTGTGCAAAATCCAAGGACTGATGGGTCATGCATGGCCATCACTACGAGGAGTGGTAAGGTGCTGGAAACTTCAGCAGAAGGCAAGCAAGTAGTTGACCGAACAGCAGACATGGACGCCACGCCTAGTGACGCCACTAGGGAAGACGCCGCAATATCCACTTCCAACGTCAAGGACGTGTTGCCTAGTGACGTGCAGCCTGAAAAAAATAATAAACGGAAGCAAGAGGAGAAGAAAGCCATGGAAAGAACTCTTCCATACCCACCACCACCTTTTCCACAAAGATTGAAGAAGGTGGCCGATGACACTAAGTTCAGCAAATTTATGACCATGTTGAAACAGCTAACTATTAATGTCCCATTGGTAGAGGCACTTGAACAAATGCCTGGGTATGCGAAGTTTATGAAAGATCTTTTGACTAAAAAGAGGGCAGCAAGCTATGAGCTGAAAGAAGATGTGCATCATTGTAGTGCAATCGCTACAAGGTCGCTAGTTCAAAAGAAGGCAGATCCTGGAGCTTTCACTATTCCTTGCACAATTGGATCGTTGGATTTTGCTAAGGCATTGTGCGATTTGGGAGCCAGCATCAATTTGATGCCACTATCTATCTACAGAAAGTTGGGGTTGGGAGACCCTACACCAACCAATATGAGGCTCGTGATGGCTGATAGGTCGGTAAAACGACCTGTGGGTATCTTGAATGATGTGTTGGTGAAGGTTTCTTCATTCATATTTCCTGCCGACTTCGTTATTCTGGATTGTAAGGAGGATTCTGAAGTTCCCATCATCTTGGGACGTCCCTTCCTTGCAACTGGAAGTGTGCTTATTGACATGAAAGATAATGAGCTTTTGTTTCGAATTAATGACAAAGTGGTACGGTTTGATATACGCAAAACAATGAAGCAGCCCAGCGATATGAATGAGTCATCCATAGCTGATGTTCATTATGCGGATACGAAAGCATTGTCTATAGAGAAACAACCTACTGTTGAGCCATTATCTGCTGTGCCACTGAATGTTGAGCATGAGAATAATGAAGATTATGAAGAACTTATGGGTGATCTAACAGAAATAGAGTCTTATACTCCTAAGCACCCGGGATGTGATCTCAAGAATCAACCAACAGCAAAGACTCCCATTGATGAGCCACCAGTGCTAGAATCGCAAGAGCTCCCCGATTATCTAAGGTATGTGTTCTTGGAAAGTAGAAATATACTTCCAGAGAAAGCAGATGATTTAAGTGAACAGCACGTAGAAGCTCTCATCTCTGCTCTGAGGAGATACAAGAGAGCTATGGGTTGGACTATTGATGATATAATTGGTGACTCTCCGGAGAAACGTATGAGCCATCTCGAAAAAGATCGCATGACCACAGGTAAACCTCATTGTCGTCTAAATCCTTTTAGAAAACGATCCATCACTTATCTCGACGAAGTCTAAGTACTCGAGACTACTACGTCGAGCCACGACAATAAATAAGGCGCTAGATGGGAGGCAACCCATCGTACTAATCGTTTTTATTGTGTTTTGAGCAAATATAGGTGCAAGAAAGATGCAACGAGGAGATTGATTTCAATTGACGATTTGGTCACATTGTATGGTAAAGTCGGTAATTTAGGAATGGTGATGCATAAGGCTATGAATTGAGCCTTTCTCACGTCATAATAGTCTTCGAGGAAGGCTAGGCCTTGGTAAAAATAGGCCACGAACGATGCACAACCTATTCTATAGCCTAAGGACTCGGAATCTAGTGTGCAATACACTATGCGCCGCCTATTCCTAGGTGTGCGTTTGACTATGCGCCGCCTATGCTATGGCATTTGAGATACTGAGACCAAATGCCATACCATATGCGCCGCATATACCTAGATATGCCATACCATGTGCGGCGCATATGTCCCATTATGCCATGGACAATGCGCCGCATATACATGTGTTATGCCGAGGGATATGCGCCGCATATAGGGTGATTTTGTCCCCAAATCCGATTGTAAATGGGTCATAACCCGACCCATACTCTTCCTATATAGAGGGGACATAGTTTTACAACACAACCACATTAGAAAACACCCTAAAGGCGCCACATAACCTTCCAAATCTTCTCAAAATTTTCTTCTTTTGCTCTTCTAATTCACAACACCGTCTCCACAAGCTTCAAGCAAGTAAGTACTCTCTTATTCTTCATCGTAAGTACTACGTTGCTATGCTTATTATAAATTACCAAATCATATAAGATTGTTGGTGATGTTCATGTGTTTGAATTGTTGTTACATAATCATGTGAGTGAACATATACGTAGGGAATTCTTGACTTATTTCCGACTTGAATTTGGTTTCAATAGCATTGTTATGATAGTTGCTGAATAGATATGGCTATGAATATTGCTTAAGAGTGTTGTTTGGATGCTTACATGTTAGACTATCCCGGCCATCGGGATAAGATTATAGTGCCTATCGACTTAGGAGGTTGTGCTTGTTGTAAGAATATCGATTCCATGTGGTAACCCCTATGTCGTAGTGTTGCTATATCTACCATGAAAGTAGTCCAATGGCTGCAAATAAGTGATACAATGCTGATTTTCTTGTTGGAATACAATCCTAAAACGTATGTCGACGAAATCTGAGTAAATCGACTACGTTCACCTCGCTGATTTGTGCAACAAAACTAAGTGTGGGGTGGTACCCCTAGTACTTGCTTATAGATTGTATCAAGTGAGATTGTGCTGCAACTAACACTATTTCTAGTCTCAGGTACAATGACACCTAAAGCGAGACAAGGCAAGGAGAAGGCTACCACTTCCCAAAAGGGCAACAAGAGAAGTTACAAGGACCAAGGAGAACCCTCCTCGCAGCAAATACCCCGACTCACGCTTGGAATTAAGTGGGATACCTATGAGGAACTTCTAAGGATGACGACTATGATGATGATTCCAATGCAAGGGGTATAACCCCAGACATAGAGAATAAGTCCGACCAACCAGGTTCCTCGTATTTATTTTCCACTGAGGACAGTGTCCCGACTAAGTGTGGGGTGGTGGTATTGCATGCTATACTTCTCTATTCGCATCTATGTTTGTTTGCTTTTGTTTTGTTTTTGTTTCGTTTTGTTTTTTTTTTTTTGTTTCGTTTTGTTTTTTTTTAGTAGTAAATTTTTTTTCTAGCTACGCATGAAATTATTTGGATAGGCAGCATGAGATTAGAACAAGAGTATGTGCTACAATTGTGACTATTGAGACATTTAGGCTCTAGTTGTGACTCATTATGTGATAGTGTGTGATTCAATTCCTTCACTTGTTGGGGCGAGAGTCTATATTGCTACCAATCAAGTCGACCATGTGCCTTGTGTGTGTGAGATAATAGTATATTCTATGTGTGTGGCTGATGCTAGAACTTGCCTGGTATGTATGCAAAGCGAAAATAAGGAGTGTAAGTTTAGGATATGATTTAGGCATTTCTTTGGCAACCTATATTTGTTTACCTTCAGTTTTACCTACCCATGGAAATCATCCTAGTTAAACCCTTTTGAGCCTTTAGCCTATTTCTTTGACAACCTTGTATGTAAGCCTAATCCATTTTTTTTTTCAAGACCGTAATTTGATCCAAATTCCTAAGTGCTTTAAAGTGAATAAGTCATGTGACAACATAAGAGGAAATTGGGTGAGTATGAAGCTTTAAATTGGAATGGTTCTTGAATGTGTTATGAAAGGGCTATCATAAGAGGTATGTTGTGAAAAGAAAAAGGACAAGAAAGCTGAAAAGTGAGTTGTGCTTAAAATTGAAAAACAAAAGATGATAACAAGGGTGGAAAAATAAAATAAAGAAAGGTTGAAAGAAAAAAGTGTCAATGATACAATGTGATGTATTAAAGTGCTTAGGAACTTAGTCACTATTTCTGGCCAAAATAGTCCTACCCGTCCCTTAGCCTACATTACAACCATCTAAAGACCTACTTGATCCTAATCTTAACATTCCGACATTTAGTAGAGTACTACATTAAAGGCAAGCTTATGGTCATCAGTTGCTACATATGAATTCTTTGTGAGAGTGAGTGCAAGGATATTTTGATACCCATGTTTGAAAAATATGCTATACTTGTGAGTGATTATGGGTACTATATTGTGAGACACACATGGTTGATGAGTCTTGGATAGTTGTATATGATTCTATGCACCTTAACGTTTGCATGCGAGTTGATCACCATCACGAGTCTATGCTTGAGGTTAAACTGTTTCTACTTATAATCGAAAAACTACTCTTTGTTGATAATTTTTGTGCTTGTCTTGAAGAATGTTTTGTGTTGTTGCTGTAAAACCCTAAGTTGATGTTTAGAAGGACATGATATGTTGTTCGAGGACGAACAAAGCTCTAAGTGTGGGGTGTTGATGATAGGCGAATTTACGCGCCTATATCAATATATTTTGCCCATATTTTAGCCTAGTTTTGAGAACAAATTATATATTTCATGCACTTTTAGTCCTTTTTCCTATAAATGAGCTAACGAACATGATTAGTAAAGTTTCAGGTATAAATGATGCAAAATACAGCATTTTATGGCTTACTTGACGCAAAAGAAAGCTCACAAACGAAGTAGCAAGGAGCTGGACGCCTAAAGGACCAAATCTGCTGCATGGAAAATCTGTCCCGGGCTAAAACAGCATTTCTGAAGACTTTGGGGACTTACAGACACAAAGCTGGATTTTGACAATGATACATTAACCTAGTACAATTGGGTTATGTATTTCATTAGTTTATTTGGATTAGGAGAATGTTACATTAACCTAGTACAAATGGGTTAAGTATTTCCTTAGTTTAGTAGGATTTGGTTATTTATTTCATTAGCATAGTAGGAGTAGGATAGGAGTATTATAAATACCCTATCATGCTAGAGATTTTAATCAAGTCCTCCCTTAGTGGAGGCAACTCCTCCCTTCATTCAAGAAATTCATTCTTAAACTATTAATTTTCTTCCATCTCTCTCATCTTCCACCATAAACACTTCTAATTTATTCTTCTATTCATCTATTCCACAACAAGAGAATCGTTACTTGCTAAGGAATCACCAAAACCACACGCCAAACACCTACTATTCACGCCATCCACCATGCAAAACGTGATATCCTTCGCATTCATGGGTAACTAAACCTCTTAGTTGGGGTTATGGAAGCCGAATGAGTTACTATCTATTGCTATGAGCTTGTGAGTTCAAGACAAGTATATTGCTTATATCATTATTCTCTTCATCTTAAATCTACAATCTTTGCGGTTTCAAACACATGAACACGCCATTCTAACATCTAACCTGTTCGAGAGAAAGGTTATTTGTCTAGAAAAGAAGACGCATAGACCAACGCCAGTCTAACATTTAACTTGTTCGAGAGAAAGGTTATTTGTCTGGAAAAGAGATAATGTCAAGGTAGTAGGACACCCTTTCCTATTAAAAAGCTAGTGCCGTAACTGGACTAACCTCTTGGAGAATTCGTACCGTTAGACACGCTTTAAGCTCGAGAGAGTTAAAGTGAAATAGTCCTTGTTTAGGTCGAGAGACGCTTGGATTTACCATCGACTACAATTCTCTATAAGCAATTGCATGTCAAGACTCTACACACTCATAGCCAATAGAGACGTATACCTCTAAAGGTGGACATAACCCCAACGCTTCAATTCTCATTGTTTACAACTCACGTAACATTCTTTCTTTTTATTTTCAGCTTTTATTTTGATACTTTATTTAATTACTTGCACGACAAGACTCCCCCCTTTTTACGAGACTTGCACCAAAAGTTTAGTAATTTTGCTTACTTGTTGACCAAGCTATTCCCTGTGGGATCGATACCCAACCCAGGTTGGGTTCTATATTTGCTAACGACCGCTTTACACTCAAACGAGAGCTGTAGATTGAGCGTTATCAGTACTGCTTTCTAGATAGGTATTCCAGATACAACTAGATTCAATTGCTCCTAAAGACTAGGAGAAGACAACAACATATGTGACCATATGGTACATTTGCATTCGAGCGAATGTCGTTTGGTCTATGTAATGCATTCGCCACTTTCCAATAGTGTATGATGTCTTTCTTTTTTGACATGTTTAAGGATACCTTAGAGGCATTCAAGGATGATTTCTCTATGGTAGGTGATTCTTTTGAGTTATGTATGGTAAAATTGAGTAGAGCACTATAGAGATGCAAGGAATTCAATCTAGTACTGAATTGGGTGAAATGCCACTTCATGGTGAAGGAGGGCATTGTTCTTGGACACTGAATTTCAGCCAAGGGAATTGAGGTTGATTGAGTAAAACTAGAGGTGATAGAGAAAATACCCCCTCCTATCTCTATGAAGGAATTTTGTAGTTTCTTAGGACATGTTGGATTCTACCATTAGTTTATTAAGGACTTCTACAAAATTTCAAATCCACTGTGCAAATTGTTAAAGAAGGAGGCTAAGTTTGTATTTGATGATGATTGCAAGTAGACATTTGAATGCTTTAAGGAGAAGCTTGTGGATGCCTCTGTTATTGTTGCTCCAGATTGGTCTATGCCTTTTGAAATCATGTGTGATGCTAGTAGAGTAGCACTTAGGGTTGTGCTTGACCAGAAGAAACAAAAATTGTTCCACCTTATTTACTATGTGAGCAAGGCATTTAATGAGGCGTAGAAGAATTACACTGTCACTGAGCAGGAACTTCTCACAGTTGTCTATGCTTTTGAGAAGTTCTGTGCTTACTTGTTGGGAACCGAGGTGGTGGGTCATACAGACCATTCTACTTTGAGATATTTGATGGAAAAGAAGGATATTAAATCAAGATTAATCAGATGGGTGTTGCTTCTAATAGAGTTTGACTTCGAGGTCAAAGACAGGAAAGGATATGAAAATTAGGATGCAGACCATCTACCCAGACTTGAGGGAGATTAGGAAATCACTGATAAATATGAAATCGATGATGTATTCCCTGATGATCATATCCTTCCTGATAAGATTAAAAGAGTACCTTAGTACGCAGACTTTGCCAACGATGTGGTAAGCAATCTTATTCGTAAAGATTTTTCCTTTCATCAGAAAAGGAAATTCCTCCATGCTACCAAAACTTACTACTGGGATGAGCCATATCTATTCAAGTGGTGTGCTAATAATATTATCAGAAGATGTTTCCTAAAAGTTGATATGTCTAACATTTTGGAAGCTTGCTATGCTTCACCAGTCGGGGGTCAACATGCAGGTTATCATACCACAGGTAAAGTGCTACAGAGCGGATATTATTAGCCAACCTTGTTCAGGTATGCATACAAATTTGTGAAGAGATGTGACCAGTGCCAGAGTCAAGTCTCAATTTCAAAGCACCATAAAATGCCCATGACAAAAATACTAAAGGCTAAATTGTTCAACGTTTGTGGTATTGCTTTCATAGGACCCTTCTTTAGTTCCTATGGGTTGAAATATATTTTGGTTTTTGTAGATTATGTATCCAAATAGGTAGATATTGTTTCTCTGGCTGACAATAAAGGTAAGAGAGTGGTTGATTTTCACAAAAAGAATATTTTATCGCTTTGGAGTACCATATACAATCATAAGCGATGGAGAATCTCACTTTTGCAACAAAGTGTTTTGGGATGCATTGGCAAAATATGGGGTGAAATAGCATAAGTATCAACTCCATACCACCTACAGACCAGTAGGAAAGTGGAGATTTTGAATTGGGAGATAAAGGTCATCCTAGACAAAACGGTGAACACAAGTGGGCAAGATTGTTCTCAAAAGCTCGACGATGCCTTGTGGGTGTATCGAACTGCTTCCAAGACACCTATTTACATGTCACTATACCATTTAGTCTATGGGATGGCATGCAACTTGCCGATTGAGTTGGAACACAAGGCATTATGGGCATTCAAGAGGCTGAATATGAATTGGAATGAGGTGGTAGAGCTACTACTGGGGAAGCTGAATGAGATGGATGTTTTCTCTCAAGGATTATGAAAGAGCATACCTGTACAAAGAAAATATGATGAGATACCACAATCATAGGATTGAAAAGAGGGACTTTCAGAAAGTCGATTGGGTGCTCCTCTTTAACTCCAGAATGAAACTCTTGCCAGGTAAACTTAATTCAAAGTGCTCTGGTCCATTTAGAGTTAAGCAAGTCTACCTTTCGAAAATAGTCCAACTCAAAAATGAAGATGAGAGTGTCTTCAAGGTCAACGGGCAATGAGTCAAGTTATATATTGGTCTAATAGAGTCAGTTAATTGCTTGGTGCAGTTTATCTCGATAAAGTCTGAGTAATTGAGATGACTGAGTCGTGCTGCGACATTAAATCAGGCGCTAATGGGAGGCAACCCATAATGTGTTGTTTTAAGCATAGTTAAAGTTAATAGATTGTTTTGTTTCAATTTTATATGTTTGTGTAAGTATGCAGGAAGAAGGATGCAGGATAACAAAAGCTGAATAAGTTTAGGAAGGCCAATGGGAATGTTGACAGGTCGCCAGAGGCCTGACGGAACGTCACTAGAGCCATCAAAAGAAATACAGAAACCTGAGTTACTAGAATGAGTTTGATGAACAACTTGATGGACCATCGTAGTCTTGACAGACCATCGCAGTCTTGATGGACTGTCAATATAACCGTCACCATAAAGAAGGAAAATCAGGTTACTGGATAGGACTGACGGGAAATGTGATAGACTGTCACCTCTATGACAGACCGTCTCTTTTGCCCTCTCAACATGGCAGATTGATCAGGATTCTAGTAAGTCTTGACGGTAAACTTGATGGACCATAAGGTACCTGAAGAACCCTCCGTGTGTCTATCAAATTAACCCTAATTTTTAGAGGGTTGGGTCGGTTCAATTTAAAGATGAATGAGTTATTCTTATCCGACAAACCATCTTTAAATTGATAAAAGAAAGCAGTTACGTACATTTCCACCCTTTCAAATCCTAAAATTGTTTAAATTCTTCTGCATTCAAAGTATCAAGGGTCATTCATCTCCTCTTAGGATTCTCCTTTTTCTGCATTCTCTTCTATTTAAACAACTCTCACATTCTCTTATTCTCATCCCAAAAAAAGTTAAGTCTCCCACTAATAAAATAATTTAATAGAAGTAGTATTTTTGAAAGTCTGCAAGTTTGGAGTAGTGAAAAATACTGCAAAATCAAGGTATGATCGCAACTTTTCTCTTCTTTTCAGAATGATGAATGTGATGTGTATAATTTTGATAAAGTTTGAAAGGAACTTCATCTTGTTTTCTTTTGCATTGTTGTGCTTTTGACTAGGTTGAACTCTTGTAAATGTTGTTTTGGGTGAAGTCTGAGTAACCCATGTACCAAAAATGGCGAAACTCATGTTTTAATGTTGAATTAAAGCCATTGTTATACACATAATTAAGTAATGTACAACCTAATTTTGAAAAGTCAAAGTGATGGCCAACTTAACGGACCGTCGGGCACCCGACGGATCATTACTTTGATCGTCTAAAAGTTTCTAAAAAATTGGTTGTTGGTTTAGCCGTGATGGAAAACCTTAAAGACCATCAGACCCCTTACGGCCCATCAACCTGGATGCCGTAAGTCTATATGATAACCGGTTAACTGGTTAAGACTTGACGGTCAGGGCAATAGACTATCACAGCCCCATCGGACCGTCGACCCACCCGTCAAGTCAAGTTTTACATCAATTATTTCTGATTCTGATCTAACTGTCTTTTGATTCCTTGTTCAGGCAAATGGCACGCAAACTATCCATAAGCAGAGGTTGTTGTAGGACTCAACATGGAAGGGATAGAAATGAGTCTTCATTAAGTAAGAAAGCTTTAGCTTTCTACACTCAGCAAAGGGACAAGATGAATTAGGCACTCTCCCAGTCTGAAGAGGAGAGTGAGAGCAACTGCAATAGCATGAGTTCGAGCCCCAATGAGGAAGGGGTTAACACATCAAACCCCAACCAAGTTGAGGCATCAAAAATTGAGGATGCCAATATGGTTAAAAGTAAAGACCCTCAAATACGGGAAGAAATTAGGTGGAAGATTAAAGGGGCATGGGATAAATATATTGACAGGCTTGAACCAACAGCAACCGATCCAATAAATAGGCCAATCTTTGAGGAGCACCAAATTATAATGACTGAGCTACATGACTACCCAGAGCTAGAGCGGCGATTTAATAAATATGTGTCATTTTAGATGAGGAAGCTTCTTAAGGCATACCAACCAAATCTTGTGGTGGAGTTTTTCACCAAATATATGGCAATAGCAGAGAAAGACTATTCCAAGGGCTTAAAAATTTCAGACTTGCCCAATAGGGAGTCAGTTCCAGTAAGAGGGGTCACCACTGATATATCTGCCTGCACGCTGAACAGGATGCTATTTGGACCTAACTATGAAACACTGGCTGTTATTCCAGAACTTGAGCATCATCTAACTATGGCCTCTACCTAAAGGCCTTAGCTATCTAGGCTCCCCACTGATGATGGTAACCGATATGGGTGTTTTAATCCCAAAGAGTATATTATTAAGTCGTCTCTTAGCTTCTAAGCTAAGTATTGGTGGGCTATTATTAGACTGCGGTTGATGCTGATAAGGGGTGATGCTAACTTGGACACTCATAGATCAGTGTTGGTGGCTAGTCTGATTACCAGGCTAAAGATTGATTTTGGCAAAATTATTATTGATAAGTTATTTGTTCAAGAACAAAAAGTTGCAAGTACTTTACTATTTTCGTGTTTAATCACAAAATTATGCAGACAAGCCAATGTGACTTTGATTCGAGGGGTTGACAATGAGGTTCGAGCAACTCACAGGCAGGATATTAAAAAAATAAAGGATGACTCAAATTATGAAATGTTGTCAATAAGCCTCTTTCTTATCAGACACAGTCAACTCCAACCCCCGAGACTTCAGAGATCCCCACAGTTATGCTATTTCCTATCACTATATATGTGCCACCCAATTATGTGTTGCCTATCACTTCTGCAGGATCATCTTCTATGCCACCAATAGGTGGGACTTCAGACACTGCATCTGTCCCACCTCAATATTCTGAGTACAGGATGACACAGGAGAATTTTCCAAAGTCTGTCAGAGCACAGAAAAAGTTTGAGAAATAGGTAAGCGCATGGATAAAACAATTCAAGCCATTTGTTGAGCACATAATTGATAAAGCCTTAAGTCCGTATCAGCATATTCAGGCCAAAATGGATGATATGGAAGAGTGTATAAATAAGTGGCTGGACGAGCTATGATTGCCAAATTTTACAAAATTTGTGGCAGAATTTAGGCAGGGGCAAGTTGCCATTGTTGAACGAAAAAGGCAGCCATTACAACCTGCTTTTGACCCCGCACTGATAATCAACGATAAAAATAAGGCCTTTTTTATCTTATGGGAAGCCCGCTAAAGAAAAAGGCAAGCAAGTTGATGAAAGTTCTTATAGGAAATCTTTAAGAAGAAGAAGGATAGAAGAGATGACACCTAAAGAAAGGTATGAGAGAGATTTGAGGAAAATATGAAGAGATTAAAGAAAGATCAAGAGTTGAGGAAGAAGAAAGCTGTGGATTAAGCTATAGGAGTATCGACCAGTTCTTCCCCAGCTAAGGGTTCAATTCCATATCTGGTTCCTATTGAGATACCTCTAGGTCAGGAGAAAGCTAATTTGAGCACCCCTACCACCATAAGTGTCAACGTTGTTGCACCTGAGGCCAAAGAAGCCTCATCTCTTTTGACTGACTCATTGGCCTGAGAGGCTTTACAAGTATTCCACTCCTTTGTACTTCATGTTAATGCATTTAAGGACAAAGTATTTATTTAAATGGTGTGGGGGAACTTGTTATGTGTAATATCATGTATTTTGCTTGTACTTGTTCTAATTATATGGAACTTGGTATAGCCTTGTTGTATAGGTAATAGATGAGATTTGTTATGCAAGTATTAATGGTGTAGATGGAATTATAGATGATGCCTGTACATTTTAATGTGATGCGACCAAGTTAATGTTGATACAACTATTTAAACTTGGGATCGTAGGTTAGTATTTGAATCTATAATTTAAAGTGACCAAGTATATAAAAGTTTTAGGTTAGATCCAAGGGATTTAGAACTGAAAATAAAGTATTTTATTGAGGTTCTTGCTTGACTTAATTAAGCTAGTTAGTGAGTCACCTACTTGAGATAAATGGACCATGTTAATGCAACCAAGGTTATGGATCAGATTTGATCCTATGTTAAGGTACTCATTTGGGCCTAACTCAAGTAAGAGAAAATAAAATGTATAAATGGCCCAAACACTTAAATCTGCCAAAGGCCCAAGTTAATTGAGCCCAAAATAAGAATTTAAGCAAGTAGGTGTATCACCTAATTTGAAATTTTGAGTAGCTTTAACCTTTAAGTAGGTGCATCACCTACTTGGACTAATTTGTGGCTGAAAATGAGGTCAATAAGAGAATTTCTAGAGTGCTCAATATAAGATCAATATAGTTGGTCATTTTACTCATTTTAAACACAATATTCACCCTTTTCAATTTTAGTTTTCTCCCTTTCTTATGAAGTATAAGAACATCAGCCCTAAAATTTCTTCTAGGGTTATTGAAGAAACCCTTATCTTTGCAAGCTAAGGTAAGTGAAAACATTTATGGTTTAGCTTAATTATCTCATGGAATATTTGGAAAATATGCTATAGGTGCCTAATTATAAATACATGGCAGAATATAGAACAAGTTACTTGCTTACTTTTCCCTTGTTATTAAGATCTCTCTTTTCTTCTTTGGTTTAAAGTGTGAAGGAAAAAGAAAGTTGAAGTTCTTGAGGAGTTTAATTTAAAGGATAAGTTGCAGAATTGAGGTAAGGTGACTGCACTATTTTGTTCTCCTTATATATGAATTTGAGAGAGAATTATGGATGTGTTGTTATTGAGAACTCAAGAGATGATGATTTTAATAATTGATTTCTACAAAAAAGGGATTTGGGACTATTACTATTTGGTATGTATATGTTATGGGATGCTAGGTTGATGTTGGAGAAAGGTGTAATTAGTTTGTACTAAAATATAGAAGAAAGGTGAAGGGGTGCACCACTAAACTAATTATTGCATATATTTACTGCCCAATCTATTTTGCATATTGTTTAGAGGGTGTAATGAAGCCAAGGTGTTTTTGGTGAAACTTATAAGAACATGTATGGTATTTGGGTGCAATTGGAGGAGAAAGGGTTGAAATAACATCCTTGATTGATAGATTAAGGGCTTACTGCCCGGTTACTATTTTGGTGAACTTTGTATCCCAAATATATTGGTTGGATACTAATATTAGTTTACCATATATTCTATTATAGATAAGTAATCCAAAAGGCGGGAAGTCAAGTTGGGTTAGTATCAGATTTGTACGACCAGGTATGTAAGGCATACTTTATTTTGCACGCTTTGGTATGAAATCGGACACTTGTTCCATCAAGTAAGTTTCCAAG
Source organism: Capsicum baccatum var. pendulum (assembly GCA_030864225.1). Lineage (NCBI taxonomy): Eukaryota > Viridiplantae > Streptophyta > Magnoliopsida > Solanales > Solanaceae > Capsicum > Capsicum baccatum. Next base: position 153,358,291 of record CM061555.1, on the reverse strand, counting down.
GTTATTCTATAACAAGTGATACATAATAGCAGCATAATATATACCACTTAGCCAATGACTTTGTTCCCACTCTCTAACGTGTTAAAACACCTCAATACATGCTTATTATTAAGCTTGTACGTCTATTTTCACTTGAAAATTTTAGGGGTTCTATCTTTACTCAAATAAGACCCATGTGTTGTTTTTATCTCCTAAACATTTCATTTGTCTTCCAAAAACTCCCTACCATATTTTTTTTGCATTAGGTGCCCATTTAGATGTCTCTTATTGGTAGATTATTGTTTTAAGGTACCATAATGTTATGACCACCAAAGTAACAATCACAAAGGCTAAATAAATTAATGCAAATCTGTAAAACAAGTGGAAGTTCAAGGGCATAAGCCTAGCATGTTCCAATATCAATACCTTTATATATAGTGGAAGCTCAGGGGCAAAAGCTTAGCATGGGCCGATCCCAATGTTCATATATGGGTGGCAACTCAGGGGCGTAAGCGTAGCATGGGCCAATCTCGATTTGCCTATTTACCATTGGTCAGCTGGTCATTTACATTATATGGCTTACAAAGATTATCAAGTAATAAAGTTAAAAATGAAGAAAAAAATATAATGTACGTAGTCCTACAAGTATATATAAAGGTGGTCTACTAGTACTACTTATACACTCATATCTGATTTCTACTGAGCTCTTGTATCATGTGTTATTACCTTTAGCCTTACATATTCAGTACATATTTTTGTACTAATGTCCCTCATGGGGGATGTGTATTTAGTTCTACAAGCATAGGTGCTTCAGCTAATACACCTCGCTAGTAGGATCACGGACTATTCAATGACTATTGGTGCGCTCTAGGTTAATTCGGGGCTTTCCAAGTCTGTTCCATATAGTTTGGTATTATGCAGTATTCAATAGTAGGGCGGGGATTTGTCCCGACCCTAACTAAGTCTATGTATCTTGTAGAGGCTTTATAGGCTAATATAAAGTTTAAAATAGTAGTGTTTTTTCTTTTAGATGTTGTGGGCCCAACGACCAAGTCTTGTATATATAATTTTGTGCTTGCCTACGTAGTTATTCTCATCGATACATTATATCATATTTGTCAGAACCTTTGGTTGTCATAGTTTCATGTATGAGAAGTACAAGGTTATGGATTGGTTCTCTCGGGACTTCACGGCTACGGGTGCCTGTCTGCCCCAATGGGATTTGAGGCGTGACAAAAGTAGTATCAGAGAAGGTCGTCCTAGGGTGTCTACAAAGTTGTGTCTACGTAGAGTCTTGCTTATGGATATGTTTTTCACCATATCTATAGACAAGAGGCTATGGGTATTTAGGGGTTGTTTCTTTTTTACACATCTTAGATCGTTCAATGGAGCCCAAGTCATAGGTGAAGTCATATTTAACCACTAAATCTATTTTTTTCTCTTATTATAGTAAATATGCCGGTTACAAGAAGAGGTAAGAATACAGGTAAGCAAATAGATGTGGCTACTAGAGAAGGGACTAGCAAGTTACCACCTAGGCAAGTTAATCAAAGTAAGGCTCAAGCTGAGTTTGTATCACAAACTTCTCCTACTACTCCATCTCCAGAAGGGCTAAGGAGGAGAAGAATCACATCCTCATAACTACCTATTAATGTTACTGATCAATATCTAAGAAATGCAGTGTAATAGTTGGCTCGTATAGTTACTGGACAAGCTCAAGGACAAACTATTCCAACCACAGGTTCTAGTGGTACAGATAGGGTAGCTAGCCTACGTTCACAGGATTTCCTTAAGCTAGATCCTCCCACATTCACCAGATAAGATATTAAAGAAGACCCACAAGACTTTATTGATCAAATCCAAAGGGCTCTAGATGTCATGCATGTATCGGGTAAAGAGACAATAGAGCTAGCAGCATATAGATTCAAAGGAGAGGTTATATTTTGGTATGAAGACTGGAAATGATCTAGGGGTATCGATATATCTTTGACTACTTGGAGAGAGTTCAAAGAGGTATTTCTTGATCATTACCTTCCATTTGAGATCCGAGAGGCTCATGTAGATCAGTTCCTAAATATTCTTCAAGGAAATATAAGTGTGAAGGAGTACAGCCTCCGATTTAACTCTTTGGCTAGGTATACCCCTAATGTAGTAGCTACTATGGATGATGGAGTTCATCGATATATGGATAGTTTTTATCCATGTCGAGTTAGAGATTGTACTATTATTGCTTTGAACAAAGACATGGACATAGAAAGGATACAAACCTTTGTACAAAAAATTGAGGATCAGAGAAAAAGAAGAAGGGCACAAGAACTGGAAAGGGGGTATTCCAAGAAGGCCATATCTATAGGGCAGTTTGTGGCATCCAAAGGAGATTTTAGGCCTCAGTTTTCTAATAGACCGCCTAAGCCATTATTTTCTTATCCTGCAGCTAGTGCTCCATCACAGTTTCAAGGGTCCATGGACAATCAGTTTGGAAAAATAAGTGAGAGTCAGAGTTCACGATCAACGGGGTATTAAGATCAAGGGAGTATGAGCTAATTAAGCCCTCCTCGGCAGCAATGTAGACAATGTAGAAATCTTTATTTAGGTTCATGTCATTTTGGTACAAGTGCTTGCTTTTGGTGTGGTATGTCGGGGCATATAATGAGACAATTCCCACAAAGAGGCATGGGTGGTATAGCACAACCTACTGGATTAGCCATTGCTTTATCATCATCGGTGCCTTTGTAGGATAGTCGGTTAGTAAAGTATCATAGGCCCTTTATGATTTTTGTCCACTCTTAACCTAAATGAGCTTCCTAATGTGAAATAGTATCACTTGATACCTATTTTTGGCATGATAGCCTATTTTTCTTATTTTACCAATCACCTTTTCATTTGTGTTGCAATAACCTATTTTGTCCTATTCCTCAATGGATTTATGCACCTTAACTTAGGAAAATTGCCTCTGTTGATTGTGGTAGTCATACGGACTGTAATATATAGTTGGTATGTAGAAGGGTAAAAATAAGAGAAAAAGTAGTAGGGCTGGTTGTGAAAGAAAAAAAAAGGAAAAGAAAAGAAAAATTGTAAAAAAGTGAAAAAGAAAGAATAAAAGACCATGCTCAACCTGAATATGCAATAAAGAATAAAAAGGAAGAAATAAGGGTGGAATTAAAAAAAGATGCTTAAAAAGTGGATCCCAAAGTTAGTGTGGTGCCAAGAAGGCTTAGTCACTTCAAATGTCCATATGTACCATACCAGGCCCCAAGCCTACATTACAAGCCGAGAAAAGTCGTATAGTTATGTTAGCTTGACTATCTGGAAAGTAAGATAAAGAAAATAATGGCATGACTATGGTATTTGATGCACATTGATTGAAACTTTCTTCTGAGTTTGAATGTTTCTTAACTGTCCCTGCATTGGCATGCATTATTTCATATGTGTGGGATATTTTTTTTATGAGGGCACATGATTCATATTACAAGTTGTTTACGTGTTTGGGTAGTTCAACTTGTACATATGCATGGTTTCCTGTTTCTAATGCAGTTCCATACATTGATCCCATTGTGTCACTTTGTTTTCTTCATGTTTATATGCAGTTGCTTTGGAAAAGTGAGATTGGAGGGGATGTTGTGATTTGAGCATATAGTGTTAATCGAATTCCTTGGATATCTTAGATTCTCCTAATTAATCGTCATGTTTTATTTTTGTTTTGTTTTGATGTGTTGTGTTTCCCGAAGAAATGCAAACATTCTAAGATGAGGGTGTTGATGTGCTATAGAAATATAGCACTTTCGACGCTTGAAACTATGATAATATGCTTGTTTCTTAGGTTGTTTTGTTATATATGATGTGTTTTGGGTATGTTTTGCAGGAAACTAGGTTTTTGATGTCGAGTTCGTGAAAAAGATTAAAATGGACTTTTTGGCCACTTATTTGATCTATTTTGGGTATTCAAGACTCTTTTTGGATATTCGTGACCAAAGCATCAGATGAAAGTTGAAAATTTAAATCTTGGTTGCAAGTATTGGAAGGCCTGGAACTTACCTATGTCTACATATGGACCACATATAGCACATATGGTCTATATAAGACTTCGGTAAGTACCGGAATTGTTGATCCCAAGAGGAAAAGAGCTGAAAAATAACTTACAACACTTACCTATGTCAATATGTGGACCATATGTAGTACATGTGGACCGCATGTGGGTAAGGTAAGTGCCAAAAGAGCAAAATCCCAAGCACAGAGCTGTAGGATTTTTTGTTTTGGCACATGTAGGTGTCTACATACGCCCAGCCTCAGGACACCATATTTAATCACCGACCCTTTTTTGTCCTTTTTTGTTTGGGATTTGATTAGGGTTTCCACATGTACCGTAATTACCCTTTATGTGTTTTTAGAAAAAGTTCTGCACTCTTGATACTCACAAACATATTTTGATTCCAAGATTTGATTTTGGTCTTGGAATTCTCTTGAATTAATTTCAGTTTATTAATTCAGTTATGGTTTTGGATTTTTACTTGTGATTATTGTGATTTCATCTTACGCTTTCAATCATGCATATTGTTTATTACTTAACAAGCATGAGCAACTAAAAACCCTTAGCTACGGTTGAGGAAACACTAGCGGATTAACGAAGTAGGGGAAGTGATATTGTTGTTCTAAATAGATACCCATTCAAGCATTGTATTATCTTCACTTTAATATTTATATTAGCGGTTACAAATGTTAGGATTTCGCCTAGATTATTTCTACTTACTCCAAAAGAGAAGTAGTGACTAGGAAAAGATAATTACAACAGTAATTTGAAGTTTAATTGTTGTTCCACGCTACTAGGTATTATATAAGTAAGATGGTTAGTGGTCATCTAATAACTAGAGACTCAAAAGATAATTGTTAACAAGGATTGAGATAAGGGTTAGTAGCGACATCTCGAGACTCAAAAGGTAATGGGTGAAAGCCATCTGCTAATCCAAAAGACTGTAGATTGTACATAACTTATTAGATTTTGCATGCAAGGTATCGGGTTGGTTCAATAAAGAATATAAGCCTTCAGAGCTATGAATCCAGGTGGAACACTATCTTTGTGTTTAGTTACGTTTGATTCCAACCAAAGATGACATTCGCTACTTTTTTGATATTGCTACTCAAATCCCTCAATTTACTTTTTCAGTTTTGATCGTTTGTTACAATATAGCGAGGGCCATGATTCCATATATTCCCTTGGGATTTGAACCTAACCTTTGTTGGGTTATGATATTTGACAACGATCGCATAACCTTCAGAGTGAGGGTGTAGCTTTGGCATTATCAAGCATAATGAGACAACTGGTGAAACTTCAAGGCATACTCTTTCACTGTCATCCTTCATTGGCTCAAGTTCACAAACTCCTCATCCTTTGCCTCCCTCAACTCTTGAGGAAAGAAGTGATCAAGGAAAGTACTAGAGAATTCATCCAAAGATGCCAACTCTGTCTCATCACTTTTTGACTGATCCCACTCCTCATACCATTGATATGTCTCATCATTCAGCTAGTATACAGAAAATTCCACACCCTCCAAGCTAGAGGCATGTATTATATGGAAAATCTTTTCTATCTCATCAATAAAACCTTAAGGATCTTTCTGAACCTTAGAACCAATAAAAATAAGAGGTTTGAGCCTCATAAAATGGCAAACTCTAATACCTCAAAAGAAGAAGCAATATCACTCTCACACTCAGACTGGAGAGAGAGTGAGAGGCCACCAACTGAGTAAGCAAATGGATCAAGGAACACATTAGTCATATCACCCTAAGGATCCCGAGGATGACTAGTTGAATTAGATGGAAACCCACAAGATCCACCAGTAGCAAGAGCCCTAGACAAAGTCTAAATCCCATAAGTAGGATGGGTTCTATCAATATTGTCCTTTTGTAGTAAAGAGGAGTTTTTATGAGCATCAGATATTCAGGGAGGCATGATATGAAATGCGAACAAAAGAATATTAGAGGAGATTCAAGACCTTAGAATCTATTCCTTGAAAATAGATCACAAGAAAGGAAAACATTCCTACATTCTTTGTAGCCTCTCCCTTATAAGTATGGCATGCTACACACCCATAAAAGAGACTCTACTTGGCACGACATTGTGGACACCAAATGAAACCAAACCTAGGCTCAGATACCAACTTTTTCACGAACCAAACCAAGGCCTAGCCATGATGGGTATCCCAAGTACATCGAGGATCGGGAGAACACCCTTATTAACTAACCAAATAGAACATAATACAACTAACCATGGCTAAACTCCAAACATATAACATGATAAAACCAATAATTCAAAGACATCTAAGAGTGTCTAAGTAAATTCCAAATCTATAGTATATCAAACAAAGCCTCTATGCAAGGAAAATCAAAACAAATTTTGGTTGGGATATGCCCCTAACACTGACAATGACAATGATAATGTCCAAGATAAATGTAAACTTTCAATCTTATTCTAAAAAGGAACTGATTAAATGTTTAAGTCTTCTGGAGAATGGAATATCACCACTTCACCACAACGAACTGACATACTGAGCCAATCCACCTAACTCTACAAAGTAAAAGTAGAAGTATCTCTGGTTCCTGTATCTCATGGGGATACAGTTAGTGGGGTGAACACTATCATGTAATTCTGGGATAGGGGTCAACATAATTTCAAGTCAAACCATTTTAAATATCATATGAACCATATCATAATCATATATAAATAATATGTCGGGTAGGGAATAAGGTTTAGCATAAAGTAAAACATTATCCTAGACTATGTAGCTCAACCATCATAATTGGCACCCACGGGCTATATAGGTTTAGCTCCCTCTGCTGAAAGGACTCCAACCCATAAATTAAAACCAATTCCAATTTCAAAGAATCAATTTGGGGAAAATCATAACCCCTTTGTATAATCACCATACCCATGCAACCCATAAATTCAAAACCATTTACAAAGCATAAATAATGCATAATAAATCATGGGAAAACAATTTAAGAACCAATCATTCTAAAATCCTCAAGCATATTTTAAGAACACATTCAAACCTATACTTGAAGCATTTAAACATGTGGTTTTAACAAAATAATAATTAGGAAAGAGTAACATGCATGAAATACCAAGTTCTACAGAAAGAATTCAACCCTTAAGCCCTTGGATGACCTACTTCTTAGAAACCCTAGGTATATTACTTGAGAGAATTCATGAGTGTTTTGAGAGTTTTTAATCATGTTATGAATGAGAAATAATCCCCTTGAGTTCCTTATAAATGTAGGGTCTTAATTGGATAAAAAGGAAAATATACAACGTGCCCTTAAATTGAAAGCTAAAATTTGGTCGTCAGTGAATATGGTTACTGTATGACTCATAGGGATTAATTATGACTCACCACCATGAGTCCTAACCAAGATAGTTTATGTGGCATACATACAATTTTACCTTATGACTCACCTAATATGACTTGCCATGTGACCTTACGACTCGTAGGGTTCAAGTTATATTAAAGATTGAACAATTTAGACCTTACACTTGTTACCCTATGATTTGAAAACAATGACTCATAATGATACCATACTACTTGTTAGGATCCACTCATACTCAGAACAAAAAACATAGCCACACTCATTAGTTAGGCCACGATCTGGATCTAATGACTCATTAAGACTCCTTATGACTAGTAAGGTGAGTCGTAGTCAGGATAGTAAGGATAAACTTTCAGAAATTTTCAAGGACCAACAATCCAGGATATTACATTTAATCACTTGCTTAAGCATTATGCTAGTACCATGGGTTATCTTGGGATCACATGTGGTTCTAAGTACTATTTTACTACTAGGGGTAGTCTGGGGTCATTAAAAATATGGTATTAGAGAACAAGATTCAATTTTCCAAGGGTGTCTACGAAGTCGTGTCTAGAAGCATCTTGTAAAATTGTACAGGGACATCTGTACTTTTCTTCTAGAGGCTACAAAAAATTTAAAAATTATTTCCCTCGTTTCATATCTCAGATCGTAGGGTAGAGATGTTCTCTATGAAACTTATATATATTCTAGCATTTCTCCATTCTTGTTAACTATGCCTTTTTTGAGGTAATATAATATTCAAGCTTAAATTCCTTCTGATAGAGTTTGCTCAGACAGTCCCTATAAATAGTTATAAGATTATACACATGATTCAGATGAGCCCATCTATATTAAGTTTATTAATTTTGAAAAAGATCACTCTTATTCATGAAAATTGTTCATTTAGCAAAAATAAGATGTGCCCTCAGAACTCTTCTTAGAATCCACTAACAACTTTATCTAGAGTTAGAAGCATAATCCTAGAAGTGTAGCAATAGTAGAGTGGGAATGGTGTTTATCTTATTTAGTAGATTACATATCCATGGAGCCAATGAGGTGTTATGTAGATTGTATAATAGCACTTTGAGAGATATTTACTAGTTAAGGGGGCTTAGAGTATGTTAATACTTTAGCCAGTCTTGAGGTTAGGTAGTGACAAAAATGATAGAGAATCTTGTTAAGATTTAGTATGTTCATACAATTTTGAGTGGGTTAGTGTTTCATGATTCCTATATTGTAATAGTAAGTTAGTATAGTTCATTAAATATTTTATGAATATCTTGTTAAGTATTAGAATCTAATATTGAGTTGTGGATGATCAAGATAATAGAGAAAATAGTTAGGAATTATAGAAGAAAAAGTGTATTAAGGGTTTTGTGATACTCAAAAGACTCAAGTTAATAAGCATTTAAGTTAGAGTATGATGACTATTGGGGATATATAAATTTAAGAGTTGTATCTCATATGGAAGTACTAACATTGGGTTTTACAATTTTAGATATAGTCTTTCGGGTGATTTTAGTATCTATGTGCACTACTATATCCCAAAATCTAGAGTAGCAAGATTGGAGTTCAGTTTAGAGTTTATTGAAGAGGTCCATAGACTTAGAATGATGGATTTAATCAAAGGGTAGATGATAGAACAAGGGACCAAGTTAGGGTTTCATATTTTAGCGGTGATGCTATTGAGTTCTAGAACAACATTAAGGAAGGAAGATACCCGACCCATTATTATATCAGTATAAATTTTTATACTTTAGTCATTATGGCATTCTACTTATGCATTACAAGTCAACTCTATGATCATAGATCATATTAGTGCACTTTATAAAGAATCATGTCCATTCACATTTCCAAGTATAAGGAGTGATAGTTCACTCAAAATTACGACTCATATTCCATGAATTTATAAATTCCAAGCTAAAGTCATCCAGCTCATGACTTAAGTAGTCATGTTTTATAGTATGCATAGTTCCAAGTACTCATGCTACATCCTTAATGATGAGTAATATCACACTGCATCATGTATTATCTCATATTAGATCTCTTAAACAAGTTTATTCAAATTATATTTTACTCATTAGGCCTCAGTTACATGTCGAATTCATGAAAATCATTAAGTCAACATTTCACAGTATCCTTATTATACTATACCCTCATGGTTTATATTTAATGGTCTTTATTATGCTTTGTTAATGATATTGTTGGTAGTTTACTGATAGGCTTGAATGATTTGTTGATATAGCTTAAGATGGTGGCTTATGTTAGTTACTCACTCTTTTAGAACATATGGTTGATTGTTTAAGAAAGGAAGTATATTGAGATTAGTCTATCCTAGGTGATATATAATATATATTAACATAGTGAGGCTAGTATGGTCATTTTAGTGCTAGAGCTTTGTATTTCCAAGTTAGGCTTGAAGAGTGTAAGAGCATGTAACTAGACTTTGTCTCTAGCAACCAATTATAGTCTATCCTTAAGAATGTTCAAAAATTTCATCTAGTTTGTATAGTGGGTTCGTAAGAAAGAGTATGGTTGAAGAATAAAGCTAAGTTGTAGAATTATCAATCACATCACTTAAGTTATGTTAGTCCTAACCTTACTTTCAGCCTAAGATACTCACGTTCCATGATATATAACTTTGGACCAGAGGTGTCTCATGTTTAGCTCTAAGTCGTTCCTCTTCTAAGAGATCAGACCAGCATACTTGGATGCTCAAACCATGTTATAATCCTTACTCAAACATCTTACTAATATTATCTGCAAAATTCTTACCTCCGTAATGCTATTAGAACTTCTAACAAGGATCATTGAAGGAAATAGATATTCTTTTCTATTGATTCTTAGAAATATCATGTCGGTATATATCACTTTACAGTTTGACCTATAAGTTCATGCCAGGAATGCTTTAGTTGAGTTATATATTTAAATATGAGCCAGTCCATATAGCGAGAAATTCTATTTAGCAATCAGATAGACAAGCTCCTGTAGTTTACCATAATTTCATCTAGTATTAATATCATAAGATTCATGTATATGTCTATTCCATGAGGTTCATTATTTTCATTCATTCTATATAAGCTCAGTTTGTTTCTTACTCCAAATTTAAATTAGTCCACACCATAACACATATCCAGATTCAAAAATTAGTATCATGTTAGTTATCCAACTTTAGAAGACAGACTGACAATATTAGTAATTTCCCTAATTTTTTTTTAACCAGACTAAGTTTACATTAGAGATGTAGTCACTATGTCATTATTTAGCTCTTATAATTCAATATCAGGTATTATTTCTCTTTCCCATACTTTTAGCATTGTCAGTTCATTTGAGGACAAATGATCCTAAGAGGGAGATATTGTAACACCTTAAAATCTAAGCTATGATTAGAACTATACTTTAAGTAGATGTAAAATCAAAATTCATATATTTTTGTATTCAAAGTGATTTAGACATGTACTAAGGACACAGTTAATTCCTAGCTCATAGCCAAGTCAAAACCTCTCTTACTGATTCATTTTTCGTGAAGTATCTTTCGATAGTAAACTTCAAATGATACTGACTGCTAAGTTCTGAAGTATTTTTGAGATCATGACTCACCAAATGATAGATAGTTTATTATATTTCCAAATCATTATTTTTTCCCTTAATTTTATAAAAGATCAAAAATTTATGGCCAATTTATTAAAGCACTATCAAAGATGTCAATGACGATGACTCAAACGATGAGTCATCGTCAGACCCTAAGGATTGCTGGTTCACACTAAGAGTCATAGGGTGACTTGTAGTGATAGGAATGGGGACAAAAATTTGAGTCCTTTTGGCTACGACTTAGTCTAATACTTGTATCCAGACCCTACGATTCATCACCTGAACCATTGGGACAGCTTGGAGTTTTTCAAACGATTTTTAAGGGGTTGTTTGGTCTGTTTTCATTCTTTTAACTCTAAAACTATGTCATTTCTCCTGTTACAAGAGGTATAAGTCTATTTAATCACTCTAAATCCCTCATTATTTCCCCTTAACTCATTATAAGTCAAAAAATCAAGATATTCAACTCTTAAGCAAGACTAAGACTGGGGTTTTTCTCAAAGCCAGATTCCTAAGGCTTCAGTCCATGATTTCATTAGTCCAGGTATGTAGGTTTTTAATGATGGATTCATTTCAACCTTATTCCCAAAACCTAGATTTTAAATATGAATTTCAGTTATGATTTCTATGATTCCTACAAACTAGTGTTTTTACCCAAATAGAATTCAAAGCTTAAAATTCAGTTCTCCTTGATATATTTTATATTCAAGAGAATGTTTTCATGACTATTTATGATTTATTATGACTATATACTAGAATTGACAATATTCTCAAGCCCATACATAATTTACATGATATTAATCTGATTTAAAGCAATATAATCAAGCTATGTATGATGTTTCGGTTTTCAAGACCATTAAACATTATTTATCATGATTTTGTGGACTTCAGTCTACATTAGTTGATCTACCATGTTTTCCCATAAAATTTAGTATTTGTGGACTTCAGTCTACATTAGTTGATCTACCATGTTTTCCCATAAAATTTAGTATTCTACTTATAATTATGAACCCCTATTACGTTGGTAAATTCTTGATCTTGGACTAGTGTTACAAAATTTCGTATTTCCTTTTAGATTATAAAATTTATCATGATAGTTGCATTCTTCAGAGATGGTGGGTTATGAAAACTCAAAGGCCTAAGATATCATCCATTGATAGTCAAGCACTCAGTCCTTCAATTTTTATCATTTAGAATTCTTTCAAACAAAATACTTATCTTTCAACTTCAGGACTTTAATATTATAGAGCTATTCGGTATATTAGTTTATATCTAGTTGGGAGTAGTAATTAGCACCGAATGAATATAGGGATGAAGGCTCAGCCATTAGTTTGTTTGAGACCTTTAATAGAAGTCCCTAAGTCCCAGAACTACGGCACCACTATAATGTCTAAAGGGTTACCAATCAGAATAGGCTTTACACCTTAGTCCTTTAGGACATCAATTTAGTGGTACCATATAGGATCAACCTTTATACCCTGGAAAGGTATACTGGGCCATTATTTATCAAGTTTATAAACTGAACTCCATGTTTATCTCACATGGTTATGTATCGATTAACAGTAGCTCTCACAGTTTAAACTCAACTATTGCATGACTTTGTAACCAGTTTATTCAGCACAGTATTGATTAGTTACATATTTACTTACTTGGTCATTGCATCAGTTCACATACCACACTTTCAAACCCAATATATATACATGACCCTAAACTTATAATACATTCTTATATACTATGACTTTTTAAACTATCTCTACACATCATCAAATATGTATTTTATACAGGGTCATTATTCTACTGTTCAGCCCCGTGCATTCAGTTTGCACTAAGGATCAAATCTTTATATTTAGTTATCATTAAATAAAGTTTTAAAGCCTATTCAACATTAACTTAAGATTAAATATAATAGTTAAACTTCTACCGCTTTCCAGTTTATTAAAATATTTTAGGTCATGATTTAGAGATTTGACTACGCCTAATAAATTTGACATACAAATATGTTTTTAAACGCATATTTTAGCAAATAACTTACGTTCTCAGTTTCAAAGAATATTCTAAGTGTTTTTCATGACTAGTGTATATCTCACATACTTAGTACATTATCACTTACCTCTTTTGCCTATATTTTTCATGTGATGTAGATTCAAGTGCTTACTATCAGGATCACATCAAACAGATCATAACATTCAGCGAGTAGGTGATGTGTTCTCTTATTTTGAGGACTCTAGTCGGTTGTAGTTCTTGTATTTTTTATATGTATGAATTAGGGTTAGTAGTGGACATGTCCTGACTACCTATTCTAAATATTAGTAGAAACTTCATAGATAATCATTCAGAGTTATGTTGTGCGATAGAAATATAGCACTTACGATGGTTAAACTTAAAGAATAAGGCTACTTTGTTGGATTTGATGTGTTTTGGAGTGTTTTGTAGGAAATTAGGTTTCAGATTCTAAAATTCAAGAAAAAATGAAAAATGTTGTTTTTGGCCAATTACTCGGTCATTTTTTTAAATTTGTGACATTTTCTGGATCTACGAGACCAAAGCGTGAGATGAAAGTTGTAGGTTTATAGCTTTGGTGCAGGTATTGAAAGGCCTAGAACTTACCTATGTTTACATACAGACCAAATATAGTATATGTGGTCTGTGTAAGACTAAGGTATGTACAAGAATTAAAGATTCACAGATGGGGTTTGTTAAAAGTGTAACCTAAAAAATTTTTGGAATTTTCGGATGGGGTTTGGGGTATTTTTGGGTCACGAAAGCATTAAGCCTCCGTAATAGCCCCCTGTCATAGAGGATAATCTCTGTGATATGGTACGTGTCATAGAGGCTAGCCTCTGTAATAGGGTCTAGGTCATGGAGGTTACCCTCTGCGATGAAGTCTGCGACATGGGCTTATGTTATTTTTTGGTTGTTTTACCTAATTATCAAGTGAAGAGGAGTAGTAAGGTCTTTTCAACTATACATGACTTTAAAACATACAAGGACCAATTCTCATTAGTTTTTCTGTACACAAATGTCATTATTCACTCTTAAACATCTTCTTTCTCAAATTCCTCTTTTCAAATCAAGGCTAGGGTTCAAGAATGTGATTATCTAGGGTTATAAGGGTGTGGTTTTCTTCGAGTTTCTTAGCAATTAAGGAATGTATCTCTTTCCCTATACTAGTATTTTATTAATGGAATGAAATTTAGTTTACTATTCATTGTTTTGATGTTGGGTTTTGAACTATGGGTTGAGGGTTTTGGATATAAGTTGATAAAATACTTTTCCCATGATTATTATGAAATTTTTTTAATTTAAATTGATGGTTGGTAAATGAATTTGGGTTCATGGGAATGGTGGATGGAATAGGGGTACAATAGAATCCCCAAATAATTGATTTTAGTATGGAAATTGAAAATAACCTCAATCCACATGTATAATTTGTTTTGGAATGTGAATTATCATTTGGTTTGGATATTCTCTTTGAAATAAATTCATTTCATAAATGGTTAAATGGATATGAAAGATAATGAAAACCTTATGGGGTACAAAGAAATCCCCCAAGTAATTTTAAAATAGGGCCTGCGGGGTATGAAGGAATTCCCTATGTGTTGTCTTAATGACATTGCTTGTAAGCTATAGTCGGTATAACAATACCACTTAATACTGCCTGATTAATTGACTCCTGAAATTGGCGAATAGGTTATTTGTTAACTATTTTAATTGCGTATTAATAGGGGTTGTGTTAACTAGCTATGAAGGTGTGAGTCCGAAGGGCTGACACTGTAAACTCTTGTTTGCCAACATGAGGGTTGGTATAATTGATCGTGTGATTGTAGGGTACAAGGGAATCCCTCAAATGTATATATGTACATATGTATCATAGAGGGCGAAGGGTATAAGGAAATCCCTAACCTTCTATGATATCTTCGATTCATGCAATTAACACGCACTGGGGCCCGTCCAGGGGGTGAAACTTAACTATATAGCCTGTGGGTGAATTTTATGATGGCTAAGCTACACAATCCATGTTAAAGTTTTAAATATCATTTTAAGCCTTGTTCCCTATCACCAAAAGTTATACTATATATATACACTTATGTACATTATGTGCATATGGATGTTATAGTGGTTTTGATATGGAATTACTTTTTCCCTTATCCCTTAATTACATGTTAGGGGTCCAACTGCTAACCTTCTTCAAAAACTGTATCCACATGCAATGCAAGGTCCGAAGGCAAGTCTACCTTTCCTATGTAGTGATCAAGTGTTCATGGTTAGTTCGTGAGTTAACTTGAAGTGATGAGCTTCCATCCATTGGAAGACATCATTTCATATTCTAGTTTCTTGTGTCTTTGACTTTATTTTAGATTTTTTTTGGCTTTGGTCTGGGGAATATCCCGACACTATATTGATATTTAATTTTTGTTACAGGATTTATGGATATTGTATTACAACAGGTGTTCGTCCTCTGCTAGGTGTTTTTATTGTATTGGAATGGGCTTAGGGGGTGGTCTTCGGTCCTCAGTGGACTTGGGATGCCTATCACGGCCAGGCCCTGGTTTAGTTCATGATAAAGTTGGTATCAGAGCCTATGTTTTGGTGTCATTAGGTGTCCATAAAGTCATTTCTAATATAGTCTCTTTTAGGGGTGTGTAGCGCGCCATACTTATAAGATAGAGGCTACGAGGCATTTAGGCATGTTTACCTTTCTTATTGTCTTATTTTGGTCTACAGAGTCTATGGTCTTCAATGCCTCTTACTCTTGTTTATTCACATTTTAGACCATGCCTCCTAGACGATCTGAAGATCATGGAAACCTATATGTCTCTCCTTAGGATGAAGCTCTTCCTACCCTGGGTTACAAACCCTATCTAGGGTCACTATTTTTTATTGTCCCCGTGGAGTTTCACCTGTCCCCACTTATTCTTCTACATCTAGTGTCTGTTATACTCAGCCACCTTAGGGAGTAAGAAGGGGGTGTATACCCAGAAACTATCTTCCTTTTCTCTTTCTATCCTATCAAAAAATAAGAACAAGTACACACCAACAAATATCTCAAATGCCAAGACTCCTTAACTTCTCCAACTTTTTTTCAATAAACAACCTAAACAAAACACTCTTTTCTTAAAATTCCACTATGAAAATTAATAATTAATATTACTTTCACCAATTTTGCTTCTTTTGGCTCAGTTGGTGACATCTTAGTAATGTTAGTAAGGTTTTGCAAGTATTATTGGGAGATCGTCTGAGGCCACTAGAGCTAGTTATTTTATGAGGTTGATCCATCCAAATTTAACTGGTACAAAGGTTAAGGAGAATAATCAAGGTTTTATTGATGAGATAGAAAATATCTTTTGGGTTATGCATGCTACCGATGTAGAGGGTGTGGAGTTTGCTTTTTATTTATTTAAGGATATAGCGTACTAATGGTATGAAGAGTAGGAATAGCTTAGGGGTGATGATGCTGAGTATGCTTTGTGGGATGAGTTTCTTAGTGATTTTCTTGACCGCTTCTTTACTCAAGAGTTGGGGGAGGAGAAAGCAAAGAAGTTTGTGAATTTAAAGCAACGCAGGAAGACAATGAAGGAGTATACCCTGAAATTCCACTAGTTGTCATGATATTGTTCTAAGCTAATATATAACATGAGGGTTAAAATGAGAATTTTTCTTTTAGTTTGTCTTGTGAGTTGATTTTAGAAAGCAAGGCTACCTTGCTAAACAAGGATACAGGCATCTCTCAACTAATAGTTTATATGCAGTAGGTTGAGGAGGAAAAGAAGAGGCAAATAACTATAGGGGAGAGGCAAAGTAAGAAATTTTGGTATTCAGATCAGGGTAGATATCAGCAACATAGTGGTAGAGATGGTGGGAAGCTATCTAAGAAAAAGTGAGGTAACTCAGGTTCATATTCAATGGCTAGTGCTCCTTATCTGAAGCCATCTGAAGATCATTGTTTTTAGAGTGGTGATGGTTATAAGGAACAAGATGCCCAATCTAAGGCTAATGGGGCCCAGTCAGCTCCACCATATCCTCTCTTCATATTTTCTGGTTGGTTGCATCATGGTTTCTGTGGTAAGAAAAGGGACAAGTATTTTAATTATATCAGTCAGGACATTTGCTGAGAAACTATCCAATGGTCAAGGTTGCTTCGAGGGCTGATAAGAATCTTATTTCTACTTTATCATCTCCTATACCAAAGGGTGCCACTTTTGGCTCTGCCACTAGTCAGGACAATCTCTATGCTCTTACTACTCGTTAAAAGTCTGAGGCATCACCTGATGTCATCATTGTCATATTAAAACTCTTCTCTCGTGATGTGTACTATTTAATTAATCTGAGGTCAACTTTTTCTTATATGATTTCATTTGTAGCTGTGTATTTTGGTTTTGGTCATAAGTATATTTTAGGCCTTTTTTATTTCTACCCTGGTGGATGACTCGATGGTTGATCAGAGGATCTATAGAGGTTGTTTTGTATGTGTTAGTGGCTGGTAAACCTTGGTGCATTCTATTGAACTAGATATGCTAGATTTTGAGCTTATAATGGGGATGGACTAGTTGCTTTCATTTTATGCCTCTTTAGACCATCTGACCCGTAAGGTAATCTTTAAATTCCATAATTATCCAGTTATTGAGTGGTAAGGGATTTCCCTAGTGCCTAAGGGAAGGTTCATATCATATCTTATAGCTCCAAAATTGATTTCCAAGGGGTGTCTTTATCATCTGGTCTGGGTTAAAGATTCTAACTCGTAGTGTCCTTCTTTACAATTTGTTCCCGTGGTTAGTGAATCTCTTGAGGTTTTCTCTGATAATATTCCTAGCATATTAGCGAATCTCTTGAGGTTTTCTTTAATGATATTCTTGGTGTTCCTCCCAATAAGGAAATTAATTTTGGGATTTTTCTCATTCCTGACACTCATCCTATCTCTATCCCTTCTTAAAGAATGGTTTTGGTCGAGTTGAAGGAACTTAAGGAGCAGTTGAAGAAAAATCTTAGCAAGGGTTTTATCCGCCCTAGCGTATCCCTATGGGGTGATCCTATTCATTTCATGCATATTAAGGATGGTTTTTTTGGGAGCATCTTGATTATCGTCAGTTAAACAAGGGGAGACGGTGTAGAATAAGTACCCTCTTTCTAGGATTGAAAATCTATTTGACAAACTTCTAGGTGCTAAGTATTTCTCTAAGATTGACCTCTGATCAGGTTATCATGAACATAAGATTAGGGAGGTGGATATCCTCCAGACAACCTTTCATACTCGGTATTGACATTTTGAGTTCTTGGTCATGTCTTTTGTGTTGACAAATGCCCCGATGACATTTATGAATCTCATGAACTCGGTATTTTATTAGTTTTAGGATTATTTGTGATTGTACTTATAGATGATATTCTTGTATATTCAAAAAGTGAGGTGGATCATTCCAATCACCTCCATGTTGTGTTACAAAATCCAAAAGATCAGCAATTGTATGCTAAGTTTTCAAAGTGTGTGTTTTGATTGAACGTTGTTACTTTTTTGGGTCATGTTGTTTCTAGTAAAGGGATCATGGTGGATCCCTAGAAGGTTGCGGTGGTTAAGAAGTGTCATAGACCCATGACAACAACCGATATTCGAAGGTTCTTGGGTTTAGCAGGTTATTATAGGATGTTTATGGAGAGCTTTTTGTTGATTGTTGCACCTTTGACTAGGTTGTCTTAGAAGAAGGTGAAGTTTCTATGGTCCCATGCTTTTGAAGGGAGTTTTGGGAAGCTGAAAGATAAATTGACTTCTGCTCCAATTTTGACTGTGAACGAGGGTAGTGATAGCTTCGTGGTTTATTGTGATGTATCCCATATGGGACTTGGTTGTGTGTTGATGCATAATGGCAAGATAGTAGTGTATGCTTCTAGGAAGTTGACGGTTCATGAGAGGTATTACCCAACTAATAATTTTGAGTTTTTAGTTGTGGTGTTCGCATTTATGATTTGGAGGATTTATATATATGGGGTTTATGTTGATATTTTTTCAAATCATAAGAACCTGCAATATGTATTTACCTAGAAGGGGTTTAATCTCAGGAAGAGGAGATAGCTTGAGTTGCTTAAGGCCTATGACATAAGTCTTCACTATCATCAACGTTAAGCTAACATAGTTGTTGATGCTCTTAGAGGGTTATCTATGGGGAGATTGTCTCATGTGGAAGAGGAGAAATGGGATCTGGTGAAGGATATTCGCCATTTTTCTAATCTTGGAGTTTGTCTCTTAGATTCTAAGGATGGTGTTATCTTTGTGCAAGAGGTGGCGAAGTCATCTCTTGGTGATGAGGTGAAAGAAAGCAGGTGTTGGACCCTATCTTGATGCAAATTAAGAATGATGTAGGTAGGAAGAAGGTGATGGCTTTTGAGGTTGGTGCTGATGGTATCTTGAGGTACCAAGAGAGGTTGTGTGTTCCAGATATGGATCGGCAGCGAGGTAGATTTTTGCTCGAAGCTCATGAGTCCTGTTATTCGGTGCATCTTGGTTCGATGAAGATGTATCATGAACTTAATGAGATTTTTTGGTGGAATAACATGAAGAGGGATATAGCTAGTTTTGTGTCTAGGTGCATGCAGTGTCAATAAGTGAAGATGGAACACTTGAGGCCTAGTGGGTTGTCTCGAGAAATAGAATTTCCTGTATGGAAATAGGAAGAGATAAATATGGATTTTGCTACTGACCTTCCATGGTCTTGAAACCAGTTTGATTCTAATTGGGTCATTGTGGATATGATAACTAAGTCAACTCACTTCTTACCAGTGAGTACTAATTATTCTACTAATGATCAAGCAAGGTTATTTATTCAGGAGATCGTGAAGTTGCATGGTGCTCTTGTCTCCATTATTTTGGATCATGGTACTCAATTATCATCTCATTTTGGTGGCCGTTTCAATGAGTTTTGGGGACTAAAGTGATCCTTAGTACCGCTTTCCACCGCAGATGGATGGACTAGCGGAAAGGACCATTCAGACTTTAGAGGATATGCTTCGATCTTATGTAATTGACTTTGGTGGTAGTCAGGTTGACCACTTAACTCTGGTAGAGATTGTGTACAATAATATCCATCATTCTAGCATTGGTATGGCACCGTTTGAGGCCTTTTAAGGTAGGAGGTGTAGATCCCCTATTAGGAGGTTCAAAGTTTGTGAGGCAAGGTTGTTCGGTCCTGATTTAGTACATCAAGTTTTAGAGAAAGTGAAGGTGATCTAGGACAGGCTTAAGGCCGCCCAAACTCGCCAAAAGTCCTATGCAGATGTGAGGTAAAAAGAGTTAGAATTCAATGGGGGTGATTGGGTGTTCTAGAAGCTCTCCCTGACATGACCAGAACAAGGGCCTAGTCTTGTTGGGTTCCTCAAGACCATCCGATATCAGAGACCACCCCCAATACCCAACTCTAACCGCCCTACACCATATGTTGAATAAATCTTGATTTTATATTACATAACAAAATGGAACAATAATAAAAGAAATACGGACAAACCGTGTAAGCCCCCATACCGATACCAAAGCCAAGGCTGACACTAATATCGACACCGACTGTGCCAACCCATTGTAGCCTCACAAAGTCTCTAACCAAAATCAAAGCAAAATCCAGTTGGGACATTCCCCCGACTATAGCCAAAACCAAAGTCTAAGAAGTGAAAAAAGTATGTAGAGAAGACCATAACATCAAATGGAGCCTTCCGAAGTATGGAAGCTCACCACATCAATCCAACACCATGTAGTCCCTAAATCCAATCACTGAGAAAGATAAGTAGGATGGCTAGTTCCTTTATTGTGTGGGGGTACGACGCCTGTAATGCCCCGAAATCGGGTCCCGAGACGTCACACGGTGCTTAGGATCATAAGTGACCCCAAGCTAACCCTTCTACTAGCATAACTCATAAGCAACTGAACAAAAAGTATAAATCTATACAAATCTGCAGAAAATAACTCTTTTCTGAATCTGATCAATACGAAACTAAATTTACTAGATTACAATTCTGCCTTTACAACCAAAACTGAAACAGAATACATCAACTTCTACTGACTGCCTATGAAGCCTCTACTAGTACTGACTGTAGGTAGCTGGGTTATGACTCCCGACCAACCCAACTCAATACGACTGAATAAAGAAAATACAACACTTCTCGAACTGTATAACTAACTCAAGCCCTTGAATTAAAATGACTCATCACCTGCTGACTGGATGTCGTGAATTGACTGGATCTAAAGATGTACACTATACCTTGTACCTACATTCTGAGAAAATGTAGCCCACATACGAATATGTGGGTCAGTACCATGGAAACGTAACGAGCATATGGGGGTGCAATGCATATATAAAATAATATCTTAATATCATCACAGTTTATAAAATTATGCATGCTGATATAAATGACTCACTTAGCTCGAATTAAAATCATCATAATCATAAAAGAGTAAAATATATCGGGTGAAACATGTGAGTCATCATAATAAATCTCAATTCACTTCCATCTCGATTCCAAATCATCAAATCAATCAAATCTCATAACAATTCTCTTTGGAATATATGTTCATTAAATCTTTCGAAAACAATGACTTTCTCAAACTCAGTCTTTCAAACAAATATATTTTCATCTCAGATAGAAGAGCAAGACTTTTCATATTAGATAGGAGAATGCACACACATTGGGAGTCTCTTACAACTGACATAAACCATATGAGATACATGGAGTCCAACGTCTAACCCACGTTGGGGAGAGCTGTCCTATCCTTGCCATCGAAGTAGGACCTTAAATCATCAATGCAAACACTAGTGATCACTATATAAATCAGCCTCAGGCTCACAACCTACTGGGGCACGTAGCTCTAGGGAAGTACCAATCCTACTATACCTCCCGCTCGGTGCTAAATACTACTCTCGGACTTAGCTCAGATCTTTTCAAAAGAAAATCCACAAATAAACATTTCAACAATTCACAACGGGAGCCATCATGCTACCCTTTTTATAATAATCAGTAAAAGTGAATTATTTTTCTCATCGCGGGTTCAAATTAACCCCTTTTTACGACCAAAAGGTCAAAGCTTCATTATCATCTCACTTCATTCAAACACAAAGTGTTTATAACACATGATTTCTAAAAAAACGATAATCTCAATTAGAGTTCAAAACTCATGTCTCAACATCATATGAAAATTTATCAAGGTTCAAGCTTTACATCATAAACATATATAAATTCATTCAAAATCTGGAAATTTAGCCATAAGGCACAAAATATCATCATTCTCATATAATTGCACTTCTAAAATATAAAAAATATCATAATCTAATGATAATCAATATAGGATATAAATTAATGCTTCAAAATCATAGTAAAACATATTAAATCCATAATGTATTTTTGGGCACAAGAACGAAAGGGTGTTCTTGTTGAAAAGCCCCACATACCTTAAACTTGAAGCTTTGAATGACTTTTTGAATGACGTAATGCTATTCACGAACTTTTGGGTGTCACTCGTAGCCTTCGTAACGGGAATTCTGAATTTGTAAAACTTATAGAATTCTCATGGTTGAATCTCTAGATATTGGGATTTTTATTTTGAAACCCTAAAGGTTGTTCTTGGTAATTTTGAGAGAAAGTACAGTTATTTTGATGTTGTGGGAGTTTAATCCCGTGTTATAGACATATATAGGGGTGTTTTTGGCACTTGGAAGTGAGGTATGCGACACACAACCCATGGAAGACCTTAAGGTGTGGGTTGCACACCTTATGGCAGACATTTAAGTGTGCCTCACACTCCCAATCGCACACATTTGATTGGGTGGCGCATTGCCCATCGCACACCCTTACTGCCTCTCACAAAAATGGGCATAACTCTTCGCTCGGGTATCAAATTTTTGCAAAATTGATATCGTTGGAAAGCTAATTCAATTATATACAATTTGATAGGTCTTAGGATGAAAAATTCCATGTATATTAAGATATATTCACGTTTGAAGTTGACCCTTGTAGAATCGAATGTCAAACTTTGGATGAATCAATTGGTCTTAGCTCAACCTTGTTCTATGTCATTGCTATAAACATTTTCCACCTCTAAACTACTCCATGGACTAGGATAATGATAATGCAACTTGTATTCATGTGAGAATCACTTGGATTAGAGCATAGACGTGCAGGAACGACAGTTAGAATTCTAGCATGAAAATACGGGGTATTACATTATCTCCCCCTTGGGAACAGTTGTCCTCGAATGTGGATAATTAACCTGAAACACAGAGGAATGTTAGTCTTCAAGCTATCTTGTGTAACTGATTGAACTAAATCACTGGATCTCAAGAATAATGAGCTACTGAACTGGTCCGCAAGTGCATGAATCCTCAAGAAAAATAACTATATGGCTAAGATAGAGACGAGAGTGCCAACGTATGAGTAACCATTACTTTGCACTGGATCTGATCTCATGAGAAAGGATAAGAGGTTTATCAAATGAAAACTCAGGGTATTACAACATCCCCCTCTTGGGCCGTTCGTCCCCGAATGATAATAATTTGATGAAAATACTAGGAAGAGACTGTGATACTACACAGGATACTTACGAACTGAATCGTGACTTAATATATGAAACTGAAATTGATGCATGAACTGAGCTGAATTCATAATTTAGTTGGACACAAACACATTGCCTCTTGTAATGTACTTACGTATAAGACTGCGGATAGTAAAACTAGCTGGAAAATTAAGAATCTATAGGAGCTTATCTCCTTGCTTGCTAAACTAGATTACAGGCTATATGGACTGGATCATACTGACTACCCATACTCAAATGGAGTATTTCTTTAGCACTTTTCTACGAAATTCTATTGACATTAGGGAGCAAAGAATTTTGGGCATGCTCTAAACAAGACATTTGACTAAGGAATTACAACATTGATATAACTCCATAACATGGAATATAATTATATAACTCATAAACTAGGATAGGATTGCTAGGTTGTAGGCAACGCAACTTCTTACTTTGAAGCTTAGCATCACTTCTCAAATGCTCTCTCAACTATACTATTCCCCTTAAATACCATACTCATTTGATTCAACTTATAATTCTCATATTGGCACTGTGAAATCTTTCTACTAAGGTCTAAACTAAACTAAGTTCTCTCACCATGATCAAGCCTAACACTAAATCACAAGATACAACATTCCAAACCACAATACTAGTCTAAGCCACAAGGTTCAATATTCTATATCTTCTTAGAGCTCACACCCTAAGCATAACATGCCTTACCACTTCAATAACTAATTTAAAACTCTTGATATGGATTCACTAGTGCATATTGCATTCATCATCTTACACCCAACATGGCATTCAAGCCTATCATTAAAAATCACATATAACTTTAAGGCAAATACCCCTAAAGGCATACTTCGCATATTCTCTAAACCTTTATCAACAACAATTTTCTTTTACTATTCTTAAAAACATACACACAATTTCTAACTAACCATGACATATATCAAAGACTTGGCTTCAATCTTACTTCACACTTTAGCCTTAGATAGTAAAGCATAAATAATCTTTCTTAATGAGGGTCATCAAATCTCTCACATATAAACCATTTCTTATCCACTATCATCACCACTATCTTAACATAGGAAAAGGTCACCGAAGGGCTAACACATATAAACCAGAAGCACGAAAACTACAATACATAACATTAACACTTATCTTTGTCCTGAGGAATAAAATATCAAAGGCATGGATTCATTAAAGAAATCTAAGCTGAGGACATGCATGATATAATACGAACTTCACTAGTATCATGAGTTTAAAAACTAGTCATACTCTGAAACATGAGTTTATACTTATCATGAGCTATTCAACATAAGACTGGAGCTCATAGATTCATAAGATATAACTCGAATCACAGAGTGAAGCTGTTACATGCTTGCTAGAAGCTGAGAATGGGTTTGAGCACACATGATAGGTATAAGCATAGTCCTGTGGTATGGATTTGTTAAGCAAGTGACGGATTTGGTGTTGTAATGACTGAAATCCAAGGAATACTCTAGAGTAAGAAGGGAGCACGATCTCATCATAACTCATTATTGACATGTATCACAATCTAATTATCAAAACTTGATTTGGTTCTTCACTAACCATCTCCCCCTTAGGTCAAAGATGGTATTCTAAGTATGATGGTCTACTCCATATCCTCAAGATTAAGCCATAATTTTATCATTCTATTATCTACACATAAATACTAAACTCACAAGAATAAACTAATTTCAAACTTACCGACTTCATTCTTGAGCAACCCATTCATATGCCATCCTTAATTCCTAGCTTCAATTATCATCATCAAAGACTTACACTCTCATTTCCAACCATATCTATATCTTTAATCACATAATCATAGCCTACCAAGATCACACTTCTATACTTATATTTTTCCCAAACCATGAGAATAAAATCATACTAAAAAGACTCAACATCTTTAATCATAACTCATTAACTTAGCTATCAAGAACAAGATAAATTATCTAACTAGCCTTTCTCCACCTAGCAACTCGACGTTACTACTAACCACACAATATGAAATAATCCTCAAAAAATAATGCAGCCCTATAGAACCTTGGGCACACCTCTACACCATACTTAATTATGAACACATGATCTTATACTCTTGTATACACTGTTCAGGCCTACTAGATCACCTCCATATAACTAGCATCAACAACTGAACCATCAACTGTTCAAACTTAATGTCTAGAGCTAAACATGATTTACAACCCAATCTCACACACAATTTTCACTTCAAAACTATAGAACATAGCATTAAGAAAAACTAGTAGACAATGACAATCGATCATAATTATATGGCCTATCTTATTCATAATCTGTTAACACATCCTCCTTCTTCACATCATTACTATTTACCCATCTTCACACCTAAATTACTTTCATAGCTCTATGAATTTCAACTAAACTTCCTCTTGCAATCTCAGGAAAGTCTAAATTAATAATACTCAACCACCAAGTACTTCCATCAAAACCTATACTTTCCTAGCATAACAAATACCATCAATAACTCTTTCCATACTTCAAGCAAACAACAATCCACCTTAACTAATAATCTTCTTCTCTAACTTTACTAAACTAACAAACAAGGGTATATCACTTCATTACTAATTCAATCATAAGCTAAAATTAAACTATACATATTCAATAAATCGCCCTTACCACCATTCTTGCCACTACACTTCTAAACCCACAAGTTCAACTAACACAAGACTTTCAACTAAGCGTTACTACTTCTGTCACTACACAGAAACCCACACTTTTAACTAACACCAGAACAACAAGATAAGCAACAAGTTGCTAGTGAATCGAAATAGGTCTCACATGGCTTCACTAGACTTTGGTTTTGTGTTTTGATTAAGAAACTTATATAAATACCAAAGCAACTATGCTAGTGAATCAAAATAGGCCTCACACGGCTTCACTAAACTTTGATTTTTCACAAACATAATGATAACAAGATTACATAATACAAGAGATAGAAACTTGACACACAATATTCAACGATCTAAGAATACACCTTACTCTGTCTTAATTAAATAACTCATAAGAACGAGGGCATAACTTAAATTTGAAGGACTTATAACACACTAGAAGGCTCCTCTCAAATGACTTTATGAAACTTTTAAAACTTCTGCCAGCAAATATAAGAGCATTATCTGGGGAGGAAATTAGAACTTGTCGAACATGTTACCTCAAGAACAGTACATAGATAGAGAAGTATAGATTATCATTATGGATTCTGAGGAGAAATTTGAAAGCATATCTGACTCAGGTCTAGTGCATGATTTCTACAGACTTGATAAAGCACTTCAGTTTTCGAAACTCAAAAGTACTGATAGGATACTTTTGTAGCTTTGTTACAATTCCATGACTATATATGGAGAATTAAGCTCAACTATTTCTAATACCTTGGAAATAAGGAAGAGATGGCCTAACTAGAGTAAGATGAGAATCTGTATAAGTTTCTTGGAGAACTCTTCTTTAGCATGATTTAAGACTTGAAAGAATAGAGATATTTTCTAAAATCCCTATAGCCTCTCAAAGAAAAGTACAGATGTCTCCGTACCATTCCGCAAGACTCTACTAGACACGGCTTCATAGACACCCTAGGACACTTGAACTCTGTGCTCTGATACCAAGTTTGTAACGCCCTAAAATTGGGTCCCAAGATGTCACACAGTGCTTAGGATCACAAGTGACCCCAAGCTAACCCTTCTACTGGCATAACTCATGAGCAACTGAACAAAAAGTATAAATCTATACAAATTGCGGAAAATAACTCTTTTCTGAATATGATAGATACAAAACTAGATTTACAAGATTACAACTATGCTTTTAAAACCATAACTGAAATGAAATACATCAACTTCTATTGACTGTCTATGAAGCCTCTACTAGTACTGACTATAGGTAGCGGGGTCATGACTCCCGACTATCCCAACTCAATTCGGCTGGATAAAGAAAATACAACACTTCTCAAACTTTATAACTAACTCAAGCCCTTGAATCAAAAGGACTCATCACCTGCTGACTGGATGCCGCGAAATGACTGGATCTAAAGATGTACACTATACCTTGTACGTACATTTTGAGAAAATATAGCCCACATATGAATATGTAGGTCAATACCATGGAAATGTACCAAGCATATGGGGGTGCAATGCATATATAAAATAATATTTTAATATCATCACAGTTTATAAAATTATGTATGCTGATATAAATAACTCACTTAGCTTGAATTAAAATCATCGTAATCATAAGAGAGTAAAATATATCGGGTGAAACATGTGAGTCATCATAATAAATCTTAATTCACTTCCATCTCGATTCCAAATCATCACAGCAATGAAATCTCATAACAATTCTCTTTGGAATATATGTTCATTAAATTTTTCGAAAACAATGACTTTCTCAAACTCAGTCTTTCAAACAAATATATTTTCATCTCAGATAGAAGAATAAGACTATTCATATTTGATAGGAGAATACACACACACACATTGGGAGTCACTTACAACCGACATAAACCATGTGAGCTACATGGAGTCCAACGTCTAACTCACATTAGAGAGAGCTGTCCTATCCTTTCTATCGGAGTAGGACCTTAAATCATCAATCCAAACACTAGTGATCACTATATAAATCAGCCACATGCTCACAACCTATGGGGGCATGTAGTTCTAGGGAAGTACCAATTTTTCTATACCTCCCGCTCGGTGCTAAAGACTACTCCCGAACTTAGCTCAGATCTTTTCAAAAGAAAATCCACAAATAAACAATTCAACAATTCACAACGGGAGCCATCATGCTACCCTTTTTATAATAATCAATAAAAGTTGATTTATTTTCTCATCTCGGGTTCAAATTAACCCCTTTTTATGACCAAAAGGTCAAAGCTTCATTATCATCTCAATTCATTCAAACACAAAGTGTTTATAAGACATGATTTCTAAAAAAACGACAATCTCAATTAGAGTTCAAAACTCATGTCTCAACATCATATGAAAATTTATCAAGGTTCAAGCTTTACATCATAAACATATATAAATTCATTCAAAATCTGGAAATTTAGCCATAAGGCACAAAATATCATCATTCTCATATAATTTCACTTCTAAAATATCAAAAACATCATGATCTAATGATAATCAATATAGGATATAAATTCATGCTTCAAAATCATAGTAAAACATATAAAATCCATAACTTCATAAAAGAGTATTTTTGGGCACAAGAACGAAAGGGTGTTCTTGTTGAAAAACCCCACATACCTTAAACTTAAAGCTTTGAATGACTTTCCAAATGATATAATGCTATTCATGAACTTTTGAGTGTCACTCGTAGCCTTTATAACGGGGATTCCAACTATGTAAAAATTATAAAATTCTCATGGTTGAATCTCTAGCTATTGTAGTTTTTATGTTGAAACCCTAAAGGTTGTTCTTGGTAATTTTGAGAGAAAGTACACTTATTTTGATGTTGTGGTAGTTTAATCCTGTGTTATAGACATATATAAGGGTGTTTTGGCACTTGGAATTGCGGTATGCGGTGCACAACCCATGGCAGACCTTAAGGTGTGCGTCGCACACCTTATGGCAGACATTTAAGTATGCCTCGCACTCTCAATCGCACACATTTGATTGGGCGGCGCATTGCCCATCGTACACCCTTACTGCCTCTCACAAAAATGGGCATAACTCTTCGCTCAGGTATCGAATTTTTGCAAAATTGGTATCGTTGGAAAGCTAATTCAATTCTTTACAATTTGATAGGTCTTGGGATGAAAAATTTCATGTATATTAAGAGATATTCACGTTTGAAATTGACCCTTGTAGAATCAAATGTCAAACTTTGGATGAATCAATTGGTCATAGCTCAACCTTGTTCTATGTCATTACTATAAACATTTTCCACCTCTAAACTACTCCATAGACTAGTATAATGATCATGAAACTTATATTCACATGAGAATCACTTGGATTAAAGCTTAGACGCGCAGGAACAACAGTTAGAATTCTAGCACAAAAATATGGGTCATTACAGCGCCCAAAGATGGTTTTCTGAATAAATGCTAGCATGTACTAAGGAGAAAGGAGAAAATAATACCCATATTAAAAACAAAGTAAATTACCATTTGTAATCACCATACATATATATATAATCCATGATGGGAAAGGGAACTAGGTTAAGCATATATTTAAAACCTTAACCTTTGTTTGTATAGCTTAACCTTTGTGCATGTAGCAATCACAATCCGCCATTATTGCCCAATTAAAAACCTTTAGAACATAACCAAACAACCTAGTCCATGTATTAATTACCAAGGCATTATGTTGTGGTATTGTCATACCGACTATATCTTGCAAGCATTGTCATTTGCGAAACCTTAGGGATTCCCATGTACCCCATAGTATACATTGTAAAAGTCACTTGGAGGATTCCCATTTACCCCACAATACTTTTTATTTAAACTAACGCATTGCCAATCTTACCATTAACCATTTAGACCAACCAAACCAACTTTAAATTCCATTACTAATTTATGCAATTAACGGTTTTCACTAAATGTCTAACCATGTAATAAAATCATTCTCATAGGCATTTTATCAAACATGTTGAGGGCATATAGTCTCCAAAATCAAAACCAAATACTGATGGACCATCCCCATGCAACCACATGTTCAAACCACCATCATAAATAAAACTTGAGTAAACAATATTCATCCATTAACAACGAAAACCCCAACATATAATTCAAAACAAAACAATACCCACAATTGAATCATGAAAACCATTCATTAAAACATGAATTTATATGAACTAACAATGAGGAAGGAGTAATATCCCTTAGATACGAAGGAAAATGGAAAAAATTTCTCTTGAAATCCCTTAAGTGATTGTATTTAAGAAACCCTGGCCTCTTTCTTGAACCAAAAGATTAGGAGATATTTGAGAGTGTTTTTATAGTTTTGATTTAGAATAATTGGGTAAATAATGTCGCAAAAGTGTTTTAAGTCATGGGGTATGGGGTTAAGAGGGGAAATGTCAAGAACACACCCAACTTGAACTGTATAAATTCATATAGGAGGGTACAACTACACCCTCTAAATCGTACCCTAACATATGAGTGGTACCCATCACTCGTACCCTAGGAAGAAACTTGGTCTCTAACACTTACCAATATACGACCACATGGGCCAACTCATACCCAAGCATACAACAAGAAGCCTAGAACCGTACCTTAGGTAGAATATGATCATCTAGACTAGACATAGGACATCATATAGTTGGTACAATACTTATAGTACCCTATAACTAGTATGATGTCCATTCGTACCTTGGATAAAAACTAGCAAAACCTCTCTTATCAACATATGAGTTAAGGGACCTAAACTATAACCTATAAAACAACAAGTACCCCTAATCGTATGATGTCTAGAAATTCAAACTCAAGAAATTTTTGTAAGGATCAAAACCATGGGTGTTTTAATTCTTCACCAATTGGATCATTCTCTCTAGAATTATGGGACAAGGCATGACTAGCATGATTTATACCCCTCCATCTTAACTCTAACCTTTAACTAAGTTAGAAAACAAAGATGTAAGGAAGTCAATCCTTCCTTTATAAAAGTTTGGAAACAAAAATATGATGAGGAACACATACCTCTGCACAAACATTCAAAGTATGAAACAAGAACGAATACTAGGACTTCATGTCCTCTTCAGCTTCCCAAGTAACCTCCTCAACCTTGTGGTTCTTCCATAAAACCTTAACCAAAGCTACATTCTTGGTCTGCAATCGATGAACTTAATGATCCAAGATCTCAATCGGGACCTCCTCATGAGACAGGAAATCTGAAATACCAATCTCCTTTATAGGTATGATTTGAGACAGATGGCCTATATACTTCCTCAACATAGAAACATGGAATACTGAGTGAATGGAACTCAAAATCAAAGGCAGCTCCAGCTGTTACACAACCTTACCCACCCTTCTCAAGACCAAGTAAAGACCCACATGTCAGGAACTGAGCTTTCTCTTCTTACCAAACCGTATTACTCCCTTCATGGGAGACACCTTTAAGAATACCCTATCTACAACCTTAAACTCTAAGTCCCTTCTTTTTATATCCGCATAGGACTTTTGGAAACTTTGGTCCTCCTTAAGCCTATCCTGAATCGCTTTTAACTTTTTCATAGTCTGGTGAACCAAGTCCAAGCCAAACATTTTTCTTTCAATAACCTCGAACCACCCAATAAGAGATCTACATGTCATACCATACAATGTTTTAAATAGAGCCATCCGAATACTGGAGTGGTAGCTAATATTATAAGCAAACTCTACAAGCGACAAATGGTCAACCAAATTACCACCATAATCCATTATGCAAGCACAAAGAATGTCCTCCAATGTCTGAATAGTCCTTTCTGCTTGCCCATCTAACTACAGGTGAAAATCAATACTCATACTCAACTTAGTCCCCAAACCTTTCTAGAATGATAGCCAAAAGTGACATATAAACTACATGCCACGATTTGAGATGATATAAATAGGTACCCCATGCAAATTTACAATCTCATGGAGATACAACCTCACATAATCCTCAGCCGAGAAGTTAGTTATCACTAGTAAAAAGTGAGTTGACTATGTCATCCTATCCACGATGTGCCAAAATGAATCAAATTGATTTCAAGATTAAGGAAGATCAATTACAAAATCCATATTTATTACTTCCCACTTCTTTTTAGGCAACTCAATTTATTAATACAATCCACTAGGCCTCATGTGCTCAACTTTAACTTATTGGCAAACCATGCATATAGCTATGAAATTAGCCACATCCTTCTTTATATTATTCCACCAATACTCTTATTAAGGTCATGATACATTTTCATCAAACCAAGATGAACAACATATCATGACTCATGTGCCTTAACTAAGATTCTCTCATGTAGGCTATCAATACCTGGAACACATAACCTCTCTTGGTACCGCAACGTACTGTCATAACTAATCGCGTAAGCCATCATCTTTTGCCAACCAATGTCACCTTTGATCCTCATCAACAAAGCATATAACTCTTACTTATCCTTAATCTTAGTACCAAGAGATGATTGCGCCACTTCCTACACCAACATGCCACTATCCTTGGAGTCTAAGAGATGAACTCTAAGGTTAGCCAAGCTGAAACACCCTGCTTTTGGGACCTTAGAAAATTTCCTAGAATTATAGTCTCTGGACTCAATATGACTCATAGGTATGAGCCATATATTGGTGTACGGATGGTATGGTCTATCGTATACTAACTAGTGTTGGTTGGTGGGATGGATTTTGGTTATTGGAATGGGTATGACTTGGTGGTATGAGTCATATGGTTGGATACAGATCATTTTGTTTCTTTACAAAACCTTAGACTTTGTAACTTAAGTTTTATCTAAGTACAAGTGACTCACAAGAACTTATAAGCCAAGGTACAAGTCTTACCCAGGACTCATATGGTGGATAGTATTCAAACTATGTTTGTCTCTATCTTGCTAGGGATATGGGAGAAGGTTATGGATTGTATGCTATAAATACGTATTAGGTAGGATGAGTCGTACACTAGGAAGTGTTAGGTCAAAAGTTTGAGGCTTAGGATACAAGTGGTGGATACCACTCATATCGAAGGGTATGATACGTGAGGGACAGTCGTACCCCTATGGCGAGATTTTATGCAACTTAAGTAGGGGTATTTTGGATATTTCCCCACTTATCCTAATAAGTTCCCAGACTTTTAACTCTATTGGGAGGATATTTAACCTATTATTCTATTACATAATACTTAAAAACTCTTCCTACATACTTTATAATTCTCTCAAAATCTTTTGGCCAAAAAAGCTAGGGCTTCAACTAGACGACTAATTTGGGGATCTGATAACGCTCAAACTACAGCTCTCGTAAGAGTGTAAGCGGTCGCTGTCAAATATAGAACCCAACTGGGTTGGGTGTCGAATCCCACAGGGAAAAGCTGGTCACTAAGTAAGCAAAGATTAGTAGACTTTTGGTGAAAGTCTCGTAAAAGGGGGGATTGTAGCGTGCAATAATGTAACAAAATGAAAAACGAAAATAGCAAAGTAAAAAGAAAGAATGTTCAGTAAGATGTTTAACCAATGAGAATTGAGAGTTGGGGTTATGTCCACCTTATGAGTTATACGTCTCTATTGGCTATGAGTTATGCGGAATTCAGACATGCATGTGCTTATAGAGAATTGTATTCTATGGTAAATCCAAGCGTCTTTCGACCTAACAAGGACTATTTCGCTTTAAATCTTTCGAGCTTAAAGCGTATCTAATGGTACAAATTCTCCAAGAGGTTAATACAGTTACGGCACTAACTTTTTAACAGGGGTTGGTGCCCTATTACCTTGACATTATCTCTTTTCCAGACATATAACTTTTCTTTCGAACAAGTTAATGCTATACTGGCGTATTCTATGCGTTTGCAACCACAAGAATTTAAATTAAGATGAAGAGAATAATGATATAAGCAGCATACGTATCAAGAATTCACAAACTCATATCAATAGATAGTATCTCACAAGGCTTCCATAACCCCAACAGAGAAGTTTAGCTACTTATGAGTGCAATGGAAATCACAATAGACATTATCATTATACCAAAATAAAGATCTCATGTGTAGTAGGGTTTGGTATGGCTTGTGGCGTGAATTCCCTTTTAGAATAGCGTTTCTCTATTGTGAAAATTAAGAGTCGACTTAAGATAAAGAGAATAAGAATTAAAAGTAGAAGTTTTCGAATTAATGGAAGAATTAGAATGATTCGGAATTGAAGAATTATTGTATTGCGGAATGAATTAAAAATCTCTAGCAAAATAGGGTATTTATAATACCCATATCCTATTCCTACTAGGCTACTGCGTACTTATCCTAATCCTAATAAGTTACTGCGTCATTATCCTAATCCTACTATGTTACTGCTGATCCCTAAAGTCTTTGAAAATGTTGTTTTTGCCCGGGAAAGGTTTTCCATGCGTCACGTTTGGTCCTAGGCGTCCAAGCTCTCCTTCCCCTTTTTTGTGAAGCTTCCTTGGGCGTCAAGTTATTCATAAAATACTGAAATCTTCATCATTTATACCTGAAAACTTGCTAATCATGTTTGTTAGCTCACTTACAGGAAAAAGGAATAAAAATGCATGAATTATATAATTTGTCCTCAAAACTTAGATAAAATATGGGTCAATTATAGTACTTTAGGCATGTAAATACGCCTATCATCAGCAACTAGGATGTATTTCATTCCAAACAAATTTACGAATGGACCCATGAAATCAATAACCCATACATCAAAGAGCTCGACTTCAAGAATTTTTGACATGGGCATCTCATGGTGTTTTAAAATTGCACCTTGTCTCTGACATTGGTCGTATCTTCTCACAAAGTCGTAGGCATCTTTAAATATCAAGGGCCAATAATATCCACTTTGCAATACCTTCCTTGCTGTTCGATTACCTGTGTGATGTCCCTCAACTTGGGAAGTGTGACATGCTTCTAATATATTAGGCACCTCTTCATGGGATATGCATCGCCTGATAACACCATCCGCGCATCGTCGAAACAAATATGGCTCATCCCAAAAGTAATGTTTTACATCATGCATGAACTTCCTCTTTTGATGAAATGATAGATTCTTAGGCATCACATTACTCACCACGAAGTTTGCAAAATCTGCATACCATGGTAACTCCTCCATCATTGTGGCTAAAATCTCTTCATCGGGGAAGGTATCGTCAATCTCACGATCTTTCTGTGCTATATGCTCATTCTTGAGTCTAGATAGATGATCAGCCACTTGGTTTTCGCAACCTCTTCTATCTTTTACCTCGAAATCAAATTCTTGCAGCAATAATACCCATCGAATTAGCCTTGGTTTTGCATCTTTCTTTGTCATCAAATATCTAAGGGCTGCATGGTTTGTATGAACTATCACTTTGGTTCCTAACAAATAAGCACGGAACTTTTCGAAGGCATACATAACTTCTAGAATCTCTTGTTCTGTGACAGTATACTTTTTCTGGGCTTCGTTCAAGACCTTACTCTCATAGTAGATTGGATGGAATAACTTTTCTCTTCTATGGCCAAGTACATCACCCAAATCTACCCCGCTAGCATCACACATGACTTCAAACGGTAAAGACCAATCTGGTGCTACCATGATAGGAGCTTCAATTAGCTTCTCTTTGAGGCATTTGAATGCCTTCAAACAATCTTCATTGAAGTCAAACTTTGCATCTTTCTCCAAAAGTTTGCATAATGGACTAGCGATTTTGGAGAAGTCTTTGATGAACCGCCGATAGAAACCTGCGTGCCCGAGGAAACTACGAACTCCCTTCATGGAAATTGGAGGTGGTAGCTTCTCGATAACTTCAATTTTAGCTCGACCAACCTCAATTCCTCTTTCGGAGATTTTATGCCCAAGAACAATACCTTCTTTAACTATAAAGTGGCACTTCTCCCAGTTCAGCACTAGGTTGAATTCAACACATCTTTGTAATGCCATACTTAGGTTTGCCAAGCAAGATTAAAACGACTCACCCACAACTGAAAAATCATCCATGAATACTTCCAACGTATCTTCAACCATATCAGAAAAAATGGACATCATACAACGTTGAAAGGTGGCTGGTGTGTTACATAGTCCGAATGGCATACGTTTGAAGGCAAACGTACCATATGGGCATGTGAACTTTGTTTTCTCTTGGTCTTCGGGAGCAATACAAATCTGATTATAGCCGGAATAACTATCTAAGAAGCAAAACCATCCTTTCCTTACTAATCGATCAAGCATTTGGTCCATAAATGGTATTGAAAAGTGATCTTTAAGCGTCCACGAATTCAGCTTTCGGTAATCTATGCATACTCTCCATCTTGTAATGGGTCTGAGTGGAATAAGCTCATTCTTTTCATTCGCAACTACCGTCATGCCTCCTTTCTTGGGAACACATTGTACCGGGCTTACCCATTTACTGTCAGAGATAGGATACATAATCCCTGCATCTAACCACTTAATAATTTATTTCTTCACTATTTCTTGCATAGGTGGATTGAGATGCCTTTGATGCTCAATAGTTGGTGTGCAATTTTCTTCAAGCTGAATCTTGTGTGTACAAATCCCAGGTGGAATACCAATAATATCAGCGATGGTCCAACCAATGGATCTTATATACTTCTGTAGAATAGTGATGAGAGCTGCAACTTGCTGCTCACCAAAGTCTGCCGCCACAATGACTGGGAGTGTATTTCCGCTTCCTTAGAATGCGTACTTTAAATGACTAGGCAGCTCCTTCAATTCTAACGTGGGTGGCTCTTCAATAGATGGTTTAGCTGGCGGTGTAGGTCAGTTTTTGAGATCAAGGTCCAGCTTCTTAGGAGCATAAGGATACGACCCTAACCTTGTTAGAGCACCAATAGTTTCTTCATAATTTTCAGCTTCCTTATGCTCAACATTCATAAGTACAACCGCCAATGGTTCATCAATAAGCTGCTCCTCTTCAAGTAATTCTTTCACATCATCGAAATAAACATCAGCTACCTAGAATATGTTCAGATCTTTGGGTTGCTTCATTGATTTGCACACATCAAAGCGAACTACTTCGTCATTTATTCGAAATAAAAGCTCATTAGCTCTCAAGTCGATAAGCACACTTCCTGTTGCAAGGAAAGGGCACCCCAAGATTATGAGAACTTCTGAGTCTGCCTCACAATCCAAAATAACGAAGTCTGTCGGAAAGATGAATGAAGAAACCTTCACCAATACATCACATAAAATACCAACAGGTCATTTTACCGATCTATCTGCCATTACGAGCCTCATATTGGTTGGAGTAGGATCACCCAACCCCAACTTTTTGTAAATAGATAATGGCATCAAATTGATACTGGCTCCTAAATCGCATAATGCCTTGGCAAAATTCAAAGATCCAACGGTGCAAGGAATAGTGAATGCTCTGGGGTCAGCCTTCTTCTGAACTAGTGATCGGGTGGCAATTGCACTACAATGATGAACAGTGTCTGTCAACTCATAGCTTGCTGCTCACTTCTTTGTCAACAGATCCTTCATAAATTTTGCATACCCTGGCATTTGTTCTAGTGCCTCTACCAACGGAACATTAATGGTCAACTGTTTCAACATTGCCATGAATTTATTGAACTTGGTATCATCAGCTTTCTTCTTCAATCTTTGCGGAAAAGGAGGTGGTGGAAGGGGAATTATTTTCTCCACAACTTTCTTTTCATTATGCTTAGGTTTGGAGATCTTTTCAGGCTGTAAACTACTAGGGGTGACGTCATGGACGTCTTGGTCAGCTTCTATGGCGTCCTTATCTCCTTTATTTTTGGCTACTTGCTTGCTTTGGGATGAATTTTCCAGCACCTTACCACTTCTGGTAGTAATAGCCATGCATGATCCATCGTTCCTTAGATTTTGCACAGTGTCGCTAGGTAACGTGCCAGCCTTTCTTTGATTGAGTGCTGCTGAAAGTTGGCTCAATTGCTGCTCTATTTGTTTTATTGAAGTGGAATGGAAGTCAACCAATTGCTTCATCGAGGATAAATCATTTATTACCTCAGTTACTCCCGCGTTGGTTGCCTCTACTCCTTTCAACAGTTTAGCCATCATGTCTTCCAAATTTGTAGAATTAGATACAGTGGCATCACGTCTCCCTGAGGGAACATACAAACCACTCTTGTCATTCTTGTTCTTCCAACTACCTTGGTCCTTGTTTCCAGATTTATCATAATAGTTCCGACCTTGGTTTCCTTGGGTATTGCCTCGGAAACCCCCTGATTGTTCACGTAGTTGACTTCTTTCTCAGAATCAGATTCCTCTCTTCCTTTTGACGCAACTTCTTTGACTTTTTTAGTCTTTCCTAATAGTAGATGTTTTGTAAGAAGATCCACTTGTGTTTTCATGTGCGCCAAATCTTGATCACGTTCTTCTTCTCTTCTTTTTTGTTCTGCAGTCATGCCTATAGAAAAAGTGGGGTTTGCTACCTCAGAATCTCTGGTATGCCACGCCCTACTTTGCTTCGTCATCCGGTCTAGCATATCACTTGCCTGAACAAAGGTGAGGTCGATAAATGATCCTCCAGCCGCATTATCCACCACAAGTTTAGTTACTGAATTCAAGGATCTATATAGTATCTCCATCAAGTGAACATTGGTCATGTGATGGTTTGAGCACCTCATAATCTTCTTCTTGAATCTCTCCCATGTTTTGTGGAGGGCTTCAGTTGGAAGCTGTCAAAAATTGCTGATTTCATCTCTCAATTGTGCGCTCTTGGATGGTGGAAAGAATCTTTCTAGGAAAGCGTCTTTCAATTGCCTCCCCAGATAGAGACAATGGAAATAAGCGCAACCGAATTGCATTCTGTCCAACGCCAGGATTGTCGAATGACTTGCATGTAGAAATAAAGTTGATCAGATGCATATTCGGATCATCGCCTGCTAGTCCACCGAATAATCCCTTGAGTTGCAATAACTGAATCATGGTGCTCGTGATGTTGAACTTGGCTCCGGGTGCCAATGGCGGAGGAATAATGGCTCCTGTGGTACCTGCTCCATCAAGATCATCATTATCATCGAATGGTATAGCTCGGCGTTCATGCCTGAACCTAGCTTGACGATCTCTTCTATTGGCTGGTGTCGCCATCTCAGCATCACGCCTAGGG
The DNA here is from genome assembly GCA_030864225.1 of Capsicum baccatum var. pendulum. Lineage (NCBI taxonomy): Eukaryota > Viridiplantae > Streptophyta > Magnoliopsida > Solanales > Solanaceae > Capsicum > Capsicum baccatum. The sequence continues at coordinate 153,319,100 of CM061555.1, read as the reverse complement.
TTTAGTAACTCATCATCACCTAGATCCTCATCGTCAGGATTCGTTGCTCGCCCAGGATTATCAATATTCTGTTGATGCACTTGAACGGCGGCCAGAGCAGCTAGTCTAGCCTGTTCCTGTTGAGCAGCCCTTCTTTTAATTTCCTGTTGAGCCTCCATTCTGCCAATACGATGTGGTTCAGGATTGAATGGTAATAATGGTTGACCAGAACTTTGAGTATGGGGCATGCACTGGATATAAACCTGCAGAAAACAAAAACAACAACTAAAAAGTAAAGTACGAGAATCTTTGACCAAAGGGTCTAGTAACTATCACAAACTTAGTAGACAATCGTATTCCCCAGCAACGGCGCCAAAATTTGATAACGCTCAAACTACAGCTCTCGTAAGAGTGTAAGCGGTCGCTGTCAAATATAGAACCCAACTAGGTTGGGTGTCGAATCCCACAGGGAATAGCTGGTCACTAAGTAAGCAAAGATTAGTAGACTATTGGTGAAAGTCTCGTAAAAGGGGGACTTGTAGCGTGCAATAATGTAACAAAGTGAAAAACAAAAATAGCAAAGTAAAAAGAAAGAATGTTTAGTAAGATGTTTAACCAATGAGAATTGAGAGTTGGGGTTCTGTCCACCTTATGAGTTATACGTCTCTATTGGCTATGAGTTATGCAGAATTCAGACATGCATGTGCTTATAGAGAATTGTATTCTATGGTAAATCCAAGCGTCTTTCGACCTAACAAGGACTATTTCGCTTTAACTCTTTCGAGCTTAAAGCATATCTAATGGTACAAATTCTCCAAGAGGTTAATCCAGTTACGGCACTAACTTTTTAACAGGGGTTGGTGCCCTATTACCTTGACATTATCTCTTTTCCAGACATATAACTTTTCTTTCGAACAAGTTAATGCTATACTGGCGTATTCTATGCGTTTGCAACCATAAGAATTTAAATTAAGATGAAGAGAATAATGATATAAGCAGCATACGTATCAAGAATTCACAAACTCATAGCAATAGATAGTATCTCACAAGGCTTCCATAACTCCAACAGAGAATTTTAGCTACTCATGAGTGCAATGGAAATCACAATAGACATTATCATTATACCAAAATAAAGATCTTACGTGTAGTAGGGTTTGGTATGGCTTGTGGCGTGAATTCCCTTTTAGAATAGCATTTCTCTGTTGTGAAAATTAAGAGTCGACTTAAGATGAAGAGAATAAGAATTAAAAGTAGAAGTTTTTGAATTAATGGAAGAATTAGAATGATTTGGAATTGAAGAATTATTGTATTGCGGAATGAATTAAAAATCTCTAGCAAAATAGGGTATTTATAATACCCATATCCTATTCCTACTAGGATACTGCGTACTTATCCTAATCCTAATAAGTTACTGCGTCATTATCCTAATCCTACTATGTTACTGGTGATCCCCAAAGTCTTTGAAAATGTTGTTTTTGCCCGGGACAGGTTTTCCATGCGTCACGTTTGGTCCTAGGCGTCCAAGCTCTCCTTCCCCTCTTTTGTGAAGCTTCCTTGGGCGTCAAGTTATTCATAAAATGCTGAAATCTTCATCATTTATACCTGAAAACTTGCTAATCATGTTTGTTAGCTCACTTACAGAAAAAAGGACAAAAAGTGCATGAATTATATAATTTATCCTCAAAACTTAGATAAAATATGGGTCAATTATAGTACTTTAGGCGTGTAAATACGCCTATCATCAGGATCTTGTTGGTGGTTTATCTCCATCTAATTTGTCAATTAAGGCATGTTCTCTTCCCTCATTGTTAGTTTCAACTAAAGGCATGGTTTTATACAAAGCTTTCATGCTTTGAATGTCATATAATTTTGGGTTTTCAAATATAATTTGGGGGTTTCGGTAATAAATGCTTGGTTATGATTTTTCTATGTTTTAATGATGTTTTTGTATGCATTAATGGCGGTTTTGGATAATTGGTTCCATGGGAATGGTTCTTTGGTAATGGAATTTGATTTTGGAAATATAATGCCCTCAATGTGTTTGATAAAATTCCTTTTCTAATGTTTTCATTATAATATCAGTTTTTCAATGGAATTTATGTATGGTTTAAACTTTGTAATGTAACCTTAAATGATGTAAATGTTTTAAATGGTTTTAAATGGATTTGAAAGGCCTTGGTGGCCATGGTTTTGGTTAATTGGAAATCGTGAAGGGTACATGGAATCCCTTAAACCTATACATGGTTGGCTATGGATAAAACTTGTAAGTTGTTATCACTAGTAATGGCCTTGGTTAATAAATGGTTAATAGATTTGTTGGTTGGTTGGTAATGGTTTTAATTGGGAAATAATGGTAGAGAGTGTAGCAAAGCCGTGAAAGGTGGAGGTCTTGGGGGACCAAAACTGGAATCTCATATTTGCTAATGCGAGGTTTGGTATTGGTGATCGTGTGCATGATATTACACTTTATATTTGGGGGATGTAGTAGTCATCCCAAGCTCTTATTCCCTGGACGTGCGACTTCACACACTGGGCCCTTTTAGTAGGGGGAGCTAAACCCATATATCCCATAGGTGGTTTAGGAAGGAAAAGATACATAGCCTAAGTAAAGGTTTTAATGGCATGCTAAACCCAGTTTCTTTTCATGGCATGGTTATATATATATATATATGGTTGTGTACATATGGATGGTTTTACTTGGTTTTATAAATGGCATTATTTTATCCTTATCCTGAGTTTATGCTAGCAATCACTTGCTAACCTATCTTCGGGTGGTTGTATACCCACACTATGTAGGAACCGGCTTTTCTACTCCTCTTACACAATGATCTACTTGAGGATAGTTGTTGGATTAGAGTGGTGAGCTTTTATCTTTCCGAAAGACTCTATTTCATATTATGGATATTTTTAGACATTCTGGTTTATTTTTGGATATTGGTTTTGGATATGGTTGGAGGCATGTCCCAACCATATATTCTTACACTTTTGGTTAGAAGCTTTGTGGTACTACTATAGGTTGGAATCGGTGAAATCAGTATTGATCTCAGTCTTAGTATTGGCGTTGGTATTAGGACTGATATCAATTTACGATATTATTGGTTGTTCCATCGTATTTCATTTTGGGATTAATCATATTATATTTTAGATCTCATTTTGTTTTGGCCTATTTTATGGCCCTTGGTTTAGTATTGGTACGACTTGGTGTTTTGGTTGGTATGGTTTGGTGTGATGGGATGAGTTGATAGGGTTGGTCTAGGAATAGACTTATTCAAAATTCAGTCTTTGTCTAGTTATGTTATGTTATTGTATGTTCGGTATTTAGCCAACTCAAGATATACTAGTGGTGTTTGGGTTGGGTAACAGGGGGTGGTCCTCGGTCTTGGTTAGACTTAGGATGCCCATTAAGACAAGGCCCCCGATCGAGTCGTTTCAAGTTGCTATCAGAACTTTAGTTTCATTATCAATTAGGAGTCCACAAAGCTATGTCGAGTAAAGTCTCTTGTAAGGGTGTGGAGCGCGTCATATTCATAAGAGAAAGGCTATAATATATTTAGGAATATTTTAGTTTCTTGGTATTTTAGTTTCAATCTTGGAGTCTAAGTCCTAGAATTCTTCTCTAATCTTTGGTTGTTCACTTTTCAGATCATGTCTCGATGATTTGGAACACAAGGAAACTCTTTAGTCCCAGTTGGGGATAATGTTGATGGGGTACATCCTATGTATAGAGTTTATCTTCGATCCTAGGGTCCTATCCCCAATAGTTTTGGAGTTCCTCTAGTTGCTACTAGTCCTCCTTAGAGTGAGGTAACTAATGAAAAATTTCACCAGTCTATTCATACTATTGCTAAATTGGTTGCTTCTCAGGATGGGCGGGATGTGTCTGCTAAAGCCACAAGGTTTGGTCAGTTTATGAAATTAAATCATCCTAAATTTATTAGTGTGAAGGTAGAGGAGGATCCATAAGGTTTCTTGGATGAAATAGAGAAGATATTTAGGGTTATACAGGCTACCAATGAGGAGGTGTAAACTTTCTAGATTATCATCTCAAGGATATTGCGTACCAATGGTACGAGAGTGGGATAGGGATAGATAAGATGTAGAGGAGTCATCCTTATGGAATAATTTTTCTGGATCATTTCTTTTCTCAAGAGCTAAGGGAAGCAAAAATGGAAGAGTTTGTGAATCTTAAGAAAGGGAGAATGTCTGTCAAGGAATATGCCTTGAAGTTTTATCAGCTGTCAAGGAATGCTCTTGATTTGGTGCCTGACATGAGAGCGAGAATGAGAAAGTTCACTTTTGGTTTAAATAGGGATTTGATCTTTGAAATCAAAACTGCTTTGCTTATTAATGATATGGACATTTCTAGGTTAAGTATTCACATATAGCAGGTAGAGGATGAGAAGAGAAAACAAGTGGAGTTCAGAGATCGAAGGGTAAGGGAGCAGTTTTTCCAATCTAGGAGGTGCTCAAATGGTAGAAAAATAAGTGGTGGAGTTCTGGTTCCTTCTCTAATACTAGTGCTCCTTACCCAAAGCATTTGGGTGATAGGTGTTACCAGGGTGCCCAATCTCAGGTGAGTGAGGTCTATCGATTTCCTCATGCCCTCTTTGGCAGTTTGTGTTCATCTTCATCGAGTTTATTACACTGAAGGGAGGGAAAATGCTTTAAGTGTGGATATACAAGACATCAACTAATGGATTGTTCAGCTAACAAGGTTTCTACAAAAGCAAATAAGGTACCGGTGGCTTCATCTTCTTCTCCTGCACTCGCTAGTATTGCAACTATTTTGTTACTACTACTGGTTCTAGTGTTGTGCAAAACAGGTTGTATGTTTTGGCATCCTGATAGGAATCTGAGGCATCACTTGATATTGTTACTGGTACGTTACAACTCTTTTCTTATGATGTGTATTGTCTGCTTGATCAGATGTCCACTCTTTCTTATGTAACCCCATTTGTGGCTGTATCTATTGGTTTTGATCTTGTAACGCCCCGGAAAATAGGTCCCGCAGCGTCACACAGTGCTTGAGGCTACGAGTATCCCCAAGTTAACCCTTTGAACCATTTTCATTCAGTTCAACACAAATCAACGGGGTTTCCATAAATAACCCTCAATTATCAACAGAGTAATCATCATCCAAGAATAAAAGAATTTCAGAAAGATAACAAAATACGACTTATTAGTCAACTCCCAACATCTATACTAGTCTGACAAGCCTCTAAGAAAATCAATACAACCAGCGAGCCATTGAGACATGCCCCAATTGACTCATACTTAGTTATCAAATGTAAACAATTTCGTGAAACCAAAATCAGACATCACGTCCTCGGAACATGAGGACTCACCACAATAGAGGATGTAGAACAGCATGCCTGAAGAATCACTATCAAACCTGGAACTGAGCACCTGAACCTACATTTTGAGAAAATACAGCCCACATCCAAAGATGTGGGTCAGTACCATGCAAAGAAACCGAGTATATGGGGGTGTATGCAGTTGTATAAACATCATCACCATAAATATTTATAAGAAATATGCAGGATGTATGAAAGACTCACACAGCCCAAAGAAAATCATCATAATCTTGAGAGGATGAAATATGTACAATAACACATGTGAGTCATCATATAATTTGTCAATCACTTTCAGTTCATCAAGAATATCAATTCTCATAATGTAAATATCATTTAAATCTTTCGAAACAATAACTTTCACAATTCCACTTTCAAATCACTTCACCATTCACCATAGACACAAGGAAACACACACATACTGGGAGATCCTATAACCGACATAAACCATGTGAGCTACATGAAGTCCAACGTACAACCCACGTTGGGGACAGCCGTCCTATCCTTGCCATCGGAGTAGGACTATCGATATCAAATCCACACAAACTAGTGATCACTATATAAATCAGGCTTAGGCTCACTCCTATGGGGGCACGTAGTTCTAGGGAAGTAAGGTCGCGTTATACCTCCCACTCGGTGCTAAAGATTTCTCCCAGACTTAACTCAGGTCATTTCAAAGATAATCCACAACAAAACAATTTCAGTAATATATAAATATACATCGGGAGCCATCATGCTTCCCATCTATCAAAATCAATCATGTTGTGGATTTCTTTCACACTCGATTTCAAAATAACTCCATTAAGACCAAAAGGTCAAATCATTCAAAATATCTCAAATATTCAACATCAAAGTGCTTATAACACACACTTTCTAAAAAAAAACACAATTTCCAATGGGGATTCACAACCCAAATATCAAAATCATAATAAATATCATTCAAGATTCATGCTTTATATCACCACACATGTAAATTCATCTTTCAAAATCATAAACATCAAGATTTCACAATAATCATCATAAGATATGGGTTCATGCTTCAAATTCATAAAAATCAAATAAAAATCATGCCTTTGTAAAGAAAATTACTTTTGGGCACAAGAACGAAAGAGAGTTCTTGTTGAAAAACCCCACATACCTTGAATGATGAACTTTAGATTGATACTCATTTTTGAGATGTTAATCGTGCCTTTGAATGATGGTTCTTGGAGTTCTTGAACTAGGAACTTGGAATCTTGAATAAATTTGCAGAATTAATGGTGAACTTTGGAGGTTCTTGAAGTTGGATGTAGGAGCTTAGGGTGTTTGTTTCTTAGGGAGTTTGATGAAATATAACATATAATGCTTCTAATAGGCTTTAATATAGGGTTTGGAAGGATTTTGGGTGAGGGGGAATGACCAAAACGCCCCTCAAAATCAAAAAAATTGTCGAATCTGTCCTTTGGTGGACTGTTTTGATAGTCTGAAGTAGATCAACCATAACGTTTTACTCCGATATTCAAATTGGATGAAACCAATTTCATTAGAAAGAGGACTCTCATATATTTCCGTTGATATATAGTATCTCACCCAGATCATTGTGTACGAGGAGTTATGATCATTTGAAGTTAACCTAAAAATTCATTTTTGATAGGCTGAAGTAGATCGACCATAACGTTTTACTCCGATAGACAAATTGGATTAAACTAATTTCATTGGAAAGAGGACTCGCAGATCTTTAGGTTGATATATAGTAGATCACCCAGATCATTATGTATAAGGATTTATGATCGTTTAAAGTTGGAGAAAAAATACGCCAGGCCTCAGTACTTTTTCCTGCACGTTTTACTGTTCACTACTATTCACGGTTCGATCGGAATGTTCATAGCTCGTCGCTCGGGTGTCCATTTTAGATGATCCACATATCGTTGGAAAGATTATTCGATAATCTAAGCAATGGTGGGTCATAATCTAAGGCATTTTGTATGAAAAATTTATAATTCATTCTAGAAGATAGAACCCAACACGTTTACGTACAAAATTTCAACGACAAAATTTTCTGGGGTATTACATCATCCCCCCCTAGAAACATTCATCCTCAAATGACGCTAGACATGCCAAGATTAGATAGGGAATAGAGCATACAACTGAAATCATTCGTTAGACTCATCACCATATCGTTTCTCACTTCGAATGCAACATAGAATGCATAAATTTAAGAAACTACAGATGAACACAAAATAAATGACAGCTGAACTGCTGCAACTTTTATCAAAAGTGCATGATTTAGGAAAGAACGGTACCTTCGGATTGATCGGAGTTCGCGTAAAATAGGTGCGGGTACTTGGATCGCATATCCGCCTCAGTTTCCCAAGTTGCACCCTCAACAGATTGGTTTCGCCACAATACCTTGACCAAGGGAACTTCTTTATTCCTTAGTCTTCGGACACTGAAATCAAGAATCTCAACAGAAATCTCATCAAAAGAAAGATTTTCTTGAATGTCAACACTCACAGAGGAATCCACTTCCACAGCATCGCTAATATGCTTTCTAAGCATGGAGACATGGAATATTGGATGAATAGAGGATAACTCGGAAGGCAACTCGAATTCATAAGCTACCTTACCAACACGGCTAAGAATTTTGTAAGGACCAACATAACGGGGACTAAGCTTCCCCTTCTTTCTAAATCTCTTCATCCCCCCATGGGTGAAATTTTCAGATACACTAGGTCACCAACTTCAAACTCAAGGTCTCTCCTTCTAACATCTGCATATGACTTCTGAAGACTCTACGCAGTTTTCAACCTTTTCCTAATCAACTTAACTTTTTCCATAGCCTCAAATACCGAATCAGGACCACTCACAGCTTCTTCACGCACCTCGAACCAACCTATGGGTGATCTACACTTCCTCTCATATAAGGCTTCAAACGGAGCCATGCCAATACTAGATTGGAAACTATTATCGTAAGCAAACTCTATCAGCAGTAAGTGATCATCCCAACTTCCCTTAAAGTCAAGTGCACAAGCTCTCAACATATCCTCTAAGGTCTGGATGGTCCGCTCAGCCTGACCATCGGTCTGCGGATAAAAAGAACTCAAAAGCACTTGGGTACCAAGACCAATCTGAAAAGTTTTCCAAAATTGCGAAGTGAACTGAGTACCCCTATCTGAAATGATAGACAAGGGAACTCCATACAATCTGAATAGCTCTCGGATATACAATCTAGCATAATCCTCAGTAGTATATGAAGTATGAACAGGCAAGAAATGAGCAGACTTAGTCAACCTATCAACCACTACCAAAATAGAATCATGATGGCGTCGGGAAGGAGGTAAACCAATCACGAAGTCCATATTTATCTCTTCCCACTTCCAGGTGGGAATACTAAACTCTTGCATCATACCACCAGGTCTTTCGTGTTCAACCTTAACCTGTTGGCATATTGCACACTTAGCTACAAACGCTGCTATATCTTTCTTCATGTCACTCCACCAATAGATTTCCCACAAGTCTCGGTACATCTTGGTGGCACCAGGATGAATAGAATATCGCGCCCCGTGAACTTCAGCCATAATCCTCTGTCGCAGATCATCAACATTCGGGACACACAATCTACCCTGCAATCTCAACACACTATCTCCCCCTTGGGAGAAAACCTCTACTTTTTCGTCCTTAACTGACTCTTTTAGTCTGACCAAACTAGCATCTAAGTATTGCTTTTCCTTCACTTCCGAAACCAAGGAGGATTCGGAACTACTCTGAACCCCTATACTACCTTCAGTAGAGTCAAACAACCTAACCCCCAATCTAGCCAAACAATGTACATCACGAGCCAACTCTTTCTTAACTTCTTCCATATGCGAAACATTACCCATGGACATTCTACTTAGGGCATCCGCCACAACATTGGCCTTGCCCGGATGGTACAGCATACTCATATCATAGTCCTTTAACAATTCTAACCATCGTCTTTGCCTAAGATTCAATTCTCTCTGGGTAAACACATACTACAGAATCTTATGATCAGTGAAAACATCAACATAGACACCATGCAAATAGTGTCTCCAGATTTCGAAGCAAACACAACAACAACCAACTCAAGGTCATGGGTGGGGTAATGTTTCTTATGGGGTTTCAACTGTCTAGAAGCATAAGCTATCACCTTACCCTTCTGCATCAATACATAACCCAACCCAACTCTCGAAGCATCACAGTACACCACAAAACCATCAACACCATCAGGCAAAGTCAAAATAGGGGTTGAAGTGAGTCGAGTCTACAACTCCTGAAAACTCTTCTCATAAGATTCGGACCATAAGAAATTCTTTTTTTTTTGGGTCAACCAAGTCATAGGAGACGCTATAGAGGAGAAACCCTCAGTAAAACAGTGGTAATATCCAGCTAAACCCAAGAAACTTTGGATATCAGTTAGAGAAATAGGTCTAGGCCAATTTCTAACAGCTTCGGTCTTATGGGGATCAACTCTAATACCCTCGGAAGAAATGATATGACCCAGAAAAGCAACTAACCTTACCCAAAACTCACACTTACTGAACTTGGCAAACAACTTGTGATCTCTAAGGGTTTGCAAGACAGTTCGGAGATGATCAGAATATTTATTCTCACTACAGGAGTACACCAGTATATCATTGATAAACACTATGACAAACATATCCAGATATGATCTGATCACTCAATTCATGAGGTCCATGAAAGCTGTTGGGGCATTAGTTAACTCGAAATACATAACAAGAAACTTAAAATGGCCATAACGAGTTCGGAAAGCGGTTTTGGGGATGTTACACTCCCTAACTTTGAGTTGATGATAGCCAGAACAAAGGTCTATCTTTGAGAAATAACTTGCACCTTGCAATTGGTCAAACAAATCATCTATTCTTGGAAGGGGTACTTATTTTTTACGGTGACTTTATTCAGTTGGCGGTAATCAATGCACATACGCAAAGAGCTATCTTTCTTTCTCACGAACAACACAGGAGCACCCCAAGGAGAAACACTGGGCCTTATAAAACCCTTATCTAGTAGATTTTTGAGTTGCTCTTTCAACTCCTTAAGTTCTGTAGGGGTCATACGGTAAGGAGGAATAGAAATGGGCTGAGTATCGGGAAGAAGATCAATCCCAAACTCTATCTCTCTATCAAGAGGTATCCCTGGGAGATCATCCGAAAAGACATCAGAAAACTCATTGACTACGTTAACAGATTGGAGAGTTGGAGTCTCAGACTTAGTATCTTTGACTCTAACCAAATGGTAAATACACCCCTTGGAAATAAGCTTTCTAGCTTTGAGGTAAGAGATAAAATGACTCTTGGGTGACACAGAATTCCCAGACCACTCAAACACGGATGCACCCAAAAATTGAAACTTGACCACTCGGGTCCGACAATCAATAAAGGCATAAGAAGAATACAGCCAGTCCATACCCTAAATCACATCAAAATCTACCTTGTCTAACTCAATCGGATCAGCCAACAAGACTCTAAGAAGAACGGTAACAGGACACTTTTTATACACTTTTTGGGCAACAATCGAATCACCCACTGGGGTAGAAACTAGGATAGGCTCAGGAATAATCTCAGGACTCATTTCAAAATTCACAACAATCAAAGGTGTAACATATGAGAAACTGGATCCAGGATCCAACAAAGCATACACATCAAACTGAAATATATGAAGCATACTAGTAACAATATCGGGAGAGTCTTCCTGTTCTTTGTGGGACGGTAAAGCATAGAATCTATTCTGGCGCTGCCCACCAGCATTACTAGAAGAGGCGCCCTGAGCTGGGGCTAGGCGAGTCGCTGGAACTGGAGCACTAACAGTCTGAGTCTGGGTCTGAGGGCGATAGTCACGACGCCCTTGTCCATCCTGTGGATAATTTCTAAATCTGTGACCCATGTTACCACACCAAAAACAACCTCTCTTCTCACCCCAACACTCACCCGAATGAGCCCTACCACACTTAGGACACGGGATAATTTAGCTTACTGCCAGTACTGTACTGGGACCTGGATGCATATGACCTGGTACCTTGCTCCTACCTACCGCTAGGCACGGGAGCACTAGCAGATGATGGTGCTGGCATAGACGAACGATCCTGATATTGAAGGCGACTCCCTCCCTATAATTTAGTCTGACCCTGTCCGTGCTACTCGGACCTAGCTCTCTTATTCCCTCCTATTCTATCTTTCTCCTTAATCTTGTCTGCCTCAATCTGTTGGGCATGAGTTATCAGCCTAGAAAGATTCATCTCACTATTCAGCATAGCAGACCTAAACTCATTAACCACATAACTAAACACTCCAGTCACAAACTTACTCATACTAGCCCGATTATCAGCAACTAAGTCAGGAGCATACTTAGCCAACTGATTGAACTTTAGACAGTACTCCCTAACAGTCATAGAGCCTTGTCGCAGGTTCATAAACTCTTTCACCTTTGCCTCCCTCATCTCCAAAGGGAAAAACTTATCCAGGAATGCATCCTGGAAATCTTGCCAAGTTGTAGGGACAACTCCCTTACCTTTACCTTTCCTCCAAGAAACAACCCAGTCATAAGCAAGGTCTTTCAACCTATACGCAACCAGCTCTACACTATGTTCCTCAAATACATGCATCAACTGAGTAATCTTTTGCACCTCCTCTAAAAACAACCATGGATCCTCATTAGACCTGGACCCATAGAATTCTGGCAGATTCATCCTCATAAAGTCACGAATCCTGGCAGCAGGTGAATTACCTCCCTACTGCTGTGGAGCCGGGTCCGGATCGGCCTGAACATTTGCAGTAATAGCTTGGGCTAGCGCCTGAAAGTCTGCCCAAAATTAAGCATGAGACACGTTTTCATTCAATGGGTCAGTGGGTTGAGGTTGCTGACCATCATTATGTCTTATCGCTCGACGTGGTGGTATATTTCTGAAAGAGTAGAGCACGAATCAATAGAAGAGAGAGACACTTTAAGCATGATAAACTTCTGAAAGAAAAAATCACATTTTTTCCTAAAACATTTTGTAGCCTCTTGCTCATAGATGTGGCGCGCTACACACCGATGATCAAGACGCTACTTAACGTGGCTTCTTAGACTCTCTAGGACACCTTAAAACCTTAGGCTCTGATACTAAGTTTGTAACGCCCCAAAAAATGGGTCACGGAGCGTCACACGGTGCTTGAGGCTACGAGTAGCCCCAAGCTAACCCTTTGAGCCATTTTTATACATTTCAACACAAATCAATGGGGTTTCCATAAATAACCCTCAAATATCAACAGAGTAATCATCATCCAAGAATAAAAGAATTTCAGAAAGATAACAAAATATGACTTATTAGTCAACTCCCAACATCTATACTAGTTTAACAAGCCTCTAAGAAAATCAATACAACTAGCGAGTCATTGAGACATGCCCCAACTGACTCATACTCAGTTATTAAATGTAAACAATTCCTTGAAACCAACATCAGACATCACGTCCTCAGAATATGAGGACTCACCACAACAGAGGATGTAGAACAGCATGCCCGAAGAATCACTTTTGAACCTAAAACTGAGCACCTGAACCTACATTTTGAGAAAATGCAGCCCACATCCAAAGATGTGGGTCAGTATCATGGAAAGAAATCGAGTATATGGGGGTGTATGTAGTTGTATAAACATAATCATCATAAATAATTATAAGAAATATGAAGGATATATGAAACACTCACATAGCCAAAAGAAAATCATCATAATCATGAGAGGATGAAATAAGTACAATAACACATGTGAGTCATCATATAATTTGTCAATCACTTTCAGTTCATCAAGAATATCAATTCTCATAATGTAAATATCATTTAAATCTTTCAAAAGAATAACTTTCACAATTCCACTTTCAAATCACTTCACCATTCACCATAGACAAGGAAACACACACACACTGGGAGATCCTATAACCGACATAAACCATGTGAGCTACATGGAGTCCAATGTACAACCCACATTGGGGAGAGCCATCCTATCCTTCCCATCAGAGTAGGACTATCGATATCAAATCCACACAAACTAATGATCACTATATAAATCAGCCTCAGGCTCACTCTTATGGGGGCACGTAGTTATAGGGAAGTAAGGTCGCTTTATACCTCCCACTCGGTGCTAAAGATTTCTCCCAGACTTAGCTTAGATCATTTCAAAGACAATCCACAACAAAACAATTTCAGTAATATATAAATGTACATCGGGAGCCATCATGCTTCCCATCTATCAAAATCAACCACGTTGTGGATTTTTTCACACTCGAGTTCAAAACAATTCCATTAAGACCAAAAGGCCAAATCATTTAAAATATCTCAAATATTCAACATCAATGTTCTTATAACACACACTTTCTAAAAAAAATACAATTTCCAATGGGGATTCACGACCCAAATATCAAAATCATGATAAATATCATTCAAGATTCATGCTTTATATCACCACACATGTAAATTCATCTTTCAAAATTATAAACATCAATATTTCATAATAATCATCATAATATATGGGTTCATGCTTCAAATTCATAAAAATCAAATAAAAATCATGCCTTTGTAAAGAAGATTAATTTTGGGCACAAGAACGAAAGAGAGTTCTTGTTGAAAAACCCCACATACCTTGAATGATGAACTTTAGATTGATACTCATTTTTGAGATGTTAATCGTGCCTTTGAATAATGGTTCTTGGAGTTCTTGAGCTAGGAACTTGGAATCTTGAATAAATTTACAGAATTAATGGTGAACTTTGGAGGTTCTTGAAGTTGGATGTAGGAGCTTAGGGTTTTCTTTTTGAGGGAATTTGATGAAATATAACATATAATACTTCTAATAGGGTTTAATATAGGGTTTAAACGGATTTTGGGTGAGGGGGAATGACCAAAACTTCCTTAAAAATCAAAAACCTCTCAAATCTGTCCTTTGGTGGACTGTTTTGATAGTCTAAAGTAGATCAACCATAACGTTTTACTCCGATATTTAAATTGGATGAAACTAATTTCATTAGAAAGAGGACTCTCATATATTTCCATTGATATATATTATCTCACCCGATCATTGTGTACGAGGAGTTATGATCATTTGAAGTTGATCCAAAAATTCACTTTTAATAGGCTGAAGTAGATCGACCATAACATTTTGCTCCGATAGACAAATTGGATGAAACTAATTTCATTGGAAAGAGGACTCATAGAGATTTCTGTTGATATATAGTAGTTCACCCAGATCATTATGTATAAGGAGTTATGATCATTTAAAGTTGGAGAAAAAATACATCAGGCCTCAGTACTTTTTCTTGCACGTTTTACTGTTTGTTACTATTCACGGTTCAATCGGAATGTTCATAACTCGTCCCTCGGGTGTCCTTTTTGGATGATCCACATATCGTTGGAAATTTTATTTGATACTCTACGCAATGGTGGGTCATAATCTAAGACATTTTGAACGAAAAATTTATAATTCATTCTAGAAGATAGAACCCAATATGTTTACGCACAAAATTTCAATGAAAAAATTTTTGGGGTATTACAGATCTCGAGGTTGTTTCAGATTTTTTTTATGTTTTTACCCCGGTAGGTGACTCGATTATTACTAACAAAGTCTATAGGGGGTGTGGTATCTGTTGGTGGTAGGCAGACTTTGGTGGATTTGATTGAACTTGATATGGTGGATTTTGATGTTATTCTAGGGATGGATTGGTTACACTCTTGTAATGCGTCCTTGAATTGTCAAACCCATAAGGTTGTCTTTAGATTCCCTGGTTAACTGGTCATAAAGTGGGAAGGTGGCTCCCTAGTTCTTGGAGGGAGAGGGTATTTCTTATCTTAGAGCTCAAAGGTTAATCTCTAAATATTGTCTTTATCATTTGGTCTGGATTAAAGATTCTAACTCGGAAAGTCCTTTACAGTTAGTCTCCGTGGTAAATGTGTTTGCTGAGGTCTTTTAAATAATATTCCCAGTGTTCCTCCGGATAGGGAAATAGTGTTTGGTATTGATTTGGTACTGAAAACTCATCCAATATCTATTTATCCTTATAGAATGGCTCCTTCTGAGTTGAGGAAACTAAAGGAGCAACTTAAGGATCTTTTGAATAAGGTATTTATTTATCCTAGTCTTCAGTTGGTACAACATTGAAGGCTACTGGTTTCTTCTTTTCTTCCTTGTTGTACCTAATGATGTAATTTCATTCATATGCAATGAGATGACCTCGTAACTTATCATATGTCTTATTGTGAAGGTCTCTGTCTTCCAGAATGTCAACCTTAGTTACCTATGCTTTCAGGAGGCTTCTAACCAACTTCTGGACTTGCAGGTTGTAGGATAGTATAATACCCCATGATTTTTCCTAGCTTAAACTCATCCCAAAAATGTCAACCAGTAGATTATAGAATGAGTGTGTTTATTTCATATGTAATTCTTTAGATTTGGACTTTCCATGACGTAGGAAATTGAATTAGCTTTCCAATGATATAAGATTCGCCTAAATCCGATAATCGAGTAAGAAGTTATGGCTATTTAAAGTTCTAGTCGCAAAACACCATCATTTAGACCCTTAGCACGCTGAGGAGTGTTAAATCCTAATTGTCATTTTTCAGTGTCCCTCCATGATATTGGCACGTCGTGGAGAGGGCTAATTTTCTAGTTGTCAATTTTTAGAGGTCCAGCGCGATAATGGCGCATCGCACCACGTGCCAAAATGGCATTCCAAAGGGGCACCGTGATGACACCGTGATGACTCCGCATTGTAGAGTCTGCCTAGTTTCCAGTTGTTATTTTCCAGTGAGCCACCATGATAGTGGCGCGTCGCGGTGGCCACTCGGATCGGGAAATGTACGTTTTTTAATTCCGTATAAAAGTTTAAAGGGGGAATTTTGGTAAATTGCCCAACCCCTAATCCGTCTAAAAACAGAAGATTTATCATATTTGAGAGCACTTTATGCTCCATTCATCATTCTCTCTTAAACAAAATTGTAAGGCTTCATACTTCCTCTCCAAGAAACTCAAGAATTCCTCCATTAACTCTTCAAGATAAGTTAAGATTGAGGATTTCCAATACAAGAACACTAAGAATTCATCTCCAAAGCATCTATAGGAATCCAAAATTCGAGCCTTCCGTCAGATATCATCAATTAAGGTTGTGGGGTTCGAACAAGGATAATTCTTTCATCCTTGTGCCCAAAACTTTGTTTTATTTACAAATTTACTGCAATTTATATGATTTCCCTTGAAATTCAAGTTAGGGTTTATACCCATTATCATTCCTTGTACGATAATGAAATTTTCCATGATTTAGAAGTTGAAATACATGATTATGTTTATGTTTCCATGCATATTGCTGAAATTTTTAGATTTTAAGATAATTTATGAATGTTTACATTATCAAGTTTGGATTTTTAGATGTTTCAACATGAGATTGATGTTTGGGTCAATAGACCCCATTTAAAGATTGTTGTTTTAAGATTATTTGTGCTATAAGCACCCCATGACTAGATTATTTTTAGATTTTAGATAAAGAATCCACTTTATTTTAGAAGACTTGAGATTTAAAGAAAATCAAAGCATAGTTGGCATTCTGCAAAATTTTGTGTAAATTTTAAAGTGGATTTCTTAAGATTTTGAGCAGAAGCTTAGGAGTAGTATTTAGAACCGAGATGGTTAAGTTACTACGGTTTCATACCCTAGAACTACGTGAAACCATAGGTACAGATTATCAGATTATTCCCACTTCTATGTGGATGAATCAGATTGTGATCACACAGATTAGAATTTTCTATTCCGATGGCAAGGGTAGAATGCCCTACCTAACGGGGGCCAGTCGTGGGACTCCATGGATGCTCACATGGTGTATTGTCGGTTAGAAGAACATCCCAAAAGATGTCCCCCATTCATAAATAGTTTATTGATTTGAAGCGTTAAGATATATAGATTAAGTTTTCAGACTTCACTTAGCCTACGTGATTTGAGAAATGGAAAAGAACTACAAATTTCAAAACTAAGTGTGATGACTCACAAGATTTAGATTACAGGTTTTATTATTCATGCTTTACTTCTAGATTTCAGATTATTCAAGCCTAAGTGAGTCATTTACATTTAGTATGCATGATTTTATAAATTATGATGATATTATCTACTTATTGTATGCACCCCTATATACTCAGTACATCATCAAAGTACTGATCCACATATATGTCAATATGCTACATTGTCTCATAATGTAGGTTCAGGTGCTCAGTCTCAGCAGCGTGATTGATTTTTGAGCATCTCTTCTATATTCCTGCAGTTGGCGAGTCCTCATAGTTTGGGGACTTAGTTGCTTACACTTTTAGTTTATTAGCAGATGTTTCTTATTTTATTTTCAGACAGTTTGAGTCAGCTGGGGCCTATCCCAGTGACTCTTTAGATTCAAATAGTAGAGGCTTGTCGGACTACTAGTTTCAGTGTTAGACTTTTGATTTAGTATTCAGATTCTCAGCATTGTTTTACCAAGATTTATGAGATTCCTATGTTTTAGATAAGACTTCCACATCTATTATGTTTTCATACCCTTATATCCCTATTTTGAGATCCATATTTAGAAAAGGCAGCCAGGGTTAGTTCAGGACTACTTGTAGTTCAGAGCACCGTGTGGCATCTCGAGAATCAAATTTCAAGGTGTTACAGATAGATCATTGATGATAGGCGAATTTACACGCCTATATCAATATATTTTGCCCATATTTTAGCCTAGTTTTGAGAACAAATTATATATTTCATGCACTTTTAGTCCTTTTTCCTGTAAATGAGCTAACAAACATGATTAGGAAAGTTTCAGGTATAAATGATGCAAAATACAGCATTTTATGGCTTACTTGATGCAAAAGAAAGCTCACAAACGAAGTAGAAGGGAGTTGGACGCCTAAGGACCAAATCTGCTGCATGGAAAATCTGTCCCGGGCTAAAACAGCATTTCTGAAGACTTTGGGAACTTACAGACACAAAGCTGGATTTTTACAAAGATACATTAACCTAATACAATTAGGTTATGTATTTCACTATTCTATTTGGATTACGATATTGTAACCTTACCCTAGTACATTTGGGTCAAGGATTTCATTAGTATAGTAGAATTTGGCTATTTATTTCATTAGCTTAGTAGGAGTAGGATAGGAGTATTATAAATACCCTATCATGCTAGAGATTTTTAAAAAACTCCTCCCTTAGTGGAGAGAACAATTCATTCTTCACTTAATTCAACAATTAATTTTCTTCCATCCCTCTCATCTTCCACCACAAACACTTCTAATCTTTCCATTACTCAACAATTAAATTCCACAACAAGAGAATCGTTACTTGCTAGGGAATCACCAAAACCACACGCCTATCACCTACTTCTCACGCCATCAACCATGCAAATCATGATATCCTTCGCATTCATGGGTAACTAAACCTCTTAGTTGGGGTTATGGAAGCCGAATGAGTTACTATCTATTGCTGTGAGTTTGTGAGTTCGAGACACGTATATTGCTTATATCATTATTCTCTTCATCTTAATCTACATTCTTTGCAGTTGCAAACGCAAGAATACGCCAGTCTAACATTTAACTTGTTCGCGAGAAAGGTTATTTGTCTGGAAAAGAGATAATGTCAAGGTAGTAGGACACCCTTTCCTATTAAAAAGCTAGTGTCGTAACTGGACTAACCTCTTGGAGAATTCGTACCGTTAGACACGCTTTAAGCTCGCGAGAGTTAAAGTGAAATAGTCCTTGTTTAGGTCGCGAGACGCTTGGATTTACCATCGACTACAATTCTCTATAAGCAATTGCATGTCAAGACTCTACACACTCATAGCCAATAGAGACGTATACCTCAGAAGGTGGACATAACCCCAACGCTTCAATTCTCATTGTTTCACAACCTACGAAATACTCTCTTTTTACTTTGCTATTTTCAGCTTTTATTTCATTACTTTCGTTACATATTACAATTCCCCCCTTCTTACGAGACTTGCACTAAAAGTCTATTAATCTTGCTTACTTGTTGACCAAGCTATTCCCTGTGGGATCGACACCCAACCCAGGTTGGGTTCTATATTTGACAAACGACCGCTTTACACTCCCACGAGAGTTGTAGATTGAGCGTTATCAAAAATTGGCGCCGTTGCCGGGGAATACAAGTGTCAATCAAGTTCGTGATAATTACTAGACCCTTTGGTCAAAGATTCTCGTACTTTTACTTTTACTTTTAGTTTTTGTTTATTGCAGGTTTTTTTTTTTTTAGTGCATGCCCCATACTAGAAGTTCTGGTCAACCGTTATTACCAATCAATCCGAAACCACAACGAATTAGAAGAATGGAAGCACAAGCTGAAATCAACAGGATGGCTGCTCAACACGAGCAAGCAAGATTAGCTGCTCTTGCCGCTGCTCAAGTCGAACAACAAAACATTGATAATCCTGGGCGAGCAACAAATCCTGACGATGAAGATTTAGGTGATGACGAGTTACTAAACCCTAGGCGTGATGCTGAAATTATAACACCTGCCAATCGAAGAGGTCGACAAGCTCGGTATAGGTATGATCGCCAACCTTTGCAACCAGCTTTCGACGATGATGATGATGATCTTGATGGTGCCGGAGCCACTGGAGATATAATTCCACCACCATTAGCGCCCGGAGCCAAATTCAACATCACTAGCACCATGATTCAGTTATTGCAACTCAAGGGGTTATTTGATGGACTAGCAGGCGATGATCCGAATATGCATCTCATCAACTTTATTTCTACATGCAAGTCTTTTGACAATCCTAGTGTTGGTCAGAATGCTATTCGATTACGTCTATTTCCATTGTCTCTGTCTGGGGAGGCAACACTATGGTTGAATGGGCTGACTCCTGATTCAATTACAAATTGGAGGCAATTGAGAGACGCTTTCCTAGAAAGATTCTTTCCGCCATCCAAGAGGGCTCAATTGAGAGATGAAATCAGCAACTTTCGTCAGCTTCCCTCTGAAGCTCTTCACGAAACATGGGAGAGGTTCAAAACAAAGCTAACGAGATGCCCAAACCATCACATGACTAATGTTTACCTCATGGAGATCTTGTATAGAGCCTTGAATTCAGTAACTAAACCAGTGGTGGACAACGCAGCTGGAGGTTCTTTTATGGACCTTACCTTTGGTCAAGCAAGCAATATGCTAGATCGCATGACAAAGCAAAGTAGAGCTTGGCATACCAGGGATTCTGAGGTAGCAAGCCCCACTTTATCTATTGGCATGTCTGCAGACCAAAGAAGAAGAGAAGAAGAACGTGAGCAATACATGGCACACATGAAAACACAATTGGATCTTCTGACAAAGCACTTATTATCAGGGAAGACCGAAAAAGTGAAAGCTGTGGCGCTGAAAGGAAGAGACGAATCTGATTCGGAAGAGGAGGCCAACTACTTGAACAATCAGGGGGGTTTCCGTGGGAATGCCTAGGGAAACCAAGGTCGGAACTATTATGATAAATCTGGAAGCAAAGACCAAGGTAGTTGGAAGAAAAATAATGAAAAGAGTGGTTTGTACGTTCCCCCTGGTAGACGTGATACCACCACATCTAATTCTATGGAAGACATGATGGCTAAGTTATTGAAAGGAGTGGAAGCAACGAGTGCGGGAGTTAAGGAGGTGATTGATGATTTGTCCTCCATGAAGAAACTAGTTGATTCTCATTCCACTTCTATCAAGCAAATAGAGCAGCAATTGAGCCAACTTTCAGCAGCATTAAATCAAAGAAAGGCTGGCACCTTACCGAGCGATACTGTGCAAAACCCAAGGAATGATGGGTCATGCATGGCCATCACTACCAGAAGTGGTAAGGTGCTGGAAACTTCAGCAAAAGGCAAGCAAGTGGTTGACGAAGTTGCGGACATGGACATTACACCTAGTGACGTTACAAAAGGAGAAGAAGCCGCAACAACTACTCCCAACGTCAGGGACGTTTGACCTAGTGACGTGCAGCCTAAAAAAGTGGAAAAACAGAAGCAAGAGGAGAAAAAAACCGTGGAGAGAACACTTCCATACCCACCACCACCTTTTCCCCAAAGATTGAAGAAGGTGGCGGATGACACAAAGTTCAGCAAATTCATGAATATGTTAAAGCAGCTCAGCATTAATGTTCCATTGGTGGAGGCACTTGAACAAATGCCTGGGTATGCGAAATTTATGAAGGATCTCTTGACAAAGAAGCGGGCAGCAAGTTATGACTTGGCGGATAATGTTCATCATTGTAGTGCAATCGCTACAAGATCGCTAGTTCAAAAGAAGACAGATCCTGGAGCTTTCACTATTCCTTGCACAATTGGATCGTTGGATTTTGCTAAGGCATTGTGCGATTTGGGAGCTAGCATCAATTTGATGCCACTATCTATCTACAGAAAGTTGGGGTTGGGAGACCCTACACCAACCAATATGAGGCTCGTGATGGCTGATAGGTCGGTAAAACGACCTGTGGGTATCTTGAATGATGTGTTGGTGAAGGTTTCTTCATTCATCTTTCCTGCAGACTTCGTTATTCTGGATTGTAAGGAGGATTCTGAAGTTCCCATCATCTTGGGACGTCCCTTCCTTGCAACTGGAAGTGTGCTTATTGACATGAAAAATAATGAGCTTTTGTTTCGAATTAATGACGAAGTGGTACGGTTTGATATATTCAAAACAATGAAGCATCCCAGCGATATAAATGAGTTATCTGTAGTTGATGTTCATCATGAGGATACGAAAGCATTATCTATAGAGAAACAGCCTACTGTTGAGCCATTGTCTGTTGTGCCACTGAAAGTTGAGCATGAAGCTAATGAAGGTTATGAAGAACTTATGAGTGCTCTAACAGAAATAGAGCCTTATACTCCTAAGCAACCGGATTGTGATCTCAAGAATCAACCAAAAGCGAAGACTCCCTTTGACGAGCCACCAATGCTAGAATCGCAAGAGCTTCCCGATTATCTAAGGTATGTGTTCTTGGAAAGTAGAAATATACTTCCGGAGAGTACAGATGATTTAAGTGAACAGCACGTAGAAGCTTTCAGCTCTGCTCTGAAGAGATACAAGAGAGCTATGGGTTGGACTATTGATGATATAATTGGAGATTCTCCGGGAAAATGTAAGAGCCATCTTGAAGAAGATCGCATGCCCACAGGTAAGCCTCATTGTCGTCTAAATCCTTTCAGAAAACGATCCATCACTTACCTCGACGAAGTCTGAGTACTCGAGGTAACTACGTCGAGCCACGACAATAAATAAGGCGCTATATGGGAGGCAACCCATCGTTTTATTGTTTTATTGTTTTGTCGTTTTATCGTTTTATCGTTTCGTCGTTTTAGTATTTTTTTCTTTTTGATAAATGAAAATTCAAAAAAATAAGAGTCGTCCCACGACCAAAACTAAGGAGCTTGGTGGGAGGCAACCCATCGTACTAATCGTTTTCATTTTGAGCAAATATAGGTGCAAGAAGTATGCGACGAGGAGATTGATATCCATCAACAATTTGGACGCATTGTATGGTGAAATCGGTAAGTTAGGAATGGTGATGCATAAGGCGATGAATTGAGCCTTTCTCACGTCAAAATAGGCTTCGAGGAAGGCTAGGCCTTGGTAAAAATAGGCCACAAACGATGCACAACCTATTCTATAGCCTAAGGACTCGAAATGTAGTGTGCTATACACTATGCGCCGCCTATTCCTAGGTATGCTTTTGACTATGCGCCGCCTATGCTATGGCATTTGGTCTCAGTATCTCATGTGCCATAGACTATGCGGCGTATATGTCTACAAATGCCATAGACTATGCGGCGTATATGTCCCATTATGCCATAGACAATGCGCCGCATATGTCATTGATATGCCGAGTGATATGCGCCGCATATGTGGTGTTTTTGTCTCCAAATCCGATTGTAAATGGGTCATAACCCGACCCATACTCTTCCTATATAAAGGGGACTTAGTTTTATAACACAAGCACATTAGAAACAACCCTAAAGGCGCCGCATAACCCTCCAAATCTTCTCAAAATTTTCTTCTTTTGCTCTTCCAATTCACAACAACTTCTCCACAAGCTTCAAGCAAGTAAGTACTCTCTTATTCTTCATCTAATTATCGTAAGTACTATGCTGCTATGCTTATTATAAATTGCTAAATCATGTGGGATTGGATTATTGTTGCAAAATCATGTGAGTGAATATATACGTAGGGAATTCTTGACTTGTTTCCGACTTGAATTTTGTTTCAAAAGCATTGTTATGATATTTGCTGAATATATATGGCTATGAATATTGCTTAAGAGTGTTGTTTGGATGCTTACATAATCGACTATCCCGGCCATCGGGATAAGATTATAGTGCCTATCGACTTAGGAGGTTGTGCTTGTTGTACGAATAAAGATTCCATGTGGAAACCCCTATGTCATAGTGTTGCTATATCCACCATGAAAGTAGTCCACTGGCTGCAAATAAGTGATGCAATGCTGATTTTCTTGTTGGAATACAATCCTAAAACGTATGTCGACGAAATCTGAGTACTCGACCACTTTCACTTCATTGATTTGTGCTAACGAAACTAAGTGTGGGGTGGTACCCCTAGTGCTTTCATATAGATTGTATCAAGTGAGATTGTGCTGCAACTAACATTATTTCTAGTCTCAGGTACAATGGCACCTAAAGCGAGGCAAGGCAAGGAGAAGGCTACCACGTCCCAAAAGGGCAAAAAGAGAAGTCGAAAAGACCAAGGAGAATCATCCTCAGCACACCTACCCCACAGAATGTTTGGAATAAAATGGGTTCTTGAGGAAGAAGCCAAAGCATGGTACAGCAGCAACAAAGAAAGAAAATATGTGCACATCGACTTGATCAACAAGGAGACCTTAGCAAAGAAGGAGCCGCGAATGTTGGCAAAAATAATGGCTTTGAAGCTGGATTTCATCTTCCGCGACATGGGAGAGTGCAATCTTGACTTAACAAGAGAGTTTTATGCCAACTGGTCGCCGAACACAACAGGAAATGAAGTCAAAATTCGGGGCCAAGTGTTACATCTTACAGCGGATTGGATCAACTCTTTTCTTGGCTTACCTTCGGTCGACACTGCACCATTCAAAGAGTTGTACAGCAGGCCTCCTTACAGAGAAATACGACACACGCTTTGTGGAAGCAGATCGATGGCAAGATGGGGCAGACATAAGGAAGCAGGCCATCACAATACCTTCCCCTATGCTCCACTAAATAGGGAAGCAAGAATCTGGATGCGCATTGTCAACTCATGCCTTATTCCTGAAACTCAATACACCAAGATATCGAGAGATAGAGTGTGTTTGGTCTATGCTTTGATGACAAATGTCCCTATCAACTTTGGGGCAATCTTTCGATCTACCATGAGGAAGGCCAGACTCCACAAAAGGTCCCATTTCACATTCGGCAATTTGTTGACAGCAATGTTGCGGAAGGAGGATATCGAAGAGGAACCAGCTGACCACAAACTCCCACATAACCCAAAGAAGGTTGACCTCACCAAGGTCAAAGATGCTGAAACAACTCATGGAGTCAACCTTACTACTGTGGAGAGACATGCTCGTGATGAGAGTTTCTTCCGTCATCTCTATGGCATGACACGATTTACTATGATGAGTGGTGGACGTATTCCAACTGCTGAAGATCTCTAACAGCTGGACCACGACTACCCAATGAACATGCATGCACGGGAGATGTGTGGAGTGGGCGTATACTTTGAGGAACCTCTAGACGATGACGTGTCGACTGATGATGATCGATGCTTGCCTGATTCTGATGATGAGGAGAACTCTGACGACGACTCTTATGATGATTCCGACGAAGGGGGTATGACCCCCGACATTGATGAAGGGTCCGACTAACCAGGTTCTTCGAATTTATTTTCCACTGAGGGTAGTGTCCCGTCTAAGTGTGGGGTGGCAGAATCGCATGCTATACTTCTTTGTTTGCACCTATGTTTGTATGTTTGTTTGTTTACTTCCATTTTTTTGTTGTTGTTGTTTTTCGTTTGACGTTTTTTTAGTTTTTTTTTAGGAGTTAAATTTTTCTAGCTTCGCATGAAATTATTTTGATAGGCAGCATGAGATTATAATATGAGTATGTGCTACAATTGTGACTATTGAGACGTTTAGGCTCTAGTTGTGACTCATTATGTGATATTGTGTGATTCAATTCCTTCAATTGTTGGGTCGAGAGTCTATATTACTTCCAATCAAGTCGACCATGTGCCTTGTGTGTGTGAGGTAACAGTATATTCTATGTTTGTGGCTGATGCTAGAACTTGCCTGGTATGTATGCAAAGCGAAAATAAGGAGTGTAAGTTTAGGAGATGATTTAGGCATTTCTTTGGCAACCTATACATGTTTACCTTCAGTTTTACCTACCCATGAACATCATCCTAGTTAACCCTTTTTGAGCCTTTAGCCTATTTCTTTGACAACATTGTATGTAAGCCTAATCCATTTCTTTCAAGACCATAATTTGATCCAAAATCCTGAGTGCTTTAAAGTGAAAAAGTCATGTGACAACATAAGAGGAAATTGGGTGAGTATAATGGTTTAAATTGTAATGGTGCTTGAATGTGTTATGAAAAAGAAAGTGCTATCATAAGAGGTATGTTGTGAAAAGAAAAAGGAAAAGAAATCTGAAAAGTGAGTTGTGCTTAAAATTGAAAAACAAAAGATGAGAACAAGGGTGGAAGAATAAAATAAAGAAAGGTTGAAAGAAAAAAGTGTCAATGATACAATGTGATGTATTAAAGTGCTTAGGAACTTAGTCACTATTTCTGGCCAAAATAGCTGATCCTACCCGTCCCTTAGCCTACATTACGACCATCAAAAGACCTACTTGATCCTAAGCTTAGCATTCTGACATTTAGTAGAGTACTACATTAAGGGCATGCCTATGGTCATCAGTTGCTACATATGAATTCTTTGTGAGAGCGAGAGCAAGGATATTGTTGATACCCATGTTTGAAAAATATGCTATACTTGTGAGTGATTATGGGTAATATATTGTGAGACACACATGGTTGATGAGTTTTGGGTAGTTATATATGATTCCTTGTACCTTAACGTTTGCATGCGAGTTGACCACCATCACGAGTCTATACTAGAGGTTAAACTGTTTCTACTTATAATCGGGAAGTACTCTTTGTTGATAATCGTTGTGCTTGTCTTGACGAATGTTTTGTGTTGTTGTTCTAAAAACCCTAAGTTGATGTTTAGAAGGACATGATATTTTGTTCGAGGACGAACAAAGCTGCAAGTGTGGGGTGTTGATGATAGGCGAATTTACACGCCTATATCAATATATTTTGCCCATATTTTAGCCTAGTTTTGAGAACAAATTATATATTTCATGCACTTTTAGTCCTTTTTCCAGTAAATGAGCTAACAAACATGATTAGGAAAGTTTCAGGTATAAATGATGCAAAATACAGCATTTTATGGCTTACTTGACGCAAAAGAAAGCTCACAAACGAAGTAGAAGGGAGCTGGACACCTAAGGACCAAATCTGCTGCATGGAAAATCTGTCCCGGGCTAAAACAGCATTTCTGAAGACTTTGGGGACTTATAGACACAAAGCTGGATTTTTACAAAGATACATTAACCTAATACAATTAGGTTATGTATTTCACTATTCTATTTGGATTACGATATTGTAACCTTACCCTAGTACATTTGGGTCAAGGATTTCATTAGTATAGTAGGATTTGGCTATTTATTTCATTAGCTTAGTAGGAGTAGGATAGGAGTATTATAAATACCCTATCATGCTAGAGATTTTTAAAAAACTCCTCCCTTAGTGGAGAGAACAATTCATTCTTCACTTAATTCAACAATTAATTTTCTTCCATCCCTCTCATCTTCCACCACAAATACTTCTAATCTTTCCATTACTCAACAATTAAATTCCACAACAAGAGAATCGTTACTTGCTAGGGAATCACCAAAACCACACGCCTATCACCTACTTCTCACGCTATCAACCATGCAAATCGTGATATCCTTCGCATTCATGGGTAACTAAACCTCTTAGTTGGGGTTATGGAAGCCGAATGAGTTACTATCTATTGCTGTGAGTTTGTGAGTTCGAGACACGTATATTGCTTATATCATTATTCTCTTCATCTTAATCTACATTCTTTGCGGTTGCAAACGCAAGAATACGCCAGTCTAACATTTAACTTGTTCGCGAGAAAGGTTATTTGTCTGGAAAAGAGATAATGTCAAGGTAGTAGGACACCCTTTCCTATTAAAAAGCTAGTGCCGTAACTGGACTAACCTCTTGGAGAATTCGTACCGTTAGACACGACTTAAGCTCGCGAGAGTTAAAGTGAAATAGTCCTTGTTTAGGTCGCGAGACGCTTGGATTTACCATCGACTACAATTCTCTATAAGCAATTGCATGTCAAGACTCTACACACTCATAGCCAATAGAGACGTATACCTCAGAAGGTGGACATAACCCCAACGCTTCAATTCTCATTGTTTCACAACCTACGAAATACTCTCTTTTTACTTTGCTATTTTCATCTTTTATTTCATTACTTTGGTTACATATTACAATTCCCCCTTTCTTACGAGACTTGCACCAAAAGTCTATTAATTTTGCTTACTTGTTGACCAAGCTAATCCCTGTGGGATCGATACCCAACCCAGGTTGGGTTCTATATTTGACAAACGACCGCTTTACACTCCCACGAGAGCTGTAGATTGAGCGTTATCAATCATCCCTAGAGAGTTTTGCTCATATATAATTTTGCTAAATCTAGCAAATATTGTTTCAATTTTCACATTATCTTCAATTTTGAATAGCTCATATTTATTGACCAGGGCAACAATCTTTGACTTTTTGACTTTGGTGGTTCCTTTATCAATTACCTCTAATTTTTCTCATATCTCTTTTGTAGTCTCGCAGGTTGATATCTTTTCATATTCTTCTCCATTAACTACACAAAAAAGTAAACTTATAGCTCGTGCATTAGTTTGGAGTACCTCTTATTATTCTTTGGTGACCTCGAAGCTTTCAAGGTTTTCTATATCGATACTTCTTGATTCTTTGTCTATATCCTTCTGTTTCTCCTTGAGTCCTGAAATTGGATTTGGTCCCTTCTTAATGACAACCTATGCTTGGAAGTTATTTGATTAGACAAAGATTTTAAATCTGTTCTTCTAATAGGAGTAGTGTTATCCATTGAAGTATTGTGGTCTTGTGGATGAATGGTCTTCTTGAAGAAGAGCGTCGGGACTTTGATAGTTTGCCATTTGATCTTTGCTCTTGTTCAGTTAATTAACACTATTGGTGAGACTTGCTCTAATACCAATTGAAATTCAAAAGGGGATGAATTAAAAAATTTTGTGAGTTGACTATTGAGTCTTCACAGTCGACTTGCCTGCAAATCAATACACTTCATAAAATAGATTAGATTTAAATAAATAGACAGGTGAATAATCAACTTTAAAGTAAATACACGAAGATTTATCCTGGTTCGGAATACCAATGTGGTGCCTACTTTTAGTCCCTTTGGGTTTCAAAGTTTCCTTACATATTTCAAAGTCAAGCTAGAGTACAATGATGATAAATAAGTTTCAAAGATGTATTTTATTGTTCAAATCTTGTGACACAACTTCAGTTTGTATTACAAAGTTGACTCGATCTTATTCTTTATATAACTATTGTAGACTAAGAAGTACAAAACTTTGTGAGACTAAGATTATAATTCTTTCTTAAAGTTGTGTGGTGTCTTCAGTCCTTTGTTTTGGCCTTCATAGTCTTCTGTTGCATCTGATTCTTTTCTTTATGAGGAAACATAAGGGATTTTTTCTCAATCAAGGATTTGGGCTGCTTCTTTGCTTGAGGGAGTTTGCACTTTATGGTAAGTCCATACTCAGTATGATTTTTCCTTCTCACAGCCATACATGTCCATATCAGATAATTTTATGTAGAGGGTGTGATCTTCTTTTCTTTGGTCTTATCGTGAGGTTCATTCAATCATCCTTTGATTTTCTTATCCATTGCGATCTTTAGTTGATGTGGTTTTTGTTGCCTTGTCTAACGAGATCCTTAATTGGTGTGGCTCCATATTTAATACCGTCTTATTTGAGGAGATATTTCTTGTCTTGTATGAGATATCCTCCCAATATTATATATATTCAATATCCTTTATGTGAGATTTCCTTCCATCATTAAAGATATTCAATATCCTGCAAATGTCTACTCATTAGTTTGTATTATTAAAACATGAAACGTAAATATAGAAGGCTAACAGTACGTTAGGTGACTCATTAGGTCCTCGACTTAATTCTAGGGCTTCCCTTATTGTATTTGTCTTTAGAAGATATATTGACCCTTGGTGTGAGGCCAAACTTAGTGATCTGGGATGGTAGATTCGTAAGAGAAAGAGCGGTGTCTCAAAAATCATAACTGAAAGTTAGTAAAAGAATGGAAGCAAATGTTTGGGGGTTGGTAATGAGTCTAAAAGAATGCATGTTTTCTTTTGAATATATAAATTATATTTGTGTAATTTGATTCGAGTCAATCAATGAGGCTTATTAGTACGTGTGGTGATGTTACTCTTACTATACCCTTTTTGGGGTAAAGTCTTTTGCAAGGATTAATGTTGGTTTGTGGGTACTCAAATAGTGATCCTTCAACAGCTCTCACTTCTCTCACTAATGGTGGAAGTTGTGTCCAATGTTAGTTTTCCTTTAGTAGCTCTTGTACCTATTTAGAGTAAATCCTAAGATAGTAATAATTGCATACTATTTTACAAGGATTTTTTGTAATAAAATTAGTTTCATTATTTAATTAAGACTTCCAAAGGGATAAAAATGGGTTCTCCTATCTGTGCGGGTTAGAATAGGTACTCCTGATGGGTTAGAATAAGTGCCCTCACAATCAGATAGTTAGGTTGTGACATACACTTAACGAACTAACTGCTACAACTAACTCATTTCTTTGTATATTTCATAAGGATATATATTACGGAATTTTACCTTGGAAAGTCACATGACAACAACTCCAGCCGTTAAATGTTATAAACAGTTTCTGGAAAAAGAAGAGACTTGAATCGGTAATGTACTTGAGAAGACACTACCTCCATTATAGGGGTAATTATTTGAATTTATGCACAAGGGAAAGATAGATGATGGTGAACGTCTATATCATTTCACAATTCTTTGTGCGCCCCCCCCCCCCCCTCCCTAATTTTTATTGGGATGTGAGGCGTGAGTGCAAGGGTGGCTCAAACCTGTTAGTGGCCTAAAGCCAAAAATAAATCAGAAGCCTTAAGGTTTTGAAAAAAACTAATATTTTTTAAAAAAATTAAAGTCTATTCCTTAAGATACAAAGTTGTTAATGTATTTCTTACCAAAGTATTTCGGGAACTCCTTTCGTTTCAATATGTATGTCTATTTTTATTTGACACGGTGTTTGAAGTTTAACAAAGAAAAAAAATCTTCAAATCTTGTATCTTAAACAAAGATATATATTCAAATATTCTTTAACATATTGTCAAAAAATTAAAACTAAAAAGTTGACAAAAATAATTTTTTCCTATTGAAATGAAGTAAAAATAAAAAAATAAATAGTATAAAATATTTCTTTTTTAAAAAACTCATATAATAAATTTATTATTACTAAAAAATGAGGCCCCTCAAACTGGGGGCGTTGCCTTATTTTTAAAGGCATAGTGCCACCCCTGCGTGAGTGGGGTGCCACATATAAAAATGGTCCTGTCTTTGTCCTGTGGTAACTAAAAGAATTTCAAAACCATGGCTTATTTTTTACTCCCTCCATTTCGAAATAAATGAATTGTTAGATTTTGACATACAGATTAAAAAAAAAACATCAAAGACATAAATTTTTATTTTTACCCTTGAAGTCTCTTTTACCCAAAAAAGAAAAAGCTGCAGTTTCTTTTGCTTGTCAAATCACAAGGGTAATTTTAAAAAAAAATCAACGATTCACTTATTTTAAAACATCAATAAATACCCCAATAATTCATTTATTCCGAAACGGAGGAAATATTATTATTACTAGTATACGTACCCGCGTGATGCGTAAGTGATGTAAAAATATCTATCTATAATCATTTAAAACGCCGATTATAATATCAGATTGTAAAATCACATTAAATTAAATAACTGCTAATTGTATTAATAAATATTGTATGATATAAAGTATTTATTACTTCAATAAGTATTATTATTCAAATATTTTTATAAGGGTATAATAACTGAAATAAGAAGATATAGGTCACATTTGACAATTATTTTAAAGAGTTTTTTAAACAATTAATTTTTGAAAAGCAATAATAATTTTTTATTCGAAATAAAATTGAACACAAATCGTATAATTTTAAACAATATGCAAAGTATGCTATCTCTCTTCATTATTTTTTAAATTTGACATACTATTTTATTTACTGTCTAATTTATATAATAATTTTTAAAATAATTCTCAAATAGAAATATATATTTATATACTTAGTTACAATAACTCTAAAATGTTTATTCGACCCCTAATGAAATGATTTATTGCCACAAATATACAAATAAATTAAAACTCCTATAAAATTAATCATTTTTAATATTGCATTTTTTTATTAATAAATCTTACGAATATTTTTTTAATGTTCCGTAGTTATAGTTAAAAACAATATAATAAGGTTAGATTGAAGCAATTAGATTTGAAAGTCAAATGTTCGATATATCATAGATGAGTATCTACTTTTCATTATGTAGAATAATATGTTATGAATAATAACAACAAAAAAGGGATAAAACCATCGAATCCATCCATCGGTTCTTATCAAGGAAATCAAATGCATACTTTTTTTTCCTTTGCTTTTCTCTTTGTATATTTACTCATCTTTTCCTTTCTCTTTTTCTTAATGCATATTTGAATGATACTTGTGCACGTTCATTATTTAAAAAGAATAAATATCAAGTTTTCTTTTTGTTTTCTCCCCTAACTTCCCAATAATAAAGTTGATATGATTCATAATCTTATAAAATAGTTGGTAATAATTAATTATAAGTTTAGACTCTTAATGCATGCTTATGATTCTTGGTCCTGCAAATGATATAAATGTTATGATCAATTCTTCAATATAAAAATAAACATGAAAAGCATCAAAATTATTAGAATCAATTCACTATATTTATTCTTGTAGTTCTCTTTTATCACATAAGAAAAAAAAATGAATCATTTTGATGTTTATGAAGAAAAGATCGCATAGATTTTTGGTAGGATTCTACTTGTATTTCAATCAGAATTGTTTTTCTCTAATCTCTTCTAATCATAACTCATCAACCTGCACATTGTATAAATTATGAAATGTTAGAAGTCCCAAAAATATAATTACAATTGTGAATACAATATATCTATAGTTCTCATAGCAACATTTTCATAGACATGTTATAGAAAATAAAGAGTAAATATCCATATTTAACCGTACTACTTGACATAATTAAGGAATAATGTTTCTACTTTGAGTTTAAATTGATATAATCAACGTTTAGATTACTTTGCAGTAAAACAGAAACAATTAGAAAGAGAACATAAACATTCAAGTAAAGCATCTAAATAAATTAGGAGATTTTATGTAATGCAAGAAATAATATGAATATAACCTATACAATAACAACAATAACATTGAAACACCAATAAAATAAAAAATTAATCTATAAAAAAGAAATGTTTTGAGATTAAAAAAATTGAGCATTCTTCTAATAGCTACTCCTACCGTCATGATGATTAGCAAGATATTGGACCTAGTACTAAAAATTTCAAACTCTACAAAATTTATTATAATTTGTAGTGCATGATGAAAACAGAATGAGAAGAGAATAAAGTTAAACTTTTGACATTGATAAAAGAATATATAGAGGAGTTGGCTTGTGGTAATTGATAAGGATAAATATGGGGAGATACAACCACTTTCAGATTTAAAGGAACTTCCAACTGTGGGTAAAAGTTTACTAAATTGTAAATAGAAATTCCATTGTGTTTTTATTCATTTATTTTTCTTTTTGCATTAAAAACGTGATTTACTTATTTGTGTGTGATAGTTATGATTTTTTAAATTATTATTTTAATATTTAATGTTAATGATCAAAACTTTTTTTTGAGGGGGGTGTGGATAACTAGGCTCTGATACCATTTTGACAGGGGGTGCGGATAACTCGGATATAAATAGATTTATTATAACTTTAATGGATCTATTTTTATTTGTGCGTGGATATTTCTAAATATTTTTATTTTTATTTTTATTTTTATCGATGTTCATATCTTGGGGGTGATTAGATAATATTTGATTAAAAGCTTTACTGTAATATGCTTTAATTTTTTTTCTTATTCTTTGTAATTTTTGTATATTATTTTGAATGTATTCTAAATATTCTATATCTTTTGTTCTAAAATATTCAATTAAATTCCCTTTCATAAGTACTTCTGTTAATCTAATTTCTTCCATATCTTGTCTCCAATATTTTAAATATTCATACTTTATCATTTTTTCCTAAAGTAGTTGTAATATTGCAATTTTCTTTGTAATAATTTATTCTAATTGTACTATATCTGATATTGAATTCTAGGTTATCTATTTCGTTAATTATCCTGTCTTTTTCTTTTATAAATAATTCTATGTTTAAATTATATTCAAAACTATATTTTAATTCTAGTTGTTTCATGGTTTTATTTATCCAAATTAATCTTTCTTTTAATTGTTCTCTTCCTCTTTTAAGCTGGTTTCTATAATTAATTTCTTCGTATAGCCAACTTTGTTTTTCTCTAACTCTTTTAATATATTCTAACATTTTTAATATGTATAATATCCATCTGAATAATAACTATTATTATTTGAGTAATAACTATCTGAATAATATAAGCTAAGATCATGCATATCTTCTAACCATTCTAGACTTAATGATTCTTTATTAAATATTTTTTTCCATATTATTTTCTTTATGTCTTCTATTTCTAAGTCTTTAATGATATATAAAACAAGTATCTTAATTTCATCAGATATATAGCTTGCCATATTGTTCATATGATGCTTAGATTTTAGGGGTTATTAAATGTTTTATCATAATATTTACTGGTTATTTGTTTTCTTCTTAATAATTCTTGCATGTTTTCATTAAGGAATTCTATATATTTTATATCAATAGTTCTCATATGTTTTTCTAGATTTGTTTTCATTAGTTTTTCTATTAATCGTATATTTTTTATATCCATATTTCAATATTCTAAATATACGTTATTTATCATGGTTGATGTGTAGGTTTGGTATGTAGGTATTTGTAAGAGTAGTTAGGTAGGTGTGGTATATAATTTATTCTAGTCAAGAAATATTTGTCAAATATTTTTTCCCATATGAATCTACAATTTCTATATCCTTAAGTACATACAAAATAAGTATTTTAAATTTATCTACCAATTCATTGGATAAGTAGGTAGTCATTCTTTTTCACATGATGCTATTTCAAAATATTCCTTCCAAGCATATATATAACAAAATATGATCATCTTAGATTATTATGTACTAGATTATTTTTAAATAATTATGTTACTCTGTCACTATTAGCATGGTAATCTAGATACTTTTCCCTTAAACGACGCCTCTACACTGGTTACTCCCCTATCACGGCTTTCTTGCCTCACCGGTTTCACCTTTAGGATGACATAGTTCTTAGAAATTTTTCTCCTTTTCCTCTTTGCTAATAAACTTTGTAACATATTATTCTTCAAATAATTCTACTACATAGTAACTAATATGAACTTATTTTATCATATTATGATTGTTAGGAATTTATGAATTTAACTGTTCATAATCATAAATGAAAATACTTGTTCTGGTAGGTTTGCTAATTCTGGGCTTTGTTAATACATAGCTTTTCTTTTGAAATATATCTGTTTTTATTAAATATTCAAAAGTTGTTTGTGTACAAGAGAGAAGGCTTGCTTTCAACACATGAAAGTCTTGCCTTTAACTTAGCCGGATGGCTTACATATTTATAGGAGAAAAAGAACTACTTACTATTTCTAACTTTATATCTGTCAGAAATTAAAAGACTAATAATGGTCCTAGGTCCTACGATTATACACTTGTAAAAAAAAAGTAAAATGGCAAGTTCCTAAAAAGAAGAAAAGTCAAAAAGGCTATTCTAGCCTACATAATAAGAATAGTAAATGTTTACATTATTTACGTATTTCACATTTCTCAAAGTTATCTTATTCTCCATATGTCATTTTCATATTTCAATGCTTTGTCTTCTTATCTTTCTATTATTGCTCTGTGTCTTTCTATCTTTTGTCCTGTATCTTCCAGCTATCGTCCTTTTATTCCAATTGAACTTCTGGATAATATTATCTTCTCCATTACATCTCGAACATAGATGGTCTAGATATTTGTATCCAATTAACTTGCAATATCTTGTTAATAATTCTTCTGAAATAAATCCCTTCCTAATTGCTCTTGCAGTTGGTTGTTTTTCTGAATTAAGTAGTGTCAAAATCCATTGTCTAGCTTCTTCCATATCTGACTTTCGTAGTTCTCTTGAATTTGAATAAATCATTTGATGATCTCTGGAATAATAACTCCATATTGGGTTCCCATTTAGGTAGTTATTTGCTAATTCTTGGACAATTGAAGATATTCCAATAATTTATTTATTTGCATAAAAATCAGGTATCTCAACATTAGGTATTTCTGTCTATTGAACAATATCTTCCGGTATAATCGTATCTCTGGTTAATCCTATTTTTACAATTTATATAATATCTCTGCTGGTGTAGTATAAAACTTTATAAAAAATAGATTTCCTTTGGTTATTCTTTTATAAGTGGTGAATGCTCTATATAATTCTAGTATATGTGTTAGTTCATTTCCTTCATAGGTGTATACAGTATTTAATAATCCATAACTGAAACAAGTTTTAACTAAGCTAGGGTTAGTTTTCGGTAGTGCGATTAACTTGTTGTAACCTTGTAATCTTTGGGTTATATAGTTTGTGTTTGGTTCTTGGATATCTGTGGCTCTAGGTTTAAGGTTTAGATAAGTCTGTATTTTATGGATATTTTCTATGTATGCTCGGGTTATGTGGTTATAGGATTTTCTATCTTGGTTTAAACTTTCTCGATATGTGGTAGTTTGTGGGGGTATGAACAATGGTTCTTTTTGTATTTTTGGTATAAATGGTTTTTCAAATATCTTGTTCATGTTCATGTTCTCATATCCTTGTCCACTAACTCCTTTGTTTGTACTTGCAATTGTAGATTGATAAACGTTAAGGGTTTTATGGAGTGTCCCAACATCTCCTTTTAGCTCTGGAATTTTGTTGTCGTTCTATCGACATAGCTCTGCACACTGCTGAGTTAGCTGATTCATAGCTTTAGACTTCAGTTTAACTTCATTAGTCTTTAGATTTTCTATTTCACTACCCATACTGTCCACTTTCACTAAAAATGAAGTTAGGATTTTGAGTATCTTTTATAAAGCATCATTTTCTATTATATCAGTCTGTGTAGCTTTGTCTTGATATGTAATCTGTAATGACATTCTTGTTAGTTTTGATTACTTCACTTGTAAATGTAAAATTTAATATATTTAATACTAGACTCTGAATTTCCTTTGTCGTAACTGAATTTTGTATTTTCTTTGTTAACCACTAACGTACCTGTGTATTATCTGTTCGTACAATAAACTTGTTATATACAATATATGGCTCAAATGCTAATAAACATTTATATAATGAACATAATTCTTTTCTATTTATTTATCATTTTATCTATGTTTCATTAAACGTACCTGAGTAGTATCTACAATGATGTTCTAATTTTTCTTCTTCATATCTATATTTAAGTACTACTTCATAACTATACTCACTTGCATCTGCTTCTACTATATATGTAAAAAATTTATTTTCGTTTGAGAATTGTAATTTTGGTAATTCTTTACAAAGTATTTTTATTCTCTGAACTTGGTTTTTATCTTCTTCGTTGTAATTATATTCTACATCCTTTATAAATTTTTTCTGTAATGGCTTTAGGTTCTCTGCTAATTTTGAATATATTCTTACTTGGTTTACTAATCCTAAAAATGATTGTAATTTTTTTTTTGTATCTAATTCTTCTTTTGAATTTATTATTTTTTGTACTATATGTTGTTGCATTTTTACTCCACTTTTATCGATTTGTATTCCTAAAAATTCTATCTGGTTTTTCATAATTTCGTCTTTCTTTTCACTTAAGCTTATTCCCGATTTTTATATTATATCTGAAAATTATTCTAATAATTTTAAATGTTCCTCTTTAGTTTTTGTATATAGTAGTATATCGTCTATGTATACTATAAAATTAGATAATTATTTAAAATAACTATCCATAAAGTGTTGATATCTACCTGGTGCATTTTTGTATCCAAATGGTAACACATTCCATTCATAAAATCCTTGTGGTACTGTATATGCAGTTATCTTTTTAGATTTTTCTTCTAACTTTAAATGGTAAAATCCTGATTTACAATCAAATTTACTAAAGTAATTATATCCTTGTATTTGTCTTATTTTTAATATTTTATTTGGTATTGGATAATTATATGTCATAGTTTTTGCATTTAGGTTCCTATAACCAATGACCATTCTACTTTTTCCTCTTTTTTGTTCACTATGTTTATTTACTATAAATGTTGGACTATTGTGTTTACTATTACTTTTTTGTATATATTATTTTTCTAATAATTCATCTATATGCATTTTAAATTCTTTTAAATCATCAAAGTTATATGTTAATGGTTTTTGGGTTATTATGTTATTTTTATCTATTAGCTCAATTTTTACAGTAGTTTTATGTTTTCCCCATCCTTTTAATGGATCTTCACTGTATAATCATCTTAATCTTTTCTTTATTATTTCTACCTTATCTACTGAAAATAAAGTTATTTCTTTTTTATTTATCAAAAATACGACCAGTTCTATTGTGTCTTCTGTATTTTTTATATTTTCTAACTTTTGTGTAATTTTTTCACTTCCTTTTATCCAATCAGTTTTCTTTCTTATTTTATTGATAACTCTTTTTGCTCTTACTTTTTGTTTACATGGTGTTGTAAACCTCCAATCTATTTTAGTTATTATATGTGGGTATAGTTTATCTAAAAATGACATTCCTAAAAGCATATCTTTTGATGTTAGTTCATAATTATAGATTTCTTCTATTGTTATTATTTTATCCCATATCTGTATTTTTACATTTTTAGCTTTATATGTAATTAAACTTCCTTCATTATTAAATCCTTTGACTACTATTGGTATTTTAGCTTATCCCATTTACCTTCTGGTAAAC
Organism: Capsicum baccatum var. pendulum; assembly: GCA_030864225.1. NCBI lineage: Eukaryota > Viridiplantae > Streptophyta > Magnoliopsida > Solanales > Solanaceae > Capsicum > Capsicum baccatum. The sequence continues at coordinate 153,280,396 of CM061555.1, read as the reverse complement.
AGTTGTATCTACATAAGTTTGCTTCTACTCCCATATCTATCATGGGTTTATAATACCTATTATAATATACTTCTACTATTATTTTTACAAGTACATATATTTTCATATCATGTCAAAGCTCTTTTTATTAATAATTTTTCTTTATTATATGTTATAGATAATTGTGTATGTTCTATATTATATGGTTTTACTTGTTCTAACCATTTTATTCCTAATATTATGTCTGTTTTTTTGCATATCTTCCTTTATTTCAAATTCTATTTTTATTTTTCTAACTCTTATTATTATTTCTTTTTCTGTCGTATCCTTAATGTTTCTTAGACTCCTTGGTAGATCTGGGCATATATTACTATTAGATTTTATTTCTTCATTTTTTACTAGATATTTTGCTATATAATTTTCTTTTTGTCCTGTGTTTAAGAGTATTAAATATTCTTTTTCATTTATTGTTCCTGTTATGTAATATTGCGTTAAATTAACTGTTGAAGTTGTTTCATAATTTGTTCTTTTTGATGAGCTTGATGATTTTGGTTTTTCATAAGCTATTCTTTTTTGTTGTGCTTATTCTATCATTTATTATTTTCAAATCTTCTTCTATATCTATGTCTTTGTAACTATAATCATTATTATCAATTGTCTTTACAAATTGTTCGAAAGAACTTTCTATTTGTATTTTATTAATTTTATTTTTTCCCGTTATTTAATGTTTTATTGTTAATACATATAGATTTTTACATCTTGCTGTAAATATTTTACTTCCTGGGTTAGTTCTATTCCTGATATTTTCCAATATAATACTAATAATTTATCTATAATTTTATCTGTTATTGCTACTGAATAATTCACACTTATTATAAATTTAAATTTTTGGTATGTTAAATTTCCTTTTATGGCAGTTATTATACGTTTTTCTATAGGTTTTATATTTCTATCATCTGCTAAATATAATTCTATTGGTATATCTATTCCTTCTCTAAAATATGCTTCTATCAATATCTCTGTTCCTCCAAGGTGTACAAATTTTATTGGGTCTTTACTTTTTATATCATTTATTTCTTTATTAATTATTCTTTTTGTTACTAGTGGTATACTAGCTCTTCTTTTAGCATATCTACAGTCTATTACATGTTCTTTTTGGTTTACTACATAGTATTCTTCTTTTCGTCTACTAAATATGTTTTTTATTGTTGGTATTTTAAATATTTTTTCTACACCTAAATCTAATTCTTTTCCTTTTATTTTGTCAAATATATTGTTATCAAATATTATTTTTTGATCAGTTCCTTCTTCATTTAAATATTCTTCCTTTGTTATTATTTTTATATCTTCTTCTGTCATTTGGTATATTTTTTTTATCTTCTTCAGTCATTTGATTCATCTAAATAACTATCTATTTCATTATCTGTTTCATTCTCTGAAATTTCATATATACTATTTTCACTTTCTAATTCGTAATCTATTTAATATATTTGCATGTATTCTGTATTTTCTATCTTCATTTCTGATATTTGTTACTTTTGGGGGGTTTTAGGCATTTTACAATCTCTAGCTAAATGTCCTAGTTTTCCACAATTATAACAAGTACATTCTTTTATAGATTTCTTTTTCCTATATGGTTTTTATGTTTATAAATTTTTACATAATATCTTTTTCTTTGTTTCTTATACTTTTATTTTGATTTTTTGAATTTCTTATATTTATTATGTCTTTTTCTTTTCTTATAATATCTTTCTTCACATCCAAATTGAGGAGCTATTTTATCTTTGCAACATACTAAATTTCTTATTAATGTTTTTTTCCATTTTTATTTCTTTTCTATATTTTTCACATAGATTTCTATACCATTGTTGTAAACATTTTATTCTTTCTCCTAGGGTATCTACTATTTTTGCTTCATCCCAACTTTTTATTATTTTTAAACTAAATGGGTCAGGTAATTTACAAAAATATAATTTCCTTATCTCCTTACTTTTCTCTGTATTATATGTTCCTTTATAATAATATTCTTTAAATGCGCACGTATATTCATCTATATACCACATATTACATATTGCTAATTTTAACATTAAATTCCTATTCATATCTTTCTCTTTATTTTGTTCTTTTTCTGTTGTTATACTCTAAATTCATCTCTTATAGCTACTTCATATTTTTTTCAATATTTCTGTTGATGATATTTTAGTAATTGTTGATGTTCCTTCTATTTTTTGTCAGATCTTAATACTTTTTTACTTGCTTCCGCTAGGTTTAAAAACCATAATTTTACTGTTCCTATTAATGTCCTTTCTATATATTCTGGTGTATTTGTCGTATCTATATTATTATCTAATAATTGTTTTGACATGTATCCTGCTCATAGTTGTATTGTTTTATTTGTGTCTATTACACGGTCTAAATCTAAAAAGTTATAATTTTTATTAATTATTTATTTTGGTGTCCATTTATTAAATTTATTTTTTAAGTCATATTTTTTAAACTTATCTTTATAATAATATGTAGGTTTTCTTATTTCTGATGTACTAGGTATTATGTTTTCATCGTCTTCTTTATTAAGAGTATTTATTTCTGTGTTTGTATTTTCTAAGTTTTCTCTATTAATTACTTTTTTTTTTCATTAATTTCTAACTTTTCTGTATTTGTTAAGATTTCTGTATATGTTTCACTATCTTCCGAATCATAATTATCTGTTTCTTCAGCATCTATTATATTTATTTCTAATTCACTGGTTTCTGATTCTTTATTGTTTATTTCTAATTTTTCTTTAAATTGATCGATCTAGTTTAATAATTTTTGTTCTTTATCATTTTTCTTCTTTTTCTTTCTGTCTTTTTTCATACAGGTCTTTTAGTATTTGTAGTTCTTTTTCAAGTTCAGCAATCTTGTTATTTTTAATTTCTTCTGTTTTTTGTATTTCTTCTGTAGTTTGTAGTTTTATCTTATCTATTTCCTTTTTTCTGTCTATTTCTTCGTTTCTCTTTCTATTCTTATCATGACTGCCAATTTAACTTCTAATTTTAGTTCTTCTTTTCCTAACATTAAATATAAATGTTCACCTATTTTCTTATATCTTCTTCCTAAATTAGAGAATACTATTTTTATTTTTAATCCTTCATGATTTTCATATGTTTTTTCATCTATTATAAATTCTTCTTTGTTCATTTTATTTATTTGATAGTGTATAGATCATGTTGATATATGTATTCTAGACTATCTATTAAGGATTCTAAATATGATATTTCTTCCTTTTGTGCATTTATTGATTTTTGACATATTCCTACAATCATATTATATTGTAGTCTTTCCCTTCTTATTTTTAATTCTTTCCATTTTTCAGATATTACTTGTTTTAGTTGTTTATATTTTTGGGATTTTGTTACGTTTTTCATCTTTACAATGTTTAAAATATTTTAGTGGATACCGAAATCTGAATTTATCATAATTAGTTGGTATATATCTCATTATTAATTTAGACTCATAACATTTTTGGATGACTAACATATTAAATATTCTATTAATTATCATACATATTGTATACCTAACAAATTAAATATCTTTGACATTCTTTTCCTACATGCCATAAACATGTCATAACTAACAAATACGTACCATCATTTGATTTTTCTTTTAAATAACTAGGCTCTGATACAATTTTGAGGGGGGTGCGGATAACTCGAATAACTTAAATAGATCTATTATAACTCTAATGGATCTACTTTTATTTGTGCGTGGATATGTCTAAATATTTCTGTTTTTATTTTTATTTTTATTGATGTTCATATCTTGGGGGTGATTAGATGGTATTTGATTAAAAGCTTTACTGTAATATTCTTTAGTTTTTCTCTTAGTCTTTGTAATTCTTGTATATTACTTTGAAGGTATTCTAAATATTCTATATCTTTTGTTCTAAAATATTCAATTAAATTCTCTTTCATAAGTACTTCTGTTAATCTTATTTTTTCCATATCTTGTCTCCAATATTTTAAATATTCATACTTTATCATTTTATCCTAAAGTAGATGTAATACTGTAATTTTTTTGGTAATAATTTATTCTAATTGTATTATATCTGATATTAAATTCTAGGTTATCTATTTCGTTAATTATCCTGTCTTTTTTCTTCTATGAATAATTCTATGTCTAAATCATATTCTAAACTGTCTTTTAATTCTAGTTGTTTCATGATTTTATTATCCAAATTAATCTTTCTTTAATTGTTCTCTTCCTTTTCTAAGCTGGTTTCTATAATTAATTTCTTCGTATAGCCAACTTTGTTTTTCTCTAACTCTTTTAATATATTCTAACATTTATAATCTATATAATATCCATCTGAATAATAACTATTATTATCTGAGTAATAACTATCTGAATAATATAAGCCAAGATCATGCATATCTTCTAACCATTCTAGACTTAATGATTCTTTATTAAATATTTTTTTCCATATTATTTTCTTTATGTCTTCTATTTCTAAGTCTTTAATGATATATAAAACAAGTATCTTAATTTCATCAGATATATAGCTTGCCATATTGTTCATATGATGCTTAGATTTTATGGGTTATTAAATGCTTTATCATAATATTTACTGGTTATTTGTTTTAATCTTAATAATTCTTGTATGTTTTCATTAAGGAATTCTATATATTTTATATCAATAGTTCTCATATGTTTTTCTAGATTTGTTTTCATTAGTTTTTCTATTAATCGTATATTTTTTATATCCATTTTTCAATATTCTAAATATACGTTATTTATCATGGTTGATGTGTAGGTTTGGTATGTAGGTATTTGTAAGAGTAGTTAGGTAGGTGTGGTATATAATTTATTTTAGTCAAAAAATATTTGTCAAATATTTTTTCCCATATGAATCTACAATTTCTATATCCTTAAGTACATACAAAATTAGTATTTTAAATTTATCTACCGATTCATTGGATAAGTAGGTAGTCATTCTTTTTCACATGATGCTATTTCAAAATATTCCTTCCAATCATATATATAATAAAATATGATCATCTTAGATTATTATGTACTAGATTATTTTTAAATAATTATGTTACTCTGTCACTATTAGCATGGTAATCTAGATACTTTTCCCTTAAACGACGCCTCTACATTGGTTACTCCCCTATCGCGGCTTTCTTGCCTCACCGGTTTCACCTTTAGGATGACATAGTTCTTAGGAATTTTTCTCCTTTTCCTCTTTGCTAATTAACTTTGTAACATATTATTCTTCAAATAATTCTACTACATAGTAACTAATATGAACTTATTTTATCATATTATGATTGTTAGGAATTTATGAATTTAACTTTTCATAATCATAAATGAAATGACCTATTCTGGTAGGTTTGCTAATTCTGGGCTTTGTTAATCCATAGCTTTTCCTTTGAAATATATCTGTTTTTATTAAATATTCAAAAGTTGTTTGTGTACAAGAGAGAAGGCTTGCTTTCAACACATGAAAGTCTTGCCTTTAACTTAGCCGGATGGCTTACATATTTATAGGAGAAAAAGAACTACTTACTATTTTTAACTTTATATCTGTCAAAAATTAAAAGACTAATAATGGTCCTAGGTCCTATGATTATACACTTGTCAAAAAAAAGTAAAATGACAAGTGCCAAAAAAGAAGAAAAGTCAAAAAGGCTAGTCTAGACTACATAATAATAATAGTAAATGTTTACATAATTTACGTATTTCACATTTCTCAAAGTTATCTTATTCTCCATATGTCATTTTCATATTTCAATGCTTTGTTTGTTGCTCCGTGTCTTTCTATCTTTTGTCGTGTATCTTCCAGCTGTCGTCCTTTTATTCTAGTTGAACTTCTGGGATAAAAATATCTTCTCCATTACATCTCGAACATAAATGGTCTGGATATTTGTGTCCAATTAACTTTCAATATCTTGTTAATGATTCTTCTGAAATAAATCCCTTCCTAATTGCTCTTGCAGTTGGTTATTTTTTTGGATTAAGTAGTGTCAAAATCCATTGTCTAGCTTCTTCCATATCTGACTGTCGTAGTTCCCATGAATTTGATTAAATCATTTGATGATCTTTTGAATAATAACTCCATATTGGGTTCCATTTAGGTAGTTATTTGCTAATTCTTGAGTAATTGAAGATATTCCAATAATTCATTTATTTGCATAAAAATCAGGTATCTCAACTTTAGGTATTTCTGGTTGTTGAACAATATCTTCCAGTATAATCATATCTCTAGTTAATCCTATTTTTACAGTTTGTATAACTGGTTTGATCTCGTCATATAATATCCCTGCTGGTGCAGTATAAAACTTTATAAAAAATAGATTTTCTTTGGTTATTCTTTTATAAGCGGTGAATGCTCTATATAATTCTAGTATATCTGTTAGTTCATTTCCTTTATGGGTGTATACGGTATTTAATAATCCATAACTGAAATAAGTTTTAACTAAGCTAGAGTTGGTTTTCAGTAGTGCGATTAACGTGTTGTAACCTTGTAATCTTTGGGTTATATAGTTTGTGTTTGGTTCTTGGATATGAGTGGCTCTAGGTTTAAAGTTTAGATAAGTCTATATTTTGTGGATATTTTCTATGTATGATCAGGTTATGTGGTTATAGGTTTTTCTATCTTGCTTTAAACTTTCTCGATCTGTGGTAGTTTGTGGGGGTATGAACAATGGGTCTTTTTGTATTTTTGGTATAAATGGTTTTTCAAATATCTTTTTCATATTCATGTTCTCATATATTTGTCCACTAAATCCCTTGTTTGTACCTGCAATTGTAGATTGATAAACGTTATGGGTTTTATGGAGTGTCCCAACGTCTCCTTTTAGCTATGGAATTTTGTTGTCTTTCGATCGACATAGCTCTGCACACTGATGAGTTAGCTGATTCATAGCTTTAGACTTCAGTTTAACTTTATTAGTCTTTAGCTTTTCTATTTCATTACTCATACTGTCTACTTTCATTGAAAGCGTATTTGAGTATTTTTTCTAAAGCATCATCTTCTATTATATCAGTCTGTGTAACTTTTTCTTGATATGTAATCTGCAATGACATTCTTGTTAGTTTTGATTACTTCAATTGTAAATGTAAAATTTAATATATTCAATACTAGTCTACGAATTTACTTTGTTGTAACTGAATTTAGTATTTTCTTTGTTAACCATCAACGTATCTGTGTATTATCTGTTCGTACAATAAACTTGTTATATACAATATATGGCTCAAATGTTAATAAACATTTATATAATGAACATAATTCTTTTCTATTTATTTCCCATTTTATCTCTGTTTCATTAAACGTACCTAAATAGTATCAACAATGATGTTCTAATTTTTCTTCTTCATATCTATATTTAAGTACTACTCCATAACTATACTCACTTGCATTTGCTTCCACTATATATGTAAATTTTTTATTTTAGTCTGGGAATTGTAATTTTTGTAATTCTTTACAAGTATTTTTAGTCTCTGAACTTGTTTTTTATCTTCTTCGTTGTAATTATATTCTACGTCCTTTTTAAATTTTTTCTGTAATGGCTTTAGGTTTTCTGCTAATTTTGGTATATATTCTCTTACTTGCTTTACTAATCCTATAAATGATTGTAATTTCTTTTTTGTATCTAATTTTTCTTTTGAATTTATTATTTTTTGTACTATATGTTGTTGCATTTTTACTCCGCTTTTATCTATTTATATTTCTAAAAATTCTATCTGGTTTTTCATAATTTTGGCTTTTTTTTTTGTTTCCCAAGGTATCCCCACAGCCGGCAGCCATGAGACTAATCCTCCATTCCTCGGCCAGCACATATTGCGGTAGGGAACTAGCCACAGAGTTTGCTCCATTCGCCCGAGGCGGGGATCGACTTTCTTTTCACTTAAGCTTATTCCCAATTTTTCTATTTTATTCGTAAATTTTTCTAATAATTTTAAATGTTCCTCTTTAGTTTTTGTATATAGTAGTATATCATCTATGTATACTATACAATTAGGTAATTGTTTAAATTAACTATCCATAAAGTGTTGATATCTACCTGGTGTATTTTTGTATCCAAATGGTAACATATTCCATTCATAAACTCCTTGTGGTACTGTATATGCAGTTATCTTTTTAGATTCTTCTTCTAACTTTAAATGGTAAAATCCTGATTTACAATCAAATTTACTAAAGTAATTATATCCTTGTAGTTTTATTTTAAATATTTTATTTGGTATTGGATAATTGTATATCATAGTTTTTGCATTTAGGTTCCTATAATCAATGACCATTCTACTTTTTCGTCTTTTTTGTTAACTATATTTATTTACTATAAATGCTGGACTATTGTGTTTACTATTACTTTTTTTTATATATTATTTTTCTAATAATTCATCTATATGCATTTTAAATTCTTTTAAATCATCAATGTTATATGTTAGTGGTTTTTGGCTTATTATGTTATTTTTATCTATTAGCTTAGTTTTTACAGTAGTTTTATGTTTTTCCCATCCTTTTAATGGATCTTCACTATATAATCGTCTTAATCTTTTCTTTATTATTTCTACCTTATCTACTGCAAATAAATTTATTTCTTTTTTATTTATCGAAAACACGACTAGTTATATTGTGTGTTCTGTATTTCTTACATTTTCTAATTTTTGTGTGATTTTTTCACTTCCTTTTATCCAATCTGTTTTCTTTCTTATTTTATTGATAACTCTTTTTGCTCTTACTTTTTGTTTACATGGTGTTGTAAACCACCAATTTGTTTTAGTTATTATATGTGGGTATAGTTTATCTAAAAATGACATTCCTAAAAGCATATCTTTTGATGTTTGTTCATAATTATAGATTTCTTCTATTGTTATTATTTTATCCCATATCTGTATTTATACATTTTTAGCTTTATATGTAATTAAACTTTCTTCATTATTAAATCTTTTGACTACTATTGGTATTTTTAGCTTATCCCATTTACCTTCTGGTAAACAGTTGTATCTACATAAGTTTGTTTCTGCTCCTGTATATATCATAGGTGTATAATACCTATTATAATATCCTTCTACTATTATTTTTACAAGTACATATATTTTCATATCATGTCAAAGCTCTTTTTATTAATAATTTTTCTTTATTATATGTTATAAATAATTGTGTATGTTCTATATTGTATGGTTTTACTTGTTCTAACCAATTTATTCCTAATATTGTGTTTGATTTTTGCATATCTTCCTTTATTTCAAATTTTATTTTTATTTTTCTAACTCCTATTATTTTTTTTCTGCCATATCCTTAATGTTTATTAGACTCCTTGGTAGATCTGGGCATATATTACTATTAGATTTTATTTCTTCACTTTTTACTAGATATTTTGCTATATAATTTTCTTCTTGTCCTGTGTTTATGAGTTTTAAATATTCTTTTTCATTTATTGTTCCTGTTATGTAATATTGAGTTAAATTAACTGTTGAAGTTGTTTCATAATTTGTTCTTTTTGATGAGCTTGATGATTCTGTTTTTTCATAAGTTGTTATTTTTGTTGTGCTTATTCTATCATTTACTATTTCCAAATCTTCTTCTATATCTATGTCTTTGTAACTATAATCATTATTATCAATTATTTTTACAAATTGTTCGAAAGGACTTTCTATTTATATTTTATTAATTTTATTTTTTCCCATTATTTTATGTTTTGTGGTTAATACATATAGATTTTTACATCTTGCTATAAATATTTTACTTCCTGGGTTAGTTCTACTCCTGATATTTTTCAATATAATACTAATGATTTATCTATAGTTTTATCTGTTATTGCTACAGAATAATTCACACTTATTATAAATTTAAATTTTTGGTATATTAAATTTTCTTTTATGACAGTTATTATACCTTTTTCTATAGGTTTTATAATTCTATCATCTACTAAATATAATTCTATCGGTGTATCTATTCCTTCTCTAAAATATGCTTTTATCAATATCTCTGTTCCTCCAAGGTGTACAAATTTTATTGGGTCTTTACTTTTTATATCATTTATTTCTTTATTAATTATTCTTTTTGTTACTAGTGGTTTACTAGCTCTTCCTTTTGCATATCTACAGTCTATTACATGTTCTTTTTGGCTTAGTATGTAGTATTCTTCTTTTCGTCTACTAAATATGTTTTTTATTGTTGGTATTTTAAATATTTTTTCTACAATTAAATCTAATTCTTTTCCTTTTATTTCGTCAAATATATTGTTATCAAATATTATCTTTTGATCTGTTCCTTCTTCATTTAAATATTCTTCCTTTATTATTATTATTTTTATATCTTCTTCAGTCATTTTGTTTATTTTTATATCTTCTTCAGTCATTTGATTCATCTAAATCATTATCTATTTCATTATCTGTTTCATTCTCTGAAATTTCATTTATACTAGCTTCACTTTCTAATTCGTAATCTATATAATCTATTTGCATGTATTCTATAATTTCTATCTTTATTTCTGATATTTGTTTCTTTTTTGGGTTTTTAGGCATTTTACAATCTCTAGCTAAATGTCCTAGTTTCCCACAATTATAACAAGTACATTCTTTTATAGATTTCTTTTTCCTATATGGTCTTTTATGCTTATAATTTTTTACATAATATCTTTTTCTTGGCTTCTTATACTTATATTTTGATTTTTTGTATTTCTTATATTTCTTATGTCTTTTTCTTTTATAATATCTTTCTTCACATCCAAATTGAGGAGCTATTTTATCTTTGCAACATGCTAAATTTCTTATTAATGTTTTTTCCATTTTTATTTCTTCTCTATATTTTTCACATAGATTTCTATACCATTGTTGAAAAAATTTTATTCTTGCTCCTAGGGTATCTACTATTTTTGCTTCATCCCAACTTTTTATTATTTTTGAACTAAATGGTTCAGGTAATTTACAAAAATATAATTTCCTCATCTCCTTACTTTCCTCTGTATTATATGTTTCTTTATAAGAATATTCTTTAAATGCGCACGTATATACATCTATATTGCACATATTACATATTGCTAATTTTAACATTAGATTCCTATTCATATATTTTTCTTTATTTTGTTCTTCTTCTTCTTCTTCTTCTATTGTTATACTGCTAAATTCATCTCTTATAGCTACTTCATATTTTTTCAATATTTTTGTTGATCATATTTTAGTAATTGTTGATGTTCCTTCTGTTTTTTTGTCAGATCTTAATACTTTTTTATTTGGTTCGGCTAGGTTTAAAAATCATAATTTTACCGTTCCTATTAATGTCCTTTCTATATATTCTATTGTATTTGTCGTATCTATATTATTATGTAATAATTATTTTGATATGTATCCTGCCCATAGTTGTATTGTTTTATTTGTGTCTATTACATAGTCTAAATCTAAAAAGTTATAATTTTTATTAATTATTTTTTTGGGTGTCCATTTGTTATATTCATCTTTTAGGTTATATTTTTTAAATTTATCTTTATAATAATATGTAGGTTTTCTCATTTCTGATGTACTAGGTATTATGTTTTCATCGTCTTCTTTATTAAGAGTATTTATTTCTTTGTTTGTATTTTCTAAGTTTTCTCTATTAATTACTTTTTGTTTTTCATTAATTTCTAACTTGTCTATATTTATTAAGATTTCTGCATATGTTTCACTATCTACCGAATCATAATTATTTGTTTCTTCAGCATCTATTGTATTTATTTTTAATTCACTGGTTTCTGATTTTTTATTTTTTATTTCTAATTTTTCTTTAAATTGATCTATCTCGTTTAATAATTTTTGTTCTTTATCTTTTTTTTCTTTTTCTTTCTGTCTTTTTCCATACAAATCTTTTAGCATTTGTAATTCTTTTTCTAATTCAGCAATCCTACTATTTTTAGTTTCTTCTAGTTTTTGTATTTCTTCTGTAGTTTGTTGTTTTATATTATCTATTTATTTTTTCCTATCTATTTCTTCAATTTCTTTTGCTATTCTTACCATACCTTTTAATTTAGTTTCTAATTTTAATTCTTTTTTTTCTAACATTAAATATAAATGTTCACTTATTTTCTTATATCGTCTTCCTAAATTGGAGAATACTATTCTTATTTTTAATCCTTCATAGTTTTCATATGTTTTTCATCTATTATAAATTCTTCTTTGTTAATTTTATTTACTTGATATTGTATAGATCATGTTGATATATGTATTCTAGACTATCTATTTGTAATTTTAAATATGATATATCTTCCCTTTGTGCATTTATTGATTTTTGACATAGTCCTATAATCATGTTATATTGTAGTCTTTCTTTTCTTATTTTTAATTCTCTCTGTTTTTCAGATATTATTTATTTTAGTTGTTTATATTTTTAGGATTTTGTTATGTTATTTATCTTTACAATGTTTAAAATATTTTAGTGGATACCGAAATCTTATTTTATCATAATTATGTGGTATATATCTCATTATTAATTTTTCCTTATAACATTTTTGGATGACTAACATATTAAATATTCTATTAATTATCATACCTATTGTATACCTAACAAATTAAATATCTTTGACATTCTTTGACAACATGCCATAAACATGCCATAACTAACAAACTCGTACCATCATTTCATTTCCTTTTAAATAACTAGGTAACTCATACATATACCATCTTTACCTTTTAAATAACTAGGCTCTGATACCTTTTAAAGTTTCAATTTTAAGTTTAATTTTTAATGATAATTCTTGTTTTTGTGGTGATGACACATGTTGTTTTTGCTTCTGTTTTTATATATAGATAGATTTTTTTCTATCACTAACATCTTAATTAATTAAAGCTTTCTCTACTTCCCCAATTAGCTGTTCAACAATTCTGCATAATGTTGATCAAAAAAATAATTCTGCATAAGAACATTTGAAAAAAGGTTTGGTCTGTAATATCCCATTCTTTTCCCTCCGAGCCTAAATGATATATATATATATATATATATATATATATATATATATATATATATATATATATATATATATATATATATATACTCCATCCGTTCAAAAAGGATGACCTACTCTTTTTTTTAGTCTTCTTAAAAAAGAATAACTCCTTTCCTTTTTTAGCAACTTTTTAATTTTAACTTTTCACGTGGCATGTTTAAGACCGCAAGATTGAAGGACATTTGGTTACATTTGACATATCTTTAATTTAAGACCACAAGATTCAAAAGTCTTTTTCATTTTCTTAAACTCCGTGTCAAGTCAAACTAGGTCATTCTTCTTGAAATAGAGGAAGCGTGTATATATATAGAATAGTGTACGTAAATTGTACGTGTATCATGCATTTTTACGAACAAACGTATAAATTAGTTGTGCGTCTGTTGTTTTATTAAGTGCAAAAATTTTAAAAAAAATCATAAAGTTTTTCAAGATAAGAAAATATAGTTGATTAAAGAAAAATTTAGTCATTTATATATTTAATAATAATAAATTAAAAATTCTATTTCACTTGAAATGAGATGATTGATAATAATAGAGAATACATAACTTAATTTAAAACATAAATCGTAACAATTTATTTTAAAATTTTGTACATATTTAAAACACTTTGATAAGTTATAAGTAGAGAGTAAAATTTATACTACTAAATTTCAAACATTTCATACATATAATATGGGCCCAAACCCGTCATTAATATGGCCCAAACCCGTCTTGATTTGTTTTGATTAACTGGGCTTAAGACAAAAATGATTTTGATTTCTTGTTGTGTAGCTGTTTATATCTCTTTTGTGAGTTTACATTGGTGTGTAGTGTTTAAATAAGCATTTTTTTGGAAGCTTTTGACTTGATTTTGAGTATTTCAAAGTGGGTTCTTCAGTGCTTCTAGATAATTACTTAATTACTATAGCTTTACATATAATGTGTCAGGTATACTTAATCTTGCCAATTTTAAATGTCTTGATGTTTGCATGTCAGTTGAGATACTTTGATTGTTTCTTGAAATATCTCTAGATTTATTTATGCATGTATTGCTTTATTTGGTGTTAAAGTTTGTGCTCTTTTTTGGTCGATGCTGGAACCTGTAAGTTCTTGTCCATCTAATCCATACCCAGAAATCTAAATCTATGCATGGAGTTTGATAAAGAGTTGGACCACAAATGTCTATGAAAAAATATTTAATTAAGAAAAAAATATGATGTACGTTTGTGAAAATAGTACTATATATAGTATTGTATAAGAAAGAAGAAGATAATATACTTAAATATAGGAAAGTTGAAGTATGAACCTTTATTTGAGACCAAAAAGGCAAAGGAAAGTATAGTATATATACTATTCACAACTTTACTTTTTTCTGATATGGATTTATAGATTGTGTACTATACCAAAATCAGGTGAAAATGGTAGATATGGTTGGATTAGAATGCTTGGCGCTGAACTACGGTTTGATTTTTATTGGTTTCTCAATTAGTCTCTTCATTGGAACAGAGTTTGTCATCAAGCATTTTGGGACAGGCTATTGCAATGGTATGTGATGATCTTCTCTAAAAGTTAAATATGTTAAATTGATATAGTATGATATAGTATGGCATGCCTCGATATGATATTTCAATGTTTACTGCCAAGTGTACGATTTTCCTAAGAATTCACTTGCCTTTTATTTTCTGAGTCTTTTCATTGCCTGCTTTATTTTTCCTACATCGTCTAAGGACATTAATTCTATTTTTGAAAAAATATATCATATATCTAGATGTTATCATCTAGGAATTGTTGCTACTTGGTATAGTTCATTTCTGGACACCAACATGCTTTTACTTTTGTAAGCCTTAGTTATTTAAACTGTTGTTTTCTTCCATTGTTATTTATTGAAATCCTATTGAATATACAACGAGGTAGCTATAACCTTGAGCAGCGAGCATAAGTTACATATGCTACTCCTTGAAAACTCATGTTATGGGTTATGTTAGCTTTACTGTGGTCTGCATATTTTGTAAGATGTGAAGTTTTTTGTTCTTTAGCTGAAAAGTGGTCTAATAGAAAACTCAAAACATGTAAACTTGATGATATCATGAGATCTTTTTTCTTAGAAGAAGCTAAAAGATAAAACTTTCCACATGTCTTGAAGCACTTCCATAGCGTTTTATCAGAAAGTGAAATAACAGCTCTACGTCGAGTTAGTTTCAATTGTAGCATCATCTATGCAAGTTACTCTTTCTAACAAACTGATCATATTATTTCTGTTTCTCGTTCAATCTTGGAATTCCACTTCCCAAAGTTCAATATTTTCATACATAGATTCTAAATTGCTCAGAGTTATAGATATCATCTTTCAATATTTTCCATAGCTTCCCAATGAGATAATGCAACTTGTTAATTTTTGTTACCTTGCATTCACCACTGGTAGCGAATTCTTTCCACCAGTATCTCAATTTTAGAGTTTGCAGACTTAAATCATTCATGTGTATTCAAGAGACTCCACTTTGCCTAGGGATATATGAAAGATGCAAAACCTCAGACATCTCCATGTTAAACCAAGCATCTGTTTGCCAAGACCAACCAAAGAAGAACATAACAATTCTTTGATTTTGAATAACCTACAAACACTTGTTAATACAACCCTGGCAGATTGTACAAAGTATGTTTTCTCAAGCACTCCTAATTTGAAGAAGTTGGGAATATGTGAAATAGTCGAGTATACTTATCCAATCCAGATTCCCTAGAGTGATTTTCTCTACACATCTGAGAATCTGTAGTCTTATTGTAGTGAGTCAGTTTTAGCCTTGTGGTCAGATTGCGTTAGAAGTCTTAGTATCCTATCTCAACTCGAGACATTAAATATTGTTGGATTGAAACCACCCATACAAGTACCAAAATTAGCTACTCATCTGGATGCACTTTCAGAGAATCTTAAGAAATTGACTTTGAGCTTCACTTACTTTCCATGGGAGAGCATGATCTCTCTATGTAGATTACCAAATCTCGAGGTAATCAAACTAAAGAATCATGCCTTCACAGGTCCAAAGTATGGAAACATGTGTTGCACGTTTATTCAAAATAAATACTTGATATAAATTTTGTATTACAAATGATAAATTTTAAACGTACATATATTATTGACTTTTTATGCATTGTGAAATAAGAATCAAAACATATAAAAAAAATAACAATTCATAAGTTGAGATTAGAAATCTAAATTTGATGCTACTTTCATGAAATATACAATATTTTAATTTAAAGATAAACACATACTCGAACAAATATAACTTAGATATAACAAAAGTATTTATCTCATAAAATTGACTATTAGGCATGAAAAATAAACAGCAATATATAGAGATAAACACCTTAACTCAGTCATAACTAACAACTAAACAGTCCAACTTTTAAAATACACATCTAGATACATCTTGGGGTTTGCTGATTCATATGTGATTGAAAATAATAGTTCTCTGCTAAGGGGATCTATCGTGTCTCTACAAACTTTTGAGTATTATCTTTTCTACTTTGATTACCATTTCCCCACATGCTGATTTTTTCAATTTGAATGACAGTTTAGAGAAGGTTCAGGTTGACCTATTCTAAAGACATGTGTTGGAATATAAAATTCTCGAGACCGAAAATAATAATCGAGATAAGAAAAATACAATAACAATCGATTTATTGATTTCAATAAGTGAGTGTTACAATATCTATGATTCCTCTGATTCGTCTTTTCAACTATAAATTCAAGGGATTCGAGCTTGATCTTGAACTTTAACTTTAACTTGACGGATTTGATCTTGACTTGTTCTTGAATCCAAGGGCTTGGTAGTTGTGCTTGAATCTTGAGGTCTTGATCTTAAACTTGAACTTGATTTTTTTTTTTAGAAAAATACTACAACAATTGATTTATTGATTTCAATAAGTGAGTTTTACCATCTCTATGATTCCTCTGATTCTCCTTTTCAACTATAAATTCAAGGGCTTCGAGCTTGATCTTGAACTTTAACTTAAACTTAATGGATTTGATCTTAACTTGTGCTTGAATCCAAGGGCTTGGTAGTTTGTTCTTTAATCTTGCGGTCTTGATCTTAAACTTGAACTTGATTTGAGACTTGATGAACTTGATCTCGACTTGTACTTGAATTCAAGGGCCTTTGAGCTTGTTCTTGAATCATGTAGTCTTGATCTTGAAGCTTGAACTTGTTTTTGAATCTTGAACTTGTTCTTGGACCTTGAACTTTTGATCTTGAAATCTTGAGCTTGTTCTTGAACCTTGAACTCTTGATTTTGAAATCTTGAGCTTGTTCTTGAATTTGTAGAGAAATCTGCTGCTTTGAATCAGGAGCTCTCCCTTGCTTCTTATTAAACTTGTTGGTCCTATTTCTGAATTATGAGACCCCTGTTTATAGTTGTAGGAAGTAGAGAGACATGATAAAAATGAACTTCCTTTGACCAATCAGATTTAAGTGACATGGCATTTCTTATGGGCATTTAATTTACTGCATCATTTTGACACATGGCATGGTCCTATTGGCTCCTTCACTTGATTTGGCATGCCACATCATTTGACACATGGTGCTTATTTGGGCCTCTAGAATATGATAATATCTTGGGCTTAGTAAAGTGGGCTCATCATTTGTAGTCTAAATCAATGGGCTAGCCCACTAAAAAATTGGACTTTAATTAAACCCATATATGTTTAGACTTAAATAATTAATCCAGTTATATTAATCCGCAATATTTATTTGGGACTAATATATTTTAAATTTAATATAATTCAAATTTTGTACGGATTTAATTTAATAAATTTAGATCGCCCACAAATGCCCCGTACTTCAAGACTTGTCGAGACATTTAATATTTTGGAGACTAACCTTGAAGTATGATTATTTAAGTATGTTTTCTTCGTGCTTCAATGATCCTCATACATATGAATACCTTATTCAAAAATTTAAAGCCGAACCATATTGATATTGTCTCTCAAAACTCTCTCATTTTTTTTCCATGAATCTCTACACTTAAGACCCATTGGTGAGGCATGATATCCAATTTCAAATAGATTTTGGAAGACTTTTTCATCGCCTTACTTAATCAGGAATAAAACTCTTCTGATTTGAACTTAGATTGGAGAAGCAAAGAACCTCCAATTTGAATTTGTATGGGAAAATAAAATAATCTCCAATTTGATTTGGAGATGGAAGCTATTCCAATCTGAATTTATATTGGAGAAGGAAACAATCTCCAATTTGAATTTGGAGATGGAAGCTATTCCAATGTGAATTTATATTGGAGAAGGAAATAATCTCCAATTTGGATTTAGAGATAGAAATTATTTCAATCTGAATTTATATTGGAGATGGAAACAATCTCCAATTTGCATTTGGAGATGGAAATTATTCCAATCTGAATTTATATTGGAGAAGGAAACATCCATCCTACAACTCTATAAAAGGAGGTAGTTTTTACACTTTTTCAATATCAATTTTGGAGTTTCCAAGTCATCAATAATATTGAGGTAATTTTCTTTGCTCCCACTTTTCTCTTATTTTCATCACTTTTTTTAGCACAGTATGTTAGTGGTAGAAAATTCATATCTCATTGTAGTAATATTGCAATCATAATCCGTTTGATGTTCCAAAAACTAGACTTCAATATCTACAACATATCCAAAATTCAGAATTAAACTACTTCACTATAATTCTTGATAATTTTTTGAAGTTATCCTTGAATTTTATCATGCTGGAAATTTCAGATCTGCGCACCTCTATTAAAATCTTCATATCTCAATGTAGAAATAATGAAATCATAAGACGCTTGATTTTTATGAAACTAGACTCAAATATATATAACATATCAAAAATTCATGATTTAATACTATAAGAATTATTTTAGACAAAATTTTGAATTTGACTTTAAATTTTGCCATGCTGAAAATTTTAGATCTGCGCGTCTTCACTAAAACTTTCATATCTCAAAGTAGGAGTGATGAAATCATGAACCGCTTGAATTTTTCGAAATTAGACTTAAAATATATAACATATACAAAATTCATGATTTAAAAACTTTATAATTATCCTAGATAATGTTTTGAATTTGCCTCTGCCTGCTGATATGTATTCAATTTCAGGTTTGCATGCCTTCACAAGACAAATCATATCTAGGTGTGGGAGTGTTGAAATTGTGAGTGTCCTTTTTTCATTGGAAAGAGAACTAAAATATTTACAACACTTTTGGTATGCGAGCAAACTCAAGGGTGTAATTTTATCCATCTTTGCCGATCGAGATACTCGTCATATTTAGGTAAGCATTCCTTTTTTTTTTTCGTTCCCCTTTTTCTTTCTTCTTTTTTTTTTTTAGGTGAACTATGAGATTTTGTTCAAGATAACGTCTTTTAGGTAAAGGATATAGTATTACGATGAAAAAAGATAGATATCCTTTCCTACCAAAAGTAAGGTAATCCTAGAAGGTAATCTTACGGTGCATAGGAACGACTATTCGTCTCCGCTATAAGAAAAGGTAACTTTATGGTAATCTTACACCACATAGGGATGGCTACTCATCCCTACCATAAGAAAGGTAACTTTGTGTTAATCTTATGGAAAAGGTAAAGGGTAACTTCATGGTATTCTTATGATAAAAGTAAAAGGTAACTTCATGGTAGTCTTATGGCAAAGGTAAAAGGTAACTTCATGGTATTCTTATGGTAAAGGTAAAAGGTAACTTCATGGTAGTCTTATGGTAAAGGTAAAAGGTAACTTCATGGTAGTCTTATGGAATGAAGAGATGGCCATTCGTCTCCTCCATAAGGAAAGGGTAATTTCAGGGTAATCTTATGGCGAATTGGGATGACTACTCGTCCGCGCCATAAGAACTGGTAAAAGGTAACTTTATGGTAATATTGCGGTGCAACAGGATGATCACTTGTCCTTGCTATAAGAAAAGGTAAAAGATAACTTTATGATAATTATACGATGTAACAGGATGACCACTCATCCCCGCCATAAGAAAAGGGTAATTTTAGGGTAATCTTATGGTGCATCAGGATGACTACTCATTCCCGTCATAAGAAAAAAAGGTAATTTCATGAATATTAAAAGGTAAACTCAAGAAGGTTAGAAGGATTTAAATACTTCAACTTATAGATCAAAGCACCCAATGACTCCAACTTTCAAACTCTGAAAACTTCAATATGGCAGACTTGAGACTTCAACTTATAGTCGAAGAGCATCTGAAGACTTCAACTTTTAGACTTTGTGAACTTGCAGGTTTCAATATGGTGTAGTTGAAATATCCAACATAAAGACTTGGTGATTTTTCAGATTTCAACTTATATGCATAGGTCATTTGAAGACTTCAACTATCAGACTTTATGAACTTACATGCTCTAATATGGTAACTTGAAAGCTCCAACATGAAGACTTAGTGAATTTGAAGACTTCAACTTATATGCATAGGTCATTTGAAGGCTTCAAATATCAGACTTCGTGAACTTGCAGGCTTCAATATGGTAACTTGAAAGCTCCAACATAAAGACTTAGTGAATTTGAAGACTTTAACTTATGTCCAAGAAGCTTATACTTCATAGAGATCATCCCTTATTGAGTCACCAACACTTGGTGTAAGTCTAAAGATTGATGATGTTAAAAGTATTTTGAAGATTGAATTTTTTATATAGGGGGAATATGTATTTTTTTGACACTCATGCAACTGAATTTGGAATAAAATTTCAAGCACCTACGTACCTCAATGAAGAAGATCAAGTCACAACGTAGTTCTGGGGTGATTTTTTTTTCTTGCACCCTAACTTTTGCCTAGACCGCCTCTTTCGAGATTTTTAACCTAGTGGACATTATTTCTTAAGTCGTTCACAGTTTATACTCTTGTAGTCCAGGAGTAGACATGTAGTTTATACTCATGCCTTAAGGAGTGTCATCTTCCTTTAAGGATAGTATTTCTTCAAGAACTTGACATTGATGGGACCAATCCTCACGCCATCTGTATCGACAAGATTGTAAGCACCATTTGAATATGATCCTCGTACGACATATGGTCCATCCCACTTTGGGGTGAATTTGCCCCCAGACTTATGAGAAGTAATAATGGGCCTTCTTACTGCAAGGTCTTGATCTCTAACTTGGAAGCATCTCAAGCGGACCTTTTTGTTGAAAGAATGAGATAGCCGGAGTTGATAACATTCAAGATTTTGTTGAGCCTCCATCCTCTTTTCATCAAGACCTTCTAACTTCACAAGATGCAACTTAGCATTTTCTTTATCGGTGAGCCCTTCTTGAATAGCCTGTCTCAAAGAAGGTATTTGACAATCAAGTGGTAGGACTGCTTCAACTCCAAAAGAAAGTGAGTATGGGGTTGCTTGCGTCGGTGTACGGTAAGTTATCCTATACGCCCATAAAGCTTCTTTCATTTGCTCATGCCAATCTCGTTTGGATTTGGAGATGACTTTCTTCAGCAAGTTGCATAAAGTCTTATTGAATGCTTTGGCTAAACCATTGATGGCAGCGTGGTATATAGAAGACTTACGTTGTTTGAAACCAAAGAGATCACAAATTTTTTTCATTAGCTTGTTATCAAATGGCTTTCCATTGTCAGTTATTATGTACTGAGGAATTCCAAAGCGGTAGATGATATTCACTTAGATGAAGTTTGTGACATTTTCTTTCTTTACTTCCTTGATAGCAATAGCTTCAACCCATTTTAAGAAGCAATCTACCATGGCCAAGATGTATAAGTATCCACCAGAAGATTTTGGTAGTGTACCAACAACATCCATTCCCCAAGCATTGAATGGCCAAGATGCTACAGTTAGGTGTAGTACCTCTGGAGGTTGATGTATGAAATTTGCATGGAATTGGCAAGCTTTGCATCTTCTGTCATAGTTCAAGCAATCTTTCACCATCATTGTCTAATAATATCCCATCCTTTTAATGTGAAAATGAAGCTTTGGTCCAGACTGATGTGATCCACAAACTCCCGAGTGTGCTTCTTGCAAAGCTTGAATTTCTTCTTGCTCTCCCAAACATCGTAAGAGTACTCCTTCATATGATCTTCGGTACAGTGTGTCTTTGTAGTAAAGAAAGTGAGGTACATGATGATGAATGTCAGTCCTTCTTCTTGGATCTTCTGGAAGTATTCTCTAACACAAGTAGTTAATGATAGGCTGTTGTCAATCTTTCTTTAGATCTTCAAACACAGCAACAAGGTATTCAACTTTACTTTCTTCATCCTCGGTTAATGGCAGTACTATCCATTCTTGGCAGATAGTGACTTGTATCTGATTTGGAAGAGTCAGGGTTGAGGCCAAAGCAGTTAGGGCATCAAATTGCTTATTTTCTTTTCTTGGCACATGCTGGAGGGTTACTT
Source organism: Capsicum baccatum var. pendulum (assembly GCA_030864225.1). Classification (NCBI taxonomy): domain Eukaryota; kingdom Viridiplantae; phylum Streptophyta; class Magnoliopsida; order Solanales; family Solanaceae; genus Capsicum; species Capsicum baccatum. Next base: position 153,258,095 of record CM061555.1, on the reverse strand, counting down.
CTCCAAGCCATCCCATCAAATTTTATGCATATTCATGGTATGGTGTTAACTCAGGCTTTCTGACTTCATATCTTCCCAACGACTGCTTTATCACCAATTGGGAGTCACCAAAAACTTGTAATTGCAGTTGCTTCATGTCGACAACTATCTCTAGCCTAAATATGAGAGATTGATATTTAGCAACATTATTGGAGCAACAATTTGTCAAGGTAAAAGAGTAGGGGATGACTTTTTCTTGTGGAGTAACAAACACTACGCCAACACCAGCTCCATCTCGATGTGCAGCACCGTCAAAGTACATCTTCCATGGGGATCTAACTTCAACAACCATTGCATCTTCATCAGGAAGTTCATAACTCAGCTTCTAGTCATCAGGTATTGGGTGATCTGCCAAGAAGTCAGCCAATGCTTGTCCTATTATAGCTTTTTGGGGAATATACACAATCTTAAACTGTTGAAATTCAAGGTACCACCTTGCAAGTCGGTCACTGAGGACTGGTTTGGACATCACAAACTTGATGGGATTTGCCCTAGACACAAAAAGAACAACATGATCTTGAAAGTAGTGTTTCATATTTTGGATAGAGAAAGACAAACATAACTTTTCAATCGAAGAATACTTCAACTCATTTGGTGTCATCATTCTGCTCAGATAGTAAAGTGAGTTTTCTTTGCCTTCACTATTTTCTTGAGCTAGTAGTGCTCCAACTAACCTCTCTTGTGCCGCGATGTAAAGTATCAATGGTTTTCCAGGTATGGGTGCCGTAAGAACTGGTGGCTTTATTAAGTATGATTTGATACTCTTAAAGGTGTTACTACAAGCTTGGTCCCATTCGAAGGGAGTATCCTTCTTCATGAGATGACTAAATGGTTGACATTTTCTAGCCAAGTTTGAGATGAACCTCCTTAAATATGCTAACCTTCCTTGAAGGATTTCTAATTCATGAATATTTTGAGGCTCGGGCATCTTCAAAATTGCATCAACCTTGGCTTGATCAATTTCAATTCCTCGGTGTCACATAATGAAACCAAGAAACTTGCTAGAAGTAACTCTAAAGGCATACTTCAATGGATTTACCCTAAGTTGATATCTTCAAAGTAACTCGAATACCACTCTTTGGTCTTTTAAGTGGTCATCTCTCTTTCTTGACTTCACCACTAGATCATCCATGTAACATTCAATATTTTTATGGAGTAGGTTGTCAAAAATTTTTTGTATATCTCTTTGATAAGTGGCGCCAACATTCTTCAAACGAAAAAGCATCACCTTGTAGCAATAAATACCTTTGGGCATACGAAAATGCAGTGAACTCTTTACCCTTTGGTGCCATACGGATTTGGTTATAGCCAGACGAACTATCCATGAAAGACATTGCCTCATAACCAGTGGTGGCATCATTCATCAACTCTGGTATGGGGATTGGAAATTCATCCTTAGGGCAGGCGTTGTTAAGATCCCGAAAGTCGATACAAACTCGAATTTGGTCATTCTTCTTCCGTACTGGAACAATACTTGAAATCCACATGGGATATTTGACTTTGTGGATAAATCCAACTTTAATAAGTTTGTTACCTTCATTTTTGATCAGTGGAACCAACTCTGGCCTAAAGCGTTTCTGAGCTTTCTTAATAGGATGAGCACCATTTTGACCGCCAACTGATGGACCGCAACTTTTGGATCTACACAGGAATTTCCTTATACTCCAACCAAAAACATCCATATATTCTTTGAGAATATCCATATAAGAAATTTCTTTCTCCATCTCCAGAAAAGCACTCAGGTAAGTTGGTCTTAGGTCTTCATCAGTTCCAAGATTAACTTCTTTCAGGGGATCTATTGTGGCCTTTACTCCTTATTCAAGTTGAGATGGAGCATCTCTAGCATCTTCCTCCTCTTGAGGATCATCATCATTAATGGATATATGATAACACATGAAAGCATTTCTATCTCTTTATCAACCTTCATTTGAGACGAGATATCTTTCTCATTTTGGGTCATAATATGAGGAGACAATACTTTCTTCATATTTATCATGTTGCTTGGTATAAACCATAGTATGATCCTTTGCTTTTAACACCTTGTTGCATAAAACCACCAATTTCGTCTACCGCCTTATTCTAAAAGGAATCAAACTTTGGAAATCCTTCTGGATCTTAGGCGAGGAGTACACTGTCGTAATTTGATGACTTCTCCGACGCTTGTTATTTCTCTTCTTATTTAGAGGACCCAACCTCTCAAATATAGAAGTTCTTGTGGTTGATTCTCCAAGTCGGTTAAATACAGAAGGCCTTTTGTTGGATGTGGTAGACTCCTCTTCTACAGTAATATAGTTACTAACTTCCTTTCTTATAGATCTACAAATTAGAGGTGGCTGTGTGTATCCTAGGTCTTCATGTGCCTGCCTTGTTGTACCTTCCAATATAAGTTTACCCAACCTTGATGGCTCATTAGGATTATATCCAGCCTTTACAAATAACTTGTATGCATTAGGGTTGAAGACCTCTTTTGTCCGCTTCGTAGAGAGTGTTATATCTTGTGGCAGATTTTGAGCCAAGCTAGCCTTAAGGATGGATTTATCGCGTCAATCTTCCTAATAGGTAAAGTTATCCCGTTTAGCACATTATCTTGGGAATCAGATGGGTGATCTTTCTCTTTTTTTACCTTTAGCACGTAGCGAAGAATAGGAGCGATACTTTCTTTATTTGAAGTGGAGAGAGGCTTCTTGGTGACAACTTTTTCAATAGTCACCATAACCTTCTTGGCTGTAAGATCATTACACTTGGTCTTAGTGACATCATTAACACTTTTCTCATTCACGACATAGTTCTTTAAGTAGAATTTTGCATTGGCAAACTGTGATTCAGCTTTAGTGAATGGCTTATCATCAGCTACTATTTTTCTTTCAACTCCATTTTCGAGGTACTTCAAGCATTGATAGTAAGAGGACGAGATAATTTTATTCCCGTGCACCCAAGGCCTACCAAGAATATATTGTGTGAAGTTTTGGCATCAATTACATGCATCAATATATTTGATTGAAAAGCATCCATACGAATCCCCAACTTGATAGATCTCTTGGCCCTTTGGCCCCCTTGGTTGAATACTTGGATCATTATACGACCCTTGTCCAGTTCTTCAGTAGTGATACCAAGTTCTTTCATCGTGCGGATAGGTAGGATGTTGACTCCAGATCCCTCATCTATCAAGTTTCTATTGATCTTTTTTCCTCAAATCTGGCCCACCATGTATAAGGGACGGTTATGTAAGGCCTCACCAAGTAGAAGATCGTTATTTGTGAATGTGATTTTTGTATCACATACATGTGCCTCTTGTCTAAGTGGTTCAGAGGATGAAGGAATTTCTATGGGTATATTTTCACCCTTTGCCCCCTCTTTGGCAGTGTTAAAATAGGATGCCTTAAGATTGACTTAGGCAGTCTTTTCGTGGAACCAACTCGGTAAGAATTCCTCTAAATTCACCGGCTATAGAGGTTTCTTATGGTGAAGCTCCGTCACCCTTGTCTTCTTTGGAAGTTCAACTAACTTTTGTTTTCTTTGTTTCTTTACCATTCTTCTTCTGGTTGGCTGCTCGTACGTCTCCTTTCGTAGACTCGTTTTCTTATGTCTGCGTTTGGTCACCAGAGTCCAACCTTCATCATCGTCTTCGTTAATTGAAGGTCTGTCAGGCTCTAATATTTTCTCATTATGCTGTCCAACACATATTTGGACTGGGTCAAGTGAGCCAAAAGTGATGGATATTTAATAAGAACTATCTGTCTTATCATTGAAGAAGATCTTCTTCTTTTTTGCCAGTTGCATGACTTTATCTTCAAAGACAAAGCATTTTTTTAGAAGGTGACTTATGAGCCTATAATATTTGCAATAATTAAGGTCATTGGTTCTTCCAGCTTCATTGGGATGCTTCATCTCTGGGAGTTCAATGAGTTTATGCTGAAGGAGTTCATCAAAAATCTCGGCAACATCAGAATCAAGGAAGGGATAATCCTTTTCTTGTATCTCCTTTAAAGTTTTTGATTTGGACGTGCTCCAAAAGTCGTCTTTACACTTTTCTTCTTCTTCACTTTTGTGGTGACCTTTACAGGAGATACATCAACCTTCGTGGACTCCTTGTTGTCATTTTTGGGGATAAACTTGCCCCATCTTTTGGGTTCCTACTTATCCTTTCCCCTTCGAGGGTTAGGGATAGGTGTTCCTCCCTTTTTAGCAGAAGACATGCTCAACTCCATATCGTGAGCACGAGTAGCTAACTTTTCAAAGGACTTTGGTTGGATGCCTTGCAAGATATAGAGGAGTTCCTAATGTATCCCCTGGACACACATCTCTATTGCAGAAGTTTCCCTTAGCCATCTTTATAATTTTGGCTCGCATTTCTCCATCGATTGATAAAGTCGATGACTGGCTCATTCTTTTTTTGTTGAGTATTTGTGAGCTCTACCATGCTCACTATATGCCTTATGCTATAAAAGTGATTTAGGAACTCATGTTCCAATTGCTCCCAACTATCAATGGAGTTAGGCTCAAGGTCCGTATACCAGACAAAGGCATTTTCCTTTAGGGAACGAACAAACTTCTTGACAAGATAGTCACCATAAGTTCCAGCATTATTACATGTCTCAACAAAGTGTGCAACATATTATTTCGGCTTCCATTTTCCCTCAAATTATTGAAATTTGGTCGGTTGATAACTGGCAGGCATTTTGAGGCTATCTATTCTAGCAGTGTAGGACTTGGCATACGCAAGGGAATACTTGGTGACAACATCATACTTGTCTTTGAGGGTCCCTTCAATTAATTCCCTCAATTGCCAATCGAGATCATTTCTTTAGAAGAAATTTGTACCTCTTTAGTCGATGGTGTTTGTTTCATAGGATTTTCTATGTGATGAACCTCTGGAACTTTTCCCGGTTCATGGCTAGATTCTTTGTCTATCAAGCCTTCCACCCTATCCACTATCTTATCAATCCTAGCCTCTTGATTCTGAACATAGTTGGTTAGGCCTTCAATTGCCTTTGTCAGATTCGCAAGCTGGTGCTCCATAGATGAGGCATCAGTTACTATTGCTTGCATGATCACCGAAGACGTTGGAGAGTAACATGGATTATCGCATAGGTTGATCTTTGAACTGCTCAACTTATGCGGTATAAGTGGAGATGACATATTTGTTGAATGACCATCGCTCTTTGCGCCAGAGTATTTGGAACCAGAATGCTCAAGTAGAGAAAGAGTCTTCTTAAGCGATTCTGCGACACTTCTTCCTCCTTCCAAAGCACTTGCATTGGACTTTATCCCTTTTGGGGTTGAAGATCCTAAAACTGGAGTTGGTGCGGACGATACTAGATGTGTTTGATGTCCTAACATGTTTTCATTACTCCTTATGATAGCTTCCAAGCTCCCAAAAATAACACCAAGGATGCTTTCTACTTTGGCAATGAACCTTGAATCAGTAGCCTTGGAAGCAGTTGATTGAGAGTTGATCTTCTTGGAAGTCATTTCGGTGTTCTTAATCTTCAAAGTCTGAAAAGCTGATATGAGAGGTAGAGATCGTCCTACTGGGCGTATCAGAATTTGTTGGACAATAAAATTCTTATGACCAAAAATAATAATCGAGACAATAAAAATACTGCAATAATTGATTTATTGATTTCAATAAGCGAGTGTTACAATCTCTATGATTCTTCTGATTTACCTTTTCAACTGTAAATTCAAGGGATTCGAGCTTGATCTTGAACTTTAACTTGAGCTTGACGAATTTGATCTTGACTTGTGCTTGAATACAAGGGCTTGGTAGCTTGTTCTTGAATCTTGCGGTCTTGATCTTGAACTTGAACTTGATTTGAGAACTTGGTGAACTTAATTTTTTTTTTTAGAAAAATACTGAAACAATCGATTTATTGATTTCAATAAGTGAGTTTTATAATCTCTATAATTCCTCTGATTTGCCTTTTCAACTATAAATTCAAGGGCTTCGAGCTTGATCTTGAACTTTAGCTTGAACTTGATGGATTTGATCTTGACTTGTGCTTGAATCCAAGGGTTTGGTAGCTTGTTTTTGAATCTTGTGGTCTTGATATTGAACTTGAACTTGATTTGAAGACTTGATGAACTTGATCTCAACTTGTACTTGAATTCAAGGGCCTTTGAGCTTGTTCTTGAATCTTGTAGTCTTGATCTTGAATCTTGAACTTGTTCTTGAATCTTGAACTCTTGATCTTGAACCTTGAGCTTGTTCTTGAACCTTTAACTCTTGATCTTGAAATCTTGAGCTTGTTCTTGAACCTTGAACTCTTGATCTTGAAATCTTGAATTTGTAGAGAAATCGGTTGCTTTGATCCACGAGCTCTCCCTTGTTTCTTGTTAAACTTGTTGGTCCCTTTTCTGAATTATGATGCCCCTATTTATAGTTGTAGGAAGTAAAGAGTCATAATAAACATGAACTTTCTTTGACCAATCAGATTCAGTGACATGGCATTTCTTATGGGCTTTTAATTTACTACATCATTTTGACACACGACATGATCCTATTGGCTCCTTCACTTGACTTGGCATGCCACATTATTTGACACAAGGCGCTTATTTGGGCCTCTAGAATATGACAATATCTTAGGCTTAGGAAAGTGAGCTCATCATTTGTAGCCCAAATCAATGGGCTAGCGCAATAACAAATTGGACTTTAATTAAACCCATATGTGTTTGGACTTAAATAATTAATCCAATTATATTAATCTGCAATATTTATTCGGGACTAATATATTTTAAATTTAATATAATCTGAATTTTGTACGAATTTAAATTTAATAAAATTGAATCGGCCACAACATGTTTGTAGAGGTTTGAAGGTGAGCATTCTTTTGTATTCAATGGTGATGTTCTGGAGCAACAATTTGAAAGGTACTTCTAGTTGTTCTTGCAGTCTTCTATATAATTCATCCTTATACTGATATAGTTGAACATGGATAGAGAGGTGCCTTCATAGCTTCATTGCTGATGTTAAGAAAAAGTTAATAGACACATATCCTATGAGTATTTTTTTCAGCTTGTTATGTTAGCATTCCTCATTGAGATGTTGCAGCTTCAATTTTACAAAGCTAAATGCTTTTAGTTAGAGTAGAGCATTCTAGGTTTAAAGAAAGGGTGGCATATCACGACCATTTCCTCTTTACAATAACTTTTTCCTTTTGGAATAAATTCAGCTTTCAAGTTGATCGTAAAAACAAATAAGATTGCAGTAAATGGCATCAACATGAAACAAAAAGAGAGATATCAGTGGTATGAGACATAGAACTTAGATAGCTAGACAAAAATTATCCATTATTTAGCTTAACAGATTATACCAGCTATTATACACCTATAGTTGTGTGTATGCCATTTTATAAGATGTAAATTTTTTTTGGTCTTTCAATTACTAATGTAGAGACAAATAGCTTATGCAACATGCCTACCAGGTGAAAGTTATTTTTGAAAATGGACAGACTTATTTCTTAATTGGTGAAATTTTCATGCTTAGCAATCTTTCCATAAAGACTTATCATTTTGGTCAAACACTTTCCAATATATCTGATGAGTTAATTGAGTGGGCTGATTGAAAAGACTATGAATTTTTGGTTTATTTCATTTACATAATAGCACCTATGCACATGTTTTCATGATCAATAATTGATCAGCTTATTCAGCTTTGTCTCTCCATTGACACTTTTTCTCGGCTCTTCTGAATTTACCGTTACTCTTAAGTTAAACAGTAATTTATTTTTGTCAATGAAGCAGATTCGAGATGTCCGTCAAGATTATCAACTTCCTTCCCTAGTGTGCTTGAGTTGTTGGTAAATTAACTTTCATGAGTAAGTATTCTACTCATTTTATCCGCCTCTATCAATTTCTTTTTCTGACTTCTGCTTCATTTATAGTTGTGTTCTTCGGTGGGTGGATATGCCCTATGTGTTTTGCTGAGGGATTTTGGCTATGAAGGATGTTTTGTAGCTTCGGGTAAGCTTTGATACTTAATACTTTTCCTTCTTTTGGTGTAGCTTTGATAATCAGTCTTATGCAGGTAGAAGTGGAGTTGAGTGCATTGGAAGCTCGACACTTCTATCCTATAGTGATAAGTGCAATCTTCAGGTTTCTAATTTCTGATTCTATCCTAGATCCCTCCTATTTTGTTGAATCCTTTTTGATGGCTAAAGTAGTATAGGCTAAGGCCCGCTAAATTTTGTAACTATATTTATGCAACTTGTATGTTAAGAAAGCATTCAGTGAGGGGTAGATGTTATATAGCTTAAAACTTTTTCTAATAAACCAATTTGGATTATGTTAACAATTAAAAGGAATGAAATGGTGAACTATTAATATTAGGAGATTGGGAATCAGATCACATAAGTTCATTATTGTTCATCTTCTCTAGTCATAGTTAGTTGGAAATAAGTGTTACAAGTAACAAGACATTGACAGCTCTTTAGTTTGGTCATGTTTGAATCTGGAACCATACTAATCCTCATGCTCAATTCAACATAAAGTTACACAGAATGCCTAGTTTTAGACCTATTTTTACATGTCTTAGAGACAGACATCTCTTTTTGTATCCAATATCTCTAAATCTGATTGTGACCAGAGGCTGAGGGTAACCATTTAATGTGAAGAAAAATGGTTTCATGGTCTTAGTTTCTTAGTTCTGTGGAAATAGAATGTCATTTGCATTTTCATCTAGTGACCCGTTAGATTCAAAAACATTAAAATAAGATATTTTGTTTCCTGGAATTGAGTTTTACATGACATGAAAGAAAAACTAATGTATTGTATTGGTTGACAATATTATTTGTTTGTACTTTGTAAGATCACAGTAATTTTCTTTCTTTTACAGATCCATCGGTTGTGAGAAATTCTACAAAGGTAAGAACAAGGTAGTTTTAAGTTTTGCTGAAGATACTTTCTAGACATGTGTCCCAGGCTTTTGACTTTTCTGATTTCCTTTCTTTTAGTATTTAGGAGAGAATAATTTGAACCATCAGCAGATCCCTACTCCTCTATAGTAAAGCTGTCTCCATCAGCTCCCTCTATTTGAACAATGTCTACCTCTCCTTTATCATCAAAAAATCAGTTGCGTCCTGCCAGTTCTACTTCTTTGCCTCAATATTCTTCCAGCCACCAGCTGGGACGACGAGTTTCTGAGAGTCATACACCAGGAATAAAGTCACCTACATTCTCAATTTCTGAAGAATCACCATCCTTCATGCTCCCTAATTGGAGTAATGAATCAACCAGGGGCCCCATTGGTGGATCATCGTATGGATGGTCTGTAGCAATTTTTTACCATGTACCCCACAAAGGTAGGGATAAGATTTGTGTACAACCCAACTTTCCCAGATCCCACTAGTGGGATCACACTAAAATTGTTTTTGTTGGGTTATAGAATAGCTAAGTACTCAGACTTCTATTAATAATTAGTTTAACATTTTTGTAGTTGACCTGTGTTTTTAAATGCACTTAACAATAACGTTCTTCCTCCATACTAACAACCACAACGCACATAACCAAGAAGGACCTCCTTTCTAAAAGAACTTCCTGGTCTTGTCCATTTTATGATAGTGTTTGATTGAGAACGAAATTATAAATGTTACAAAAACTTAAATATCATACTTGTGAGAGTTGAAAAATACTACACTAATGTTTTATGCAGCAACGAAATCGGAACTTTTATGTACAGAATAATTGTTTGTTGTAATAGTCGCATGTATATATTACTTCCATAGTTTCAGAAAATCAGTGAGAGTACCAGGACAGAAAACAATGTTTATCAAATGACAAGAATGTTTTATCTTTAATTTCATTCAAGAAGTTCTTCGAAAAAAAGGTTAAAGGTCCATTGAAGAGAAACTGAAGTCAACAATACATATGTTACATGTCATTTAGAAGACCAGTTTCCCGTTTCTTACAACATTCAATAACAACAACAATACTCAGTGTAGTCCCATAAGTGGGTCTGCAAAGGATAGAGTGTACACGGACCTTACTCCTATCTTGAGAGGTAGAGAGTCTGTTTCCAATATACCCTCAGCTCAAGAAAAAGCATATCAAAGCATGTCAGAAAATGAAATAATGGAGGTGAAAAAAACATGACAAAATACTATAGAAAACAAGAAGCATCCTGTAAAAAAGATAGGAAACAACAGATAGTAACAAAGAATATGAAGGCAAATAGCTATTGTCGATCCCATTTCTTGACCCATAAAATTAATTTTCTCCAAATCGATCAGCATATGTGATACTCAAAACTTTAGCAGCTAAAATGTATACCTTTGAGATATGCACCCCAAGACACCTATGAATTCCTGAACATTGCAAACAGATGAATATCCCAAGGTTGATGCTCACCTACCTTGGGGCCCTAATCATACAAAATGTCATAAACTATAAAAATTATTAGACTAACATGTTCGATAATGTAAAATAACTATATCGATGTAGAATAGGCTGTACAAAATATAGAATCACATAGACCGCGAACATAATGAAAATTGCATATCTAGCTCATTTCATAACCTACTAAAACTCTACATGATTATCATATGCTGTTAATTGCAGAAAACTTGTTGCAGAAAACGCACCTTCCCCAACAATCTACGCATTCCCTATTTTCTGGAAGCTTAAGAAGGCCCTCCAATAACTGCAATTAATGAATAATGCATATTAAGCTAGCAAATCATACATGAAGTTCACAAAAAACTAATTGTAATAATAAACAAAATTAAATAAAAAGTGATAAATATTGACAAAAAGTTTGAGTCCTTAGTTAGATTTTAAGCACTTTGGCAAAAGCTAATTGCCGATGAATTATGTAGGGGAATAAACTAACGCTAATTAATTACATGATTTATTTTTTTCTTTGATAATCATGGTGTCCAGAACAGCTTACGTCCACCTCAACTAATTCCATGGTATCTTATGTTTACAACAAGAGACCCAAAAGCTGAAATTGAAACCTATTCTCTTTGATTAAAACATATTACTATACCAATTGCCAAATTCAATTATTCAATAAGATTGATTAAATTGGGCATAATTTCTATATCTTTTCCTTATGAATTATACATTAGTTGTGGGGACTGGCAAAATGCATTGCGTTCAATTGAATTACTCTAATTGTTACAGTAGATGAACGCTATTCTAAACATTCCAGGTAATCAACCCAAAAAGCTACAAATAAACAATCATGCATGACAGATACTAGCTTAATTATTAAGCATGGTCATAGCATGAGCAATAGCTTAGTCAAATGCCCGGATGATAACCTAATCAATGGCTTAATCACCACATAGTCATAGGCGTATTTAATAACATAGTCAATAGCTCATAGCATAATTAAAAATCTAGTCAATTAGACCATGAACATTAACTTCAAGGTCATCACAATAATATATTAACATGGTTCTTCTATATTGCCTCAAAGGGGTATTCTCTAGGCATTTAATAAGCGTATAAGGGTTTTAAGATCCCACTTCTAAATCCCTAAAATATCTTCTAAGTAAAGTTTCTGCCCCAAACTAGGCTGAGGTATCTATATTAACTCTTAGATGTATAGCAAGCCACAATTAGTCCTAAGGTAGATATTCCATTCAAGCACTATAACTAAGTCCAATAAAACTAAGACAACCTCTATTAGTGTAAGAAACTAAGGTCAACTTACCCTAAGCATGAGGATCTAAAGAATTTTTACCTAATTTAAGTAATTTTGGTCAGTCTCATGCTAAACATGAGTAATGAAGTCTAATTCACTAAGGTTCAATGCCACAAGCTAAGCATTCCAACTCTACGAACTAAAACGACTAAAATTATCCAACTAGTGTGAAGTATTACATTTCATCAATCCAAATAAAAAAAAATCCCTAATCTAATAATATATCATAAATATACTATGACATAGCTTAATCTAACAGGGGATAAACCTAGCCTACCTTGATTCCAAAGAAAGCTCAACGAATCGTCAAACCTTTATTTGTCCCTTCTAATAAGCCTCCTCAAGATGCCATGATATCAAAATCACAATCTACATGTAAAGATATGAGAATAAGGATATCCAGTTTGCACCATGATCAAGGAATAATAACCCTCAAGAATGGGAGGAAACCAAGATAAATTAGGGATAAAATCAAGCCCTTAAGATATTTTGGTTTTGATCAAGAATTCACTAAAATCCACCAAGAGAAGGCTGAAATTTTACCACAATTAGGAAGATAATCGTGAAAATCAATGTTAATCTAGCTCCAAAGTTACCCACAGGTATCAATTTTGATATATCCCACTCCTTAGGGTTTTTTCTCTAAAGGTATGGATGAAAAATGGGCTAATTCACGAAATAAGGGGCCTATTTATACCCCCCCCCCCAAATCAGGTAATCAGATGCTGCTATCACGAATGACATATGTGCGATCTCACTATCCCTAGCCTGGTAAGGTCAGTTGTAGTTGTAACAGGGCTTGGTAATAGAACCATCTCCTTTGCACAAGGTGTCGCGATCGCAGCCCATGGTTGGCAATAACTGGCACACCAGATAGTAGCTAGAAACTTGAAAAGTTTCCAAGTTTCCATCATATATTTAGGATTGATTCGGAATCCCTTGTATACAAGCGAGCTATGTAACCATACTAAATTAGACATTCTATACTAAATGGCATACTCGGATTTTCCATCCGAGATTATTTCAAACAAATATGGATCCCACGCCCAAATTTCAAATTTCTCAACTTTCCGACTAATAGGTTGAAATGAGCTCGAGTGCTTCAGGACCTAAAGCAAAGGTATACCTAGCCTAAAATCAATTCTGGAGCTATTGCCAAAGTCAGAATTTGCATACAAGATTATTTTCCTGAATTTTTTGCCCGGTGGCCATTTGGAACCACTGAAGACTTCTAAACAGGGAATTGGCTCTAAAAAACAAATGAACTACCTGATAACCGAACTGTCAGTCCCAGCAAGTCATAAATGGCTTGGGGAGGCTATGGAAAAGCTCTAGTAGCGAAAATAAGCAGAAATATAAAAAAGGGCCTAAAGAGTTATTACAATATCCACTGTTGAGGGAACTTTCATCCTTGAAAGTTAAGGATTATAATGGACCTGAAGTCTTGAACAGGTGTGGATACTGGGCCTGGGTCTCGCTCTTGATCTCCCAAGTATCCTCCTCCACTGGGCGGTGCCTCAACTAAACCTTGACTACAGTAATCTCTCTAGTACATAATTGTCTCACATCACTAGCCAATTTGAGCAACGACTCCTCTAAAAATGTTAAACACTCATCCAACTAGACTGAGTCATATCTAATCCCATGAGACGGATCAAGAATATATCGTCACAATATAGAGACTAGGAAAACTAGATGAAAAGAAAAATATGGAGGTAGAGCTAACTTATAAACTACCTCACCAACTACGTGGAGGAGCTCGAAAGGTCTAATATATCTAAGACTGCGCTTGCCCTTCCTTCCGAACCTCATCACACCCTCCATGGGTGATACATGAAGGAATACAAAATCACCAACCCCAAATCTCAAGGCATGAAGCCTACAGTCTACATAAGCCTTTTGCGTACTCTAAGACACTCTTAACCTATCCTGAATTGCCCTAAGTCTATCCAACGACTCCTGAAGAAATCAGTACCACGGGATCTAACCTCTAAAGTCTCAAAACATCCAATCGAGGAACGATATCTCCTACCATACAAAGCCTCAAAAAGTGCCTTCTCAATACTCAAATGGCAGTTTTTATTATACGCAAACTCTTCCAAGGCCAAGCGTTGCTCTATCTGGCCTCCAAAATCCATAGCATGGGCTCAGAGCATATCCTTAAGGACCTAAATAGTTTGCTCGGACTGGCCATCAGTCTACAAATAAAGTCATACTAAGATCCACCTGAGTACCCAACTTCTCCTAAAAAGCACTCTAAAATTTCAAAGTAAACACAGAACTACAATCCAAAATGATAGAAATGGGCACACCAGGCCAACGGACTATCTCCAAAACATAGATATGGGCCAACCTCTCAGCACTGAAAGACAACTGAAGAGGAATGAAATATTTTAACTGGGTCAAACAATCTACAATGACTCAAATACCATCAAAACTATGGGAAATGAGAGGCAAACCAATAGTAATTTCATGGTAATCAGTTCCCATTTCCATTCGAGAATGGGAAATCTCTGAGTCGAACCACCGGGACACTGATGCTCATCTTTACCTGCAGACAACATTGGCAACGAGCTACAAAATCTGCTACATCTATCTTTATATCACTCCACCAATAATGTTTCCCTAAATCTCTATATATATTGGTTGTAATGGGGTGAATAGAATATCTAGAACTATGAGCCTTATGCAAAATCAACTAAATAAACTCATTATTCTACGAAACAAAAATGTGGCCATCAAACCTCCAAACACACTCTGAATCTATGGTGACCCTCGCAGACTCACCACTCAACACCTGATCTCAAAGGAAGAGAAGCTTGCTCTCCCCAAATAAATGATCCCGAATCTGCTCAAATAGTGAGGACCTCGCCTCTACACAAGCCAAAATCCTCCAAGGATCTGAAATATTTAACCAAACCATCAGGTTGGGTAAGCACTGAATGTCATGTGCTAAAAGCCTCTAAGAAATTAAAATACAAGCCAAGCAACCCCTACTCACTATCTTTTGACTCAATGCATTTTCTACCAAATTTAACTTGCTCGGGTGATATAAAATTAAAATATCATAGTCCTAAAGAAACTCCATCCATCTACATTGTCTAGAATTTAGCTCTCGCTGGTCATAAGATGATGAAGACTGCGATGATCAGTGAAAATCTCACAATACATACCATAATGCTAATGCCTCCAAATCTTAAGCGTGAAAACTACCGCTGCCAACTCCAAATTATGAGTGGGGTAGTTACACTCGTGCACCTTAAGTTGTATAGACGCATACAAAATAACACAACCCTGTTGCATTAATACACAACCTAGACCCACATCAGAAGCATCACAAAATATGATGAATCCTTCACTCTTAACCAAAAGAGCTAAAACAGTACCTAAAGAGAGAAAATCCTTGAGCTTTCTAATGCTCGACTCACACTCCTCGATCCATCAAAAAGGAACCTCTTTCAGTGTTATTCTGGTCACAAGGGATGAAATAATAACAAAACCCTCAAAGAAGCATATATAATAACCAGCAAAACAAATAAAGAAATGAACCTCGATGGGAGATGTAGATCTAGCCCAATCATGAATCGCCTCAATCTTAGTTAGGTCTAACATAATACCATCCTTAGAGATCACAGGTCCAAGGAATATCACTGACTCAAGCCAAAACTCTCATTTAGAGAACTTGATGAAAGCACATGATCTATCAAAGTCTAGAGCATGATCCTCAAATATTGCAGATGCTCCTTACCACTCCTCGAATCACGAAAAAGTCATCAATGAACACTATTATGAAGGAATACAAATAAGGCATGAATACTTGATTCATCAATTCCATGAACATAGTTGGGATATTAGTCAACTAATATGATATCACTAAAAACTCATAATGACCATAACGAGTCTTAAAAGTTGTCTTTGGGATATCCTCAGCCCGAATCATTGACAAATGATAACCAAATCTCAAATCAATCTTAGAAAACACTGCTTCACCCTAAAGTTGATCAAACAAATCATCGATATGATGCATAGGCTAATGATTCTTCAATTTCACCTTATTGAGATGTCTATAATCAATACGCATATTCATAGAGCCATATTTCTTCTTTACAAACAATATAGAAGCTCCCCAAAAAGACACACTTGATCTAATAAAACCCTTACCAAGAAGATCCTGAACCTAAGAATTCACCTCCTTAAGATCAACAGGATCCAAAAAGTAAGATGCCATAGAAATAGGCTGGGTTCCATGCTCAAGATCAATCGAAAACTAAATCTCACAGACATGGGGAATACCAGGCAGGTCGGTGGGGAACACATCAGGAGCTCACAAATAATAGGAACAAAGCCAAGAAACTGACTCTCCACACTATTATCACAAATATAAGTAAGATAAGACTCACAACCCTTCAAAATAAGCCTCATAACATAAACATAAGAAGTAATCCCCATCATCTCGCATCTAACCGCTCCCTGCCACACGACTGAGGGACGTCGAGCATTGCTAAGGTAACGGTTTGGGTAAAGCAATCCATGACTGCATAATAGTAGGATAACTAGTCCATGCCCAGAATCATATCAAAATCCATCATATCCAGAATAATAAGATCAACATCATAGATAATCACAACACATAATCTGAATACTTGATCCACTATTAAAGAATCACCTACTATAGTGGATATTGTAATAGCACAGATATTAAATCATGAGACAACTCCAATTGTGGTGTATAATAAGCAAAAATATAAGAATAAGTGGATCCTAAATCAAATAAATCTAGGGACAATTGGTCGTACACTAAAATCATACCTGTAACCACAATATCTGAAGTCTCAGCCTCAAGTCTAACAGGTACTATATATAACTGACCACGCCTATCACCTGGTTGGGCACCTGACCGACCTCCTATCTTGTTTGCCTTGGATCCTTCTCAAGTACCTTAGGAACTACCTCTGGGACCTTGAAAACCACCTCTAGATGAGGGATAAACTAATCTAATAAGGGAATATTATGAGGTGAAGCAACAATCATCCCACGATTAGGGAAATCTCACAAATATTGACCAAGAAGTCCATAAGTAAAATAGTAAACATGAGCTAATCTAGAAGCAATAGATCCCACTGACCCAAAATAACCACCATATCTAGAATGACCAGAAGATGAACCCCTCAAAGACTTACTTCTACCCTGACTAGAGCGGTCTCTAGCACTAAACTGACCTCCACAGTAATTTAAAAAGCTACCTAAATCGATCGACAAGGATGACTCTAACTCTGAAAAGATATATACAGAGAATACCCAACATGAGAACTACCTTCTCTGAATCAGGAACTGCTATGGCTCTTATTGAATCTTCCCTAAAAACTAGGCCTCTTATCATGACTCTCACGGTGCATCCTTTCTATCACCTGTCATGATTCAAAACCTCAGTAAAAGACCTACTCACTATAACTAAAATTTAAGTAGCCATGCAAGTAAGAAGACTCAACCCTGTTACAAAGCAGTAAACTCTATCGTACTTAGTATCCAGAATAAAAGTTCCATGCCTATCCAACTCACAAAAATAAGTGTCATAATCTACAACGGTCATGGATCTTTGCTCTAATCTAAAGAATGGATTCTTAAAATAATCTCTAAGGTTGTGAGGCATATAATTCTCTCAGAACAACTTAGAGAATTGTGTCCATCAGAAGGAAGAAAATCCATCTGGTTTAGAATCCATATAACCTCACCACCAATGGTGAGTAGGCAAGTCCAACTAAATTATGTTGTAATCCACACCACGAGTCTCAACAAGGCCCAAACCAAAAATCCTAACTTGTAAGTAATCAGAAACTCATATATATACATGCTTGGTGCACCAAAAAAACCTAGGCGGAGCTAATCTAAAAAATCTACCCAATATTTTCTACTTCTCAAAAGACAAAGTAGGTTGGGCAACCACTGGTTGAGAAACTACTAGTGCAGGAGGAACCTCAACTCTGGGAGCCACAGTTACAGGTTGTGCCCTCACCTCAGTACCACTTTTATCAGTAGACACCATCATATGCCACACACAAACTATCTCCAAAATTCTAAATTAACGTATCTCTGAGAAATAAAGAAGGAATAAGCTCGGGTGGATCCTGGGATGGTCCCTAGCCCGCTATAGGTTATTGAAGAAAAATCTCTAGATTAGGTGCAAGAATAGGGTCTAGGAAAGGTAGCATATCCTATCACCTAGAAGTGGACACATCACGTAGTTGTCCATGACCTCTAGGTTGTCTAGTAACACAAGTAAGATCCCTAAACTTGATCTGGGGACCCTCACCTTGCATAGCAGTAGCACGTGTCCTAGCCATTTTTAAAAAAGTAGAGTCTGAGAAATATTCTACAGACTAAGTTGGACTCGTAGCACAATATGAGTGAAAAAAAGTGTTGAACTCCTAAGAATGTCCCATAGCCTCCCAAATATAGGAAATAGATGTAATCATTCTGATCAGTAGGACTCTACTAGATACTTTCTCTTGTACAAACAATACCGGTGAAACCTGGCGCTGATACCAATTTGTAATGACCCGATTTATGAGTCATGAAGGAACCTACTAAAACCCATCAGTAGGTAAGCCAAACCATAACCCAGAGCTAACACAATGGGTTAATTTTGTAGGAAATTGCCCAAATTAGGAGGAAATAAATAACACACTTGAATAATAAACAAGTAATTTTAAATAGTATGATAGTCAAATATGATACTAATCGCAAAACCTGGTAGAGTTAGTATAAGAGAAACTAATGTCAATAATACAACCCAAATGTCTAAAAATAATCAATACGACTTTCTCAAAACAAAAAACTAAATATAAAGAAAGAAGTAAATTGCCAACTCAAACCCTAAAAGTAAATTGCCAACTCAAACCCTAAAGCTCACCCTATCTTTAGAATATCAACACAGCGCTAACTTGGATCAACGACGGCAACTAGTACTCGTAATATCAACACCGCATGAACTTGGATCAACTATAGCACTTTATATGCATTTATCACTAGCGCTATATAACCGGCATCCCTAATATCATTATTATATCCATATTACACATAAGTATATATAAGCATATAATTTCCATACATAGGATTGTCAGACTTGAACCACTAAATGTACACATTGGCATATAATATAATAATCATCTAGCCTTGTCGGGCATTAATTCATCACCATAATCATCCTCCAACCTTTTTGATTATATATCATCATAATCATCCTCGGGTCTTGTTAGGTAAATATCATCGCAATATTCTTCGACTTTTTGGGGTATCATTATATCATCATAATTCCTCTGTCATTGTTGGATATCAATAAATATATATATACATAAATTGGCTGCAAAATCAATAATATAAGCAATCATATAAAGAAGTATCATGATTTCAAACATAATTAGTAACATAACTTCCCATGTAATTATTAAGTGTGCCTTCTAGTATCATCATCATAATGTCCAATATCATTAATAAGAAAGATTTCTAACATGGTTACTATCCTAATTATTAAGCATGATCATAGCATGAGCAATAGGTTAGTCAAAGGTCTGAATAATGGCTTTATTAATGGCTTAATCACCACATAGTCTTAGGCACATTTAATAGCATAATCAATATCTCGTTTAGCATAATCAATAATCTACTCAATTAGACTATGAACATTAACTCCAAGGTCATGACCATAATACATAACATGGTTCCTCTATATTGCCTCAAAGGGGCATTCTCAAGGCATTTAATAAGTGTATAAGGGTTTTAAGAGAGCTATATAATTTTTGTCTTAAGATCGGTCAAGATCCCACTTTTAAATCTCCACAATACATTCTAAGTCAAATTTCAACCCCAGACTAGTTTAAGGTATATACATCAACTCTTAGATATATAGAAAACCATAATTAGTTCTAAGGTAGAGATTCCATTCAAGCTCTATAACTAAGTCCATAAAACTAAGGCAACCTCTATTAGTGTAAGAAACTAAGTACTACTTACCCTAAGCAAGAGGATATAAAGTATTTTTTACCTAATATGAGTAATTTAGGGCATTCTCATGCAAAACATTAGTAATGTATTCTAATTCAAAAAAGCTCAATGCCACAAGCTAAGCATTCTAACTCTATAGACTCAAATGAATAAAATGATTCAACTAGTCCCAAGTCTTGTATTACATCAATACAATAACTAAAAATCCCCAATCTAATAAGATATCATAAATATACTATGACAAAGATCTAATCTAATAAAGGGTAGACCTAGCCTACCTTGATATTGAATAAAGCTCAACAAACTATTAGAGCTTTGCTTTTCCCTTTAGAAAAATCTCCTCAAGATGCCAAGCTATCAAAATAACATTCTACGCGTTAATACAAGTATAACGATACATATATTTTACCATTGTGCTTGGGTCTAAAATCGATATCAAATACCCCATGTGGGTCTCACTTATAAAAATTACATTTTTGAGGCCAACCCAATGTTCATACATGATCAAGGAATCATAACTCACAAGAATGGATAAAAACCAAGCTAAATTGGGGATAAAATAATGCCCTTAATCTATTTTGGGGTTTGGTCAAGAATTTACTAAAATCAACCAAGAAAAGGTTGAAATTTTAGCTTAGTTTGGAAGTTAATCGCATAAATAAATGTTAATAAATCTTTTAATTCACCTAAAAGTCTTAATTTTGAGATAACCCCGCTCCTTAGGGTTTTTTCTCTCAAGGTATGGATGAAAAAAAGGGCTAATTCATGATATAAGGGGCCTATTTAGACCACCACCAGGTAATTATACATTGCTATCATGAAGGACAGATATATATGATTGTAGTATCCCCAGCATAGATAGGCTAGTTGTGATTGAAAAAGGGCTTGGCGGTCTCACCATCTTCTCTACACGAGGAGTGGCGATCATTGTCCATAGCTGGCGATCGCCGATATATCAAATAGCAGCTGGAAAGTATGAAAATTTTCATGTTTTCGTCATTCCCTCAGGATTCATTTAGAATTCCTTGTACACAAATGAGTTATGTAACCACACTAAATTTGATAATTCAAACTCAATGGTGCACTCGAATTTTCCATCTGACGTTGTTTCAACCAAAAGTGGGCTCCATACCTAAATTTGAAATTTCTTAACTTTCTGACCAATAGGTAAAAATAAGATCAAGTTCCTCGAGACATGAACCAAAGATCTACCTAGCCTAAAATTGATATTTTAGAACAATTGGTACAGTCAGAATTTGCATGTAAGAATTTTTATAAAAGTTTTTGCTCAGTGCCTATTTGAAACTAGCGAAGACTTTTAAACAGAGAATTAGCTTTAGAAAACAAAAAAAACTACCTAATAACTAAATTGTCAGTCCCAACAACGTATACATGACTTGGGCAGCTATAGAAAAGCTCTAATAGTTAAAATAAATAGAAATATGGAAAATGACATAAAGGGTCATTACAATGCCAAAGGTATTTCTTATGACAATAATCATACTGATAAATTATGCTAGAAATCATGATAGAGAACACTCCTAATGATGATGTTAGCAATTGTGCCAAAAACTACGTTAGAAGTCATGCTTATTGAATATATGAGAATTTATGCTTGAAATCATGATGTTTGATCATATGAACATGCATGTTATTGATTTTACCACCGATTATGATTATATATATGCATTGATACTGGGGAAGGCCACAGGATATTATGATGATATAATGATACCCAACAAGGTCGAAGGATATTATGATGATATCCAGTAAAGCTGGAGGTTACTATGATGATATTCATACCTAACAAGGCTAGAGTACATTGTGATTATAATGATACCCAGTAGGGCTGGAGTATAATATGATGATACATTAATACCCGACAAGGTTGGAGGATGATTACATTGATGTGCCTATGTGTACGTCCACCTGTTTGAGTTCGGTTAGTCCTAGGTATGGAAATTATATATTTACATATATACTTGTATGTAATTTGGATATGATGTTGATAGTAAAGATGTTGGTTATAGCTCAATAGTGGTAAATATTTATAAAGTGGTATAGTCGATGATTAGTACAAAATAAGGATATGTGGTAGATATTTATTAATTGGATAATAATGACTAGTTGGTAAATGAGGTTTAGTCTGTAAGGATGCATAGTAATAAGTGATGCTTACTAATAAATGATACAAGTGATAATTGATGATTATCTAATAATGATGATTATAAATATACGGTAAATAGTAGCTTAAGTGATAACTAGAGTTATATGATGACTAGTAGTTCAAATGGATTAGTTAATAAGAGATGGTTAGATAGTAAATGGTGACTAGCATATGTTGATGCTAAGATTGTTAAATGTTGATAATATTATAGAATGTGAGTACATTGTCTAGTTTTGGGAAATTGTGAAATATTGGTAAATGATCGACTGATGATAACTGTGGAATGATGGTTATATGATGATAAAGTTAGCTATAATGTTTGTTGATTTTTTATTCTTCTCTCGAGTGTACTCTCCAGTCGTATGGAAGGCTGTGATACGTTGTTTACTTTCTGCACTAGTTGGTGTATGGGAGCTAACTTTATAGTATTTTTTGCTAGTATGGATTCTTATTGATGTCTTATTATTCTGAATTATTTATTTATCATGTATGGCTATATTGGCATGCACTGATGCCTTATGTTTTGATA
Organism: Capsicum baccatum var. pendulum; assembly: GCA_030864225.1. Taxonomy (NCBI): domain Eukaryota; kingdom Viridiplantae; phylum Streptophyta; class Magnoliopsida; order Solanales; family Solanaceae; genus Capsicum; species Capsicum baccatum. The sequence goes on along the minus strand of CM061555.1, from coordinate 153,235,712 downwards.
TCATTCTGATTTAATTACTTACCTTATGCAGTGGTATTAAAGGTGATTCAGGTTTATTTTTGTACCTTGACTTAGATGATATCTCATATTTTATAATACTTATATCATGATTTAGCTCAGTAGATCAATGATGCTTACTAAGTACCCTTTGTTTTGGTACTCATACTACATGTCTATATATTTTGATGTATATCTAATTACTAGTTACCGTTGTTTATTTATGTTCGTATGGTATTAATATTCGAAGATAGGGTATGCTTTTGGAGTTTGAGTGACTCATTTCCCTCTATTATTAGTTTTAGTCTTTTGTTTTAAGATAGATGTATTGACTATTCTAGACTTTGAGTTATAATGATACTATAAGATGCTCTTGTACTAGCTCTACCTGATCATGGGATTGGTATTTTGTGTTGTCTATTTATCTATTTAAAGAACCTTATTCATTTATAACTTGTGTTTCTTGAATTTGAACTATATTGGGCATTTCCTACCGAATTAACCAATTGCATTAGCTCTAGGTTATGGTTGGGCATACCTACTTGTGGGATTTAGTGGGTGCCATCATAACTCATAAATTGGATTGTGACATGTTATTTGGGATAGTTGATTGTCCCACCAAATGAGTACCATGGGTGCCATTCATGATTGGTTTGGTTCATGATAGATTTATTTATTTTTCTAGATAATTTTGTCATTCTATACTGTGAATTTGATTTTGAGATTTCCATCTTCTTGGTGTAACCATTCCTAGTGAATAGATAAGCATGAGTTGACATGGAAGCTATATAATTAAAATTTTTGTTGAATAATGAGAAAGTAATGTTCAATGTTTGCGAATAAATAAAGTAGTTGAATGACATTTGTTTAGTCTTAGTTATTAATACAGTTGATGGGGAGGCCTCGACAACTCCTGGTAAGGACAGACAAGGTTTTGAGGTACTAACAGATGTGAGGATGATATAAATGAGTATGATGATATGGTGAGTGCATCCACTTGTATAGGGTCCTACACTTATATTCTAAAAATGTTAAATTTGGAATTAGAGAATTGGGTAACTCCATTAATCAAGCCTTCTATTGTGAAGCCTCTCATTTTGGAGCTCAAAGCTCTTCTATCCCACCTTTGATATATTTTCTTGGGAGCCAACAATATATTGACGGTCATTATTACAGCAGATTTGGTTGAATGGTAAGTTGAAGATTTAGTATTTATGTTAAAGAAATTCAAGAGAGACATTAGGTGATCTATTTCTAACATTATTGGTATTGCACTAAAAATCTACACTTACAAAATTGGGCTCAAGCTTGATTAAATTCCTAGTATTGAGCATCAGTGTACGTTGAATCAACCTATATAAGAGCTCATTAAAGAGGAAATCGTCAAGTAGTTAGATACAGACATAGTTTAGTTTATGGCAAGTAGTAAATAGGAAAGTTGACTCTAATGTATGTTAAAGAAGGGTGGAATCCCAATGTTTCCTAATGCATAGAATGAGATTATTCCAATAAGAAAAATTATAAGTTGGTGAGTATGAATAACTTATAGGAAGCTGAATACATTGACTGAAAAAGATTACTTTTCATTGTCATTATGGATCAGATGTTAGACCATTGCTGGTAGAGGATGGTATTGTTTTCTTGATGGGTATTTGAGATAGAATCAAATTTTTATTGCTCCTGAAGACCAAGAGAAGACTACTTCCACTTGTATGTATGTTTTCTTTCAAGTGGATGTCTTTTAAATCGTACCAATGACCTTTCAACATTGTAAAATATCTATCTTCTCAGACATGGTGGGGCGTATTACGAGGTATTCATGGATGATTTATAGGTGATAGGTGACTCCTTTGATGATTTTTTATCCAATTTATCTAGTGTTATGAAGATGTATAAAGATTGTAATTTGTTTCTTAATTAAAGAAAATGTCACTTTATGGTAAATGAAAAAATAGTGTTCGGCCACAAGATTTCTAAAAAAAGTGATCAAAGTTCATTGAGCAAAGATTTAGGTGATTGAAAAGTTTCCACCACTGATTTTCGTAAAAGGTATTTGAAGTTTTTAGGGCATGTGGATTTTATCACAAAATCATCAAGGACTTCTCTAAAATCTCATATCCTTTATGAAAATTGCTGGAGAAGAAGGTGAAGTTCATATTTGATGAGACATGTCTGAAGCATTTGAGTGCCTTAAGGAAAAGTTGATATCAGCCTATATCATTATTTCACCTGATTGGTTGATGTTGTTTGAAGTTATGTGTAATGCTAGTGAAGTGACACTAGGAGTGGTCCTAGGAAAAAGCCTAAAAATATAACTCATCCAATTTATTATGCTAGCAATACACTTAATCCAATCAATAAAATTACATTATAATGGAATAAGATTGATTGTTATGGATTTTCCATTTCTGAAGTTTAGGTATTACTTTCTTGGTACTAAAGTGATTGTGCAAACTTACCACGAAGCTCTTAGATATCTTATTGTGAATAAAGATGCAAAGACTAGATAGATTTGATGGGTACTTCTATTGCAAAAATTAAACTTTGAGGTCAAGGATAGAAAGGGGATTAAAAACCAAGTGGTTGATCGCTTGTTATGACTTGAGAAAGAGGCAATGTATAAATTAAAACATGAGATCAACATTAATGATGCTTTTCAAGATGAGAATGTATTGGATGCATCACAAGCCCTAATTTCATGGTTTGCAGATTTTACTAATTATTTGGTAAGTGTATGGTGCTCTCGGACTTGTCCTTCCAGTAGTAAAGAATTTTATGTTTGATGTACAAACTTTTTCTGGGATAATCCCTACTTGTTATGTATTTTTTTGATGGTATGATTCATTAATTTGTGCTTGAGGTTGAGATGATGAGAATAATTGAGGTATGTCACTCATCCCCTATTAGGGGTCATCATAGTGGTATTCAGACCACCCATGAGATTTTGTGATGTGGGTACTAGTGGCCAACCATTTATCAAGATTCTCATGATTATGAAAGGGCATGTAAGCAATGTCAAATTTAAGGGAGTATATTAAGAAATCTTAAACCTTCTCTCTCATTCATTCTTGTGATTAAGTTACTTGATGTTTGTTATATCGGTTTATGGGTCCATTCATGAGCTTGAATGAGATGAAGTATATACTTGTAGTTATAGACTATGTGACCAAGTGGTTAGAGACGGTTGCACTTTTAAGTAATGAAGTTTACAGTGTCATAACATTCTTAAAGCATGACATTTTTTTGAGGTTTGGTATACCAAGAGAATTATTAGTGATGAAGGCTCCCATTTTTATAATTGATTACTTTGAGACCTACTTAAGAAATATGGTGTGAAGCATAAGGTGGCATCACTTTATTATCCATAATCTATTGGGTAGGTTGAGGTTTCCAATTGGGAGATAAAGATAATTCTTGTAATAACTATGAATGTGAATAAAGTGAATTGGTCTAGGAAGTTGGATGATGCTTTTGGGGAGTACGCGACTGCTTTTAAGAACCCTATAGTATGTCTCCTTATCAGGTTGTATATCGAAAATCATGCCATATGTCCGTTGAGAGTGAACACAAAGTCATGTGTGCACTAAAAAAGTTGAATTTAAATTGGTGTAATGCCTCTAACTTGAGGCTTGATTAATTGAATGAGTTAGATGAGTTTTGTCTGAAAGATTATAATAGTTAAGCTATTTACAAAGAGAAGATGAATATATAACATGACTGAAATATGGAAAGTGAGAGTTTAATTAGGGTGATATAGTCTTGTCATTCAAGACTTTGTTTGTTTTCTAGTAAGTTGAATGCTAAGTGGTCCAATTTTGAGTGGTAAATGTGTTCCCATAGAATGAAATTTATCTTGAGAAACATGAAGGTAAATAGTTAGTGTGTGAAAGAATATTTGGGAATGAAGTAGGAAATAAAGGTAGTTGATATATTGGCCCTTGGTGAAGTCTGAGTAACCAAGGACCCTAATTCTTGTTGCGACATTAAATTACGCACTTTATGGGAGCCAACCCTTGGTGGTATCTTCGTGATATCTGAGTAATCAAGATATCTATGTCATGCCGCAATGTTAAATCAAGTGCTTCCTGGGAGGATACTCAAGTATTTTCCTAAGTTCTCTTTTTGATTTTTTTTGGTACTGGACTAATGTGTGTCATAGTGTAAAGGGATGGCATGGATAAGAATCCAAAACTTTGTTAAAGAAAATGGGGCACAAGTCTTTCCATGAGCAATACAATGATTCAATGAATTGAATCCCTAATAGTACTGAGTAGAGAAGTGAACAACTTTCAAAAGTTCATATAATGGCTGAGTACCATGAATCGTACCTTCGTGGAATGGCTCATGGCATAAATCATTCTAACAAACCTCTAAAAAACATAGGTTTCTAGGTACATCACTAAATAATTTAAGCCACAAGTGTGGGTAGAAGTCATTGTGCCCCCTACAACCCATAGGATGAGTTGCGGTATGGACTCTTACTTAAGGCTATACACCTAACCCTACTCACCCATTTACCCTTCCTTTTTTATTTAACCTAATACCTGCCTATACCCAACTACAATCCTAAAATCAAACATAATAGCACTCCAACTCTCTCTAATATTTAGCCATACTAGAATTAGGACTCTATCAATGTATTTTGATCATCAATATCACAAATCATCTCCTACTTTGACACCGATTAAAAAGTTCTAATTAAGAAAGTGAAATTTCCATATTTATTACTACTGGTTATATTCTTAATTAAGTTTGATGATGTTAATGGAATAAACATATAATTATGCTAATAAGATAGAAGGAGAAGAGGAAATAATGTAGAGGATTACCTTGAAAAAGTTTTGTTCTTGAATATCTGTTAAAATTGAGTTTTGTCAGGAGTATAACCTTGTAGTATGTTGATAGTGAGTTGGTAATGGTGAAAATGAAGCTTTAAAAGGGGGTAAATTCTGATTAACCCCTAAAGATATTAAAATTACGTGAAACTCTTGAAAAGTGAACTGGTATAATGAGGACAATCTTCATAAGTCAACCAATGACTCGTAGTTACATGCCAGGACTCCTAGGTTGACCCATTCAGAATGTCCAATGACCCTTGGTTTAGAACAGCTAGGACAAACCATCCCACTACCTATAATATCACACTATAGTTGTGGTTTGCACTCATCCTAACATAACCTGAGAAGACTATTTTTAGAAATTCATGCCACAACCCCAGGAACGGATCATGCCATCTTGCAATGACCCATCCTAAAGGTCATACTATGATATAGTACCTTTCATTTTGCTTGCTCAGATTTTAAATTTTTTGTACTAAATCTCACTCACAAGTTACCATGGCACCAAGCGGAATCAAGAAACAACAAGATGAAGCAGCCCAAAAATATATAGCTTTCACGCGAAAGCTGAACGACCAACCAACTGATATGTAGTCTAAACCCAAAGATTCTAGAAGTATTGAGGAGAACTATTAAACATTCCCTAATAAACAACATGAGCCTCAAACCACTACGTCCAAGGAAAAGTTCACGATTATTATGGTTTTTTCCACGATCATTGATTCTCCCTAGTATTAATAAGGATGAAATTATCAAGTCAAAATAGGAGTGAATATAAGGAGGATGAGTCAAGTGATGAAGAAAAATCTAGATCTAATGAATCGGATAAAGATTTTGAAGAGGATAGTGAAGAGAATACTTCTACACGAGGAAAAAAATACAATATGATAGGATATCTGATATTTTAGCTTTTGACGGAATATTTTTCATCTTTTTCTTGGGAAAATTGTATATTTTCAAGAAACCAAGCTTGCATTTAATGCTGGTTTTTAGTGTTTTAGGGTAAGGAGCTAGCTGTTGGATAAGACTCAGAAAATTAGCAGAAAAAGACTTCTGGCGATCAAAATGGTGGACCATTAGTCTTGCGAAGGACCACCAGTTCAATCTCAGTGTTATACAGAACAAGGAATCCTAAAACACTCAGTGACGACCAATGTGATGGACTGTCAGTCTTGCGATAGACCACCAATATGGCCGTTAGATCTAAACAGAACCCATGTCTTCAAATGACTCAGCGACGACCCAAATGGTGGACCGTTAGTCTTTCGATGGACAACCATTTTGTCCATCAGTTTTAAGCAAAACTGGGTTCTCCAGGACCATTAGTGATGGTCTATCTGGTGGACCGCCAGAATTCTGATGAACCACCACTTTGGCCATCAGACTCAAGCAGAACTGGGCTTTTAAGGACCATTAGCAATGGCTAATTTGGTGAACCGTCAGACTTCTGACAGACTACCAGTTTAGCCTTTAATTTGGACACGGATTTTATAATTTTAAATTTTAAATTATTTTTACCTGGGAAGATATAAATACCCAGTCTTAGGTTTTATTAGGCATCTTTATCCATCTTTTATTTTTCACTAGGTTTTCCATTCTGAAAATACATTGTTACATAGTTTTTCTCTAAGATTCATTGGAGATTGGTGGATCTAGATTCCTTTATCATATTTTCTATTGAAGATTGAAGAACAACAATTGTGACTTTTGTAAGTAAACTTTGAATAAATTTCTAAATAACATAATGGTTTCTTTTATTTTTTGGGTGGAAATGTATGGCTAAGCTCCCAAACTAGGGTTATGGGAGCCTTGATGTGAATAGATGATTGGGGGTTGTGAATCTAGTAGATTCATATGATTAATTGATATTGCATAAAACCTTCTTCACTTTAATGACTTTTCTTGGTTGCAAACTTGAAAAGTGAGCCCAAGAACAACAATTGTTCGAATAAAAAAGTGTTTGTTGGGAAAAGAAAAGGTTTGCATCATTCTAAAGGCCTTAACCTTTTTATAGAGGGTAGATGCCTTAACCAGATCAACCCATATGAGAATATAGTTGAATAAAATAATATGTTCCTTAAGTTTGAAAGAATTAAGGGATAAGCTACTCATTTAGGTTGAGAAACTAATGGGGAAACCATAGAATTCAATTACTCTTGCAATTAGAATTGTTTATTGAGAATTTAAAATAGTTCACAACCCTAGCTGCTTAAGCATCTTGGTAACCATAACTCTAGTTTGACTTTTCTTATTGAATTGCTATTAGCAATATAACCTATAGTTGGATTACTTTATGCGACAAACATTTGAATATAATTGATAAATCAAAATCCCCATATATTCTAGAACCTTCAATCAATAGTCTAGTAACAACCACAATACTTAGTGAACACAGTATTCCTTAGTGAACACAGTATTCCCTGTGGGACTTGACACCCAACCCAGTTGGGTTCTATATTTGACAGTGACCTCTTACACTTTCTAATGAGATTTTAATTTGGGTGTATCAAATTCTTGCATTATTGCCAGGGAATACAGTTGTCAATTAAGTTTGTGTTTGTTAATTGATCTTAGGTAAAGTTTCCCAAATTTTACTTTTGTGTTATTTGTGTTCTATGCATGGGAGTTATTGTCTATGCCAAGTACACAGAGATCGGGGGCAACTTTATTACCAATACATCCAGAACCACAATTAATTAGTATAATGGCAGACCCCCAAGATGATAAAAGACTAGACGCTCTGGCTAGAGCTCAACTAAATCAGCAGAATGATAGCCAGCAGGCAGTTCATCCTAATCTTGATGATGATGATTTGGGGGATGATTAATTGTTAGATCCATTTAGCCCAAGGCATGTAGAGAATGTGGTTGCACCAGTGAATCAGAATATAAACAAGAATTGCCCCTTTAGGGCAAGGCAAAAGTGTCAAATAGTGCAGTTTGATCTAAATGATGACGGAAATGGAATGGATGAAGTAGGTGCAACTGGAGCTGTCATTCCTCCACTTCTAGCACCAGGAGCTAAATTTCATATTATAAGTATGATGATTCAACTCCTTCATCTTAAGGGGCTGTTCAGTGGTCTTCTTGGAGATGATCCAAAACATGCATTTGGTGAATTTGTCACCATTTGCAAGTCTTTTGATAATCCAGGAGTGGGTCAGAATTCTTTTTGCCTGCATTTGTTGCCATTGTCTCTTTCTGGGGAGGTGACACTATGGCTAAATAAACTGACTCACGACTCTATAACCAACTGGAGGCAGTTGAAAGAGGCTTTCCTAGAAAGGTTCTTTCCACCCTCCAGAAGGGTACAGTTGAGGGATAAAATTAGTAACTTCCAACAGCTTCCCACTGAAGCTCTTCATGAGACCTAGGGGAGGTTTAAAAAGAAGCTGATGCAATGTCCAAACTATAACATGGCAGATATTTATTTGATGGAGAGTCTTTATCGGGCTTTGAACTCTATAACAAAGTCAGTCATGGATAATACTATAGGAGGGTTATTTGTTGACCTTAATTTTTCTAGAGGCCTCAGAGATGCTTGATCGGATGACCAAATAGAGTAGAGATTAGCATACCAGGAATTCAGTGGTAGCAAGCCCTACTATATCTGGTAGTATGACTGCAGAGCAATGCAAAAAAGAGCAAGAACATAACCAGGATATGGCACATTTGAAGACATAGATGGATTTGCTAACTAAGCATCTATTGTCTAGAAAAATAGAGAATGTGAAAGCTATTGCATCCCAGGGATGAGCTGAATCTGATTCAGAATAAGAGGCAAACTGTCTAAATAATCAGGTGGTTTTTTAGGCAATAGCCAAGGAAATCAAGGTCGACACTATTACGATAAATCTGGTTACAAGGATAGAGATCAAGGAAACTGGAAGAGCAAAAATAATAGGAGTGGACTATATGTACCTCCTAGAAGCAGAGATAATGCTGCAACTAGCTCTGGTAACATATCCATAGAGGACATAATGGAGAAATTATTAAAGGGAGTTAAGACTACCAACTCTAGGGTAACTACTATGAAGAGTGATTTGTCTTCCATGAGTCAGCTGGTAAACTCACAATCTATTTCTATCAAATAGTTGATGCAGCAAATAAGCCAACTCTTAGCAGGATTGAATTAGAGGAAGAGTAGAACTTTTCCAAGTGATACAGTTTAGAGCCCTCGAAATAATGGCTCCTGCATGGCCATTACCATACAGAGTAGTAAGGTATTACCGGGCTCGTCTATGGGAAAAGCTGTGATTGAAGAGGATATTGAGTATGAAGAAAGTTATCCAGTAGAGTTTGAGAAATTGGATGAGGTGATCGATAATAAACCATCCAACCATCAGTAGGGTGATAATTTAGAGAAGAGCAAGGGAAATAAGACTGAAGTAGTGGTTACTATGCTTCCAAAACCACCTCCTCCATTTTCACATTGATTTAAAAAGAAGGACGACGACCCAAAGTTTGGCAAGTTCATGGCCATGCTTAAGTAGTTGACGATAAATTTGACTTTGGTGGAGGCATTAGAGAAAATTCCCGGGTATTCAAAGTTCATGAAAGACCTTGTTATGAGGAAGCGGACAGTTAGTTATGAGACAGTGGACAATCTTCATCATTGTGGTGCTATTTCCACAAGGACATTAGTGCAGAAGAAGGCATACCCAGGAGTATTTACTATCCCATGCACTATTGGGCCTCTTGTGTTCGCAAAAGCTCTATGTGATTTGGGAGCTAGTATAAATTTAATGTCGCTCACTGTGTATAAAAAACTGGGTTAGGGGGATCTTACTCCAATGAACATGAGATTAGTTATGGCAGACAGGTCACTAAAGTGGCCCATGGAGATTTTATATAATGTATTAGTGAAGGTGGCCAGTTTCATATTTCCAGCTGATTTTGCCATTCTCGATTACAAGGTGGACTTCGAGGTGCCCATAATCTTGGGTAGACCTTTCCTCACAACCAGGAGTGTACTTATTAATCTAAAGGTAAATGAGCTACTTTTCAGGTAGAATGATGAAGTAGTTCAATTCGATGTATTCCATTCCATGAAACAGCATACAGATATGATCGTATTTTTTATTATGGATATTTATTATGAGGAAGAGCAGGAAGTACCTATAGAGGAAAATTTATTATGGAGAATTTAGTTGTTGTATCAATGAATTTTGATCATGACGATATTGAAGATTATGAGGAGACTGTATGTGCCTTGAAAGGCGTGGGGTCTTATTCTTTTACACCTAAGAAACTGGATTTGGACTTGAAAAATCATCCAAGTTCACTAGCCAAGCTATCTATTACAGAGCCACCTACTTTGGAGCTGAAAGAGTTGCCCGATCATTTGAGGTATGTGTTCCTGGGCAGCGGTAATACACTATGTGTTATTATTATGGCTAACTTAGGTGAACAACAGGTGGAAGCCATTATCTCTATTCTTAAGAGATATAAGAGGGTTATTAGTTGGATGATTACAGATATTATCGATATTCCTCCTAGTATATGCACACATAAAATCCAGCTAGATGAGGATTATGTCCCGACTATTAAGTATCAACGTCGTCTAAACCCACCTATGCAATAGGTGGTGAAGAAAGAAATCATCAAGTGGCTGAATGTAGGAATGGTATACCCTATCTCAGATAGTAAATGGGTAAGTCTTGTTCAGTACGTGCAAAAAAAGGGGGCATGATAGTGGTGGCTAATGAGAAGAATGAGTTGATTCCACTCAGACCTATTACTGGATAGAGGGTGTGTATGGATTAAAGAAAACTCAACTCATGGACATTAAAGGACTACTTCCTAATGCCTTTCATAGATCAGTTGCTTAATCAGTTGGCGCGAAGAGGTTGGTATTGTTTCTTGGATGGTCATTCTGGTTACAATCAGATTGCTATAACCCTAGAGAATTAGGAGAAAATGACATTCACCTGCCCATATGGTACTTTTGCATTTAAGCGGATTCCGTTTGTATTATGTAATGCACCTGCTACCTTTCAATAGTGTATGATGTCTATTTTATCAAATATAGTTGAAGACACCTTGGAGGTGTTTATGGATGATTTTTCTATGGTAGGAGATTTGTTTGAGCTGTGTTTGGTAAATCTGAGTAGGGCCTTACAGTGGTGTGAGGAGTTCAATCTTGTGCTTAATTGGGAGAAATGCCACTTCATGGTGAAGGAGGGCATTGTTCTTGGACATAAAATTTCAGAAAAGGGGATTAAAGTTGATCGAGCTAATGTTGAGGTTATAGAGAAGCTTCCGCCTACTATTTCAGTGAAGGGGGTGGTAGTTTCCTTGGTCATGCTGGCTTCTATCGGAGGTTTATAAATGACTTCTCAAAGATTTCAAACACCCTTTATAAACTTTTGAAGAAGGAAGTCAAATTCTCCTTTGATGATGATTGGTTAAAGGCATTTGAATGCCTTAAAGGGAAGTTGGTTGATGCTCTTATTATTGTTACACCGGATTGGTCAAAACCATTTGAGATCATGTGTGATGCAAGCGATGTTGCCCTTGGAGCTATGCTGGGAAAAAATAAAGAAAAATTATTTCATCCAATCAATTATGCCAGTAAAGCACTGAATAGAACTCAAAACAACTACACCATCACAGAACAGGAACTTCTTATAGTATTCTATGGTTTTGAGAAGTTTTGGGCTTATTTTTTAGGAAATAAGGTGGTGGTCCACACCGACCACGCAACCTTGAGATATTTGATGGAAAAAAGTGATGCAAAACCAAGGTTGATTAGATGGGTACTTCTACTTCAAGAATTTGACTTTGAAGTTAATCATAGGAAGGGTTATGAAAACCAAGTGGTGGACCATCTGTCTAGGCTGGAAGGCGAGCAAGTAGCTAGAGATAAATTTAAGATCAATTATACATTTCTGGATGAGGAAATATTGGTTGTTGTTATGGAGAAAATACCTTGGTATGCTGATTTCACAAATTATGTGGTGGGCGAGGTGATACCAGATAATCTTTCCTTTCATCAAAGGAAAAAGTTTCTCCATGATGTGACACATTACTTCTGGGTTGAGCCATATCTTTTACGGCAATGTGCGGATGATATTATTAGATGATGTGTACCAGAAGTTGATATGTTGAGTATACTGGAAGCGAGTTATGCTTGCCCAGTTCGAGGTCACCATGTCGGTGATCGAACTACAAGGAAAGTGCTTCAGAGTGGCTACTATTGGCCCTCTTTGTTCAAAGATGCCTACGAGTTCGTGAAGAGGTGTGACCAACGTCAAAGGCAAGGGTCCATCTCAAAGCACCATGAGATTCCAATATCTAAAATGCTGGAGATAGAATCATTTGACGTCTAGAGCATTGATTCATGGGGCCCTTCGTGAGCTGATTTGAGATGAAGTACATATTAGTGGCCATTGACTACATGTCAAAATGGGTTGATGCAGTGGTTCTAGCAGATAATGAAGGGAAGAGAGTTATTGCATTCTTGATGAAAAACATCTTGTCTTACTTTGGGGCACCAGGTACCATCATCAACGATGGACGATCACACTTTTGCAATAATATGTTCAGAGCTACCTTGGCAAAATATGGAGTTAAGCAGCATAAAGTGGCTACACCATATCACCCGCAGACCAGTAGGCAAGTAAAAATCGCTAATCCAGAAATCAAAGCTTCTAAGAATGTAAATGCTAGCAGGAAAGATTGGTCTAGGAAGTTGGACGATGCCTTATGGGCATATCAAACTACTTTCAAGACACCTATTGGCATGTCACCATACCAATTGGTTTATGGAAAAGCATGTCATTTGCTGATTGAGCTAGAGCATAAAGCGTTGTGGGCACTGAAGCGGCTTCACTTGAATTGGAATGAGGAAGCAAATACAAGACTGGGGAAGCTGAATGAGATGGACGAGTTCTGTCTTGGAACTTATGATCGGGTTGATCTAGACAAGGAAAGAATAAAGAAGTACCACGACCGCAGGATTGAAAAGTAGGATTTCCAGAGAGGTGACTTGGTGTTTTTGTTCAACTCCAGACTCAAACTATTTCTTGGTAATCTCAAATTTAAATGGTCTAGCCCATTTAAAGTGAGTCAAGTCTACTCATCTGGAGTAGTGGAACTTGAAAATGAAGATGAAAGTGTCTTCAAGGTAAATGGGCAGCGTGTGAAACTATATATCATTCGAAAGGACTCGATAAGGTGTATCAATACTGTCTATCTCAATGAAGTTTGAATAATCGAGATAATTGAGTCGTGCCACAATAATAAATCAGGCGCTAGTGGGAGGCAAACCATATTGTGTTGTTAAAAAGCATTAGTTAAATTATTTTGTTGTTCTAGTGCATTTTTGATGTGTTTGTGAAGTTTACAAGATTTAAAATGCAGCAAAAAGAAGTAGCAGTATAATTGGAAAAAGGGGAGGGGGGAATTGAGCTACTGGAACAAAAGTGACGGCCAAATTGGTGGACCACCAGTCACCTGACGGACCACCATTTCAACCATCGTAAAGAAGCTGAAAAATTCATTCACTGGAAAAAGTTTATGGCCAAAGTGATGGACCGTCACAAATTTGGTAGACCATCACACTGACCGTCAAAATGAAGTTGAGTTGCCCGGTTCTGGTAAGGTGCGAAGGCCAAATTAGTGGACCGTTAAAAATTTGGTAGACCATCACTTGGACCATCAGAATGAAACTAAAGTGACCATTTTATAGTAAGGAGAGATAGCCTAAGTGGTGGACCGTTACAAATTTGGTGAATCTTCACTTGGACCGTCAAAATGAAACTGAAGTGACCATTTTCTGGTAAGAAGCGAGGGCCCAAATGGTGGTCTGTCATATTTTCGACGGGACGTCGTAGTAGCCATCGTTGTTACCCTAGCACTGGGTCGATTCGGGTTAAAAATTGTTCTTTATTTATATGACCCATATTTGGCCCAATTTATTTTAAAGTGGTAAAAGAGCGGTTACATATGTTGTACCCTTTACAACTTCTTCAACTGACCAAATTCCTTTGGATTCAAAGAATCTGAAGGCATTTGTTCTTCCTGGGACTCTCTATCTACTCTCTTTTTCCCTATTTAAGTGACCATCTCTCTTCTTTATATTCATATCAAATATTCCTAAAAGAAATTATAGAGTTTTAAGTTAAGTTTGTTTTCAATTTTTGCAAGCAACTAAAAGAGTAACTTCTGCAAAATCAAGGTATGGGCACCTCCATGTCTTTTTTTTTGAACTGATACAACATGAAATGAATAATTGGTTGGTTGATAAAAATTCATCTTGTTTTCTTCTTTTGCTTTAACTTATTTTGAGTCCTGAATGATAATATACTCTATGTGGGTAAAGTCTGAGTAAATTGTATGCTCAAAAGTGTGGATTTGTGTGCATAAATGTGAAGTTGGTGTCAATTTTTACTAGAAAAATTAGGATTGCATGATAAATATTCGACAAAATGCTGAATTGAATTCTGAATCTGAAGAGGGATGCGGCAATTGAAATGGTAAACTATCAACTTTTCAACGGACCACCAAATTGACCATCGTAAGAACCCCAAAAATGACACCCACTTGTTAAGATACGACGGCCAAAGTGATGGACCATCAACTTTATGATGGACCACCATATGGGCCGTCATTAATCTCTGAACTTTTAGGACTTCTAGATAAGAACTGATGGCCCACCTGGTGGACCACCAGTTACCCGACAGACCACCAGTGTGGCCGTTAAGTTTTCTTTTTCACTGTTAGGATCTTTTTGTGTTGTGAAATAATTCCTTACTTTTTTTTCAAGCATTATGGCTCGTAATCTTCCACCAAACAGAGGAGGAAGATCCCAAAGGAGTAGTAGCGAATTTGCACTCGCGTACAACTCCAGGCAACGTGAAAAGGAAAATCTCATGCTCTTCCACTCTGAACAGGAGAGAGATAGTAGTACAAGCAGTACCAGCTCAATCCCAGATGAGGCAATGGTTGCTACAAATCAACCCGAGCCTATTGAGGGTGGAACTGAGGCTGCTAACGTAGGTGAACAAATAAAAGCAACTGATGTGGATACTGAACCTGAGGATGCTAACATTATCAAGTGTAAGTATCCTCAAGTTTGAGAAACAATTAGATGGCAGATAGAGGGGTCACGAGAGAAATTCAATAATGGATTGACACCTACACCAAGAGGGATAAAAAGTCTATTCGTGGAGAACATCAGATTGTGACAACAGAGCTACATGAATATCCTGAGTTGGAATGTAAATTCAATGAGTATGAACTAGCATGGATGAGCAGGACACCAGGAGTGTATCAACCGAATTTGGAAAGAGAGTTCTTTGCCAATTATATTGAACTAGTAGAAAAAGACTGTCCAAAGGGGACGATAGTTGTAAGCTTGCCGAACAGAGAGACCATACCTGTTCGAGGAGTCACTATCGATATTTTAGCCTAAAAAATCAATAGTATGTTGTTTGGGGAAGAGTATGAGGCTTCACCTACTATACCTGATCTTGAGTATAGGCTGAGAACTAGAGCCACTCAGGGGCCTTGGGTGGCTTTGTTATTGACTGATGATGGTAACCCTTCTTGGTTGACTAATTTATGGAAGCGTATTACAAAATATTCCCTTAGCTTCAAGGCTAAGTTTTGGTGGACTGTCGTTCTCTTAAGGATGATCCCAATAAAAGGCGATGGAAACTTGGATAAACACAGAGCCGTATTGGCGACAAGCTTGGTTTCAGGGCTGGAAGTTGATTTTGGCCAGATTATTGTGGATGAGATATTTTTGAGGGAACATAAAACAAGTAGTGCATTATTTTTCCCATGTTTACTCACGGAGTTATACAAATAGGCCGGTGTGCCCTTAATTCGTTGAGTTGAAAATAAAATCTCGAATACACATAGATAGGACATTAAGAAGTCGAAAGATGACTTAAAGTTCGAGATGCATGCCACCAAGCCTCCAACTTACCAAACTTAATCTGCACCAGCTCCCGATGCTACAAAAATTCCCGCAGGTATGCCTTTGCCCATCACCACTTATGTGCCACCAGAGTATGTGCCTCCAAGTACTTCTGTAGGGTCGAATTTTTCATAATATATGGGAGGAGCAGACTTTTCCGAATATAGGATAAATTAGGAGAATTTTTCAAAATCAGTGAAGCTGCATAAGAGGTTGTAGAGACAGTTAGATAAATAGGTGTTAGAATTTAAGCCTTTTGTTGAAGAAATTATAGTTGAGGCAATCCGTCCATTCTAGACTATTCAAGCTAGGATGGACAACATGGAGCAACACATCAATAGAAGGCTAGATGCACTATCCCACT
This sequence comes from Capsicum baccatum var. pendulum, assembly GCA_030864225.1. NCBI lineage: Eukaryota > Viridiplantae > Streptophyta > Magnoliopsida > Solanales > Solanaceae > Capsicum > Capsicum baccatum. The sequence continues at coordinate 153,219,587 of CM061555.1, read as the reverse complement.
CTGATCTTGCAAAGCTTATGGATGAATTTGAGCAGGCAAAGGCTAATATAGTAGAGTTGAAAGGAAGGCAACCATATTTGACTATTTTTGACCCAACATTAGTGGCTAGTGATGACGATGAAAGTATTATAGACATAATATGAAGACCTATTAAAGACAAAGGTAAGAAGCACATGGATGAACGAGCTATAAGAAAAGTTGAAAAGAGAGGAAAGAGAGTAGAAATGATATCAGATCAAAATAAATAGCATGATTTGAAGAGAGCTTGAAAGAAATCAAAGAGAGACAAAGAAAATATAAAGAATAAAGAGGAAGATGAAACAGTAGGAGTATCTACTAGTTTGGGAGATGTTTCCTCCGATCTAGGACGGCGAGGTTTTGAGTGCCACTACCATCATAGGGGCAACATTGCACCAGGTGATGATGCAGGAGCCTCACCATAATTCAAGATGCCTCAGATGAATAAGAGGTAAAACAAGTATACCCATTCCTTTTTACTTCAATTTAATGCTTTGAGAATAGTGCATATGTTTTTAAGTGGGGGTGGTGTACTTGTATCATAGGGGTTGTGTTGCCAATATTCTAAACCCTACTATGTGCTATCTAGGAGAATCGGCATGCCTAGGATCATGTTAAGTTTGCATTTTTATTTTCTAGGTTTAACTTTAGATTTGAATTTTTTCTTGTTTTTAAGTCTTGTTATGTTGTTGATGTGGTCCATGCAATAAAAAGTGTTGTTTGTGTTAGTATCTTGTTGTAAATACGGATGATGAATGATGCTGGCATCAAGCTATGACTATTTCCATTTGATTGTTACTTTTGTCTCCTAGGATATATGTGAAACTGTAAGTGAATCTATAGTTGGCATTAATCTGTAAATATGCATGACATGTGATGCACATCTTAAGAGTAGTAGAATGAGTTTGACTTAGTTTCCACTGTGTGCGCGGGTATTTGTATTAGTTCTTACAAGGTATAGTACCTAGGACTTGCCTGGTTCAATTGGCGTTGTTCTGTAGTTGATGGGATACGAAGTGATGGAAGGACACCTTGTGCTTTTAGTTCACTTAGCCAAAATAATTAAACCCACCAAAAATAATTTTCCATGCTTGAACCCTTCTTTGAGACTTTGTTAGTTTTTTTTCATCACTAAGCATTCTAGTTAGCTCTCTTTCAGCTGTTGACTCCGAGCTCTGGCCCTGACCTAGTAATGGGCGATATGTACCTAAACTTAGGCAAACCACCTAAGTTATGTTTGTCTATTATAGGGTTGTTAACTACCTAAGGGAAAGTTGGTCTAGACTTTGAATTTGAGCATTTGGCCATAGTCTAGTTAAGACAATGTGCACCTTAACTTATGGCATCAGCATAAGTTGAGGGTGGCTGATGCTTGTATATAAAAAAGGGGGAGTTATTATGGTGAAGCATGAATGAGCAAGAAAAGGGTAAGTAAGCTAGCAAAGCATTGGCCTTGGTAAGAAGAATTTGAAGGCAAAGAGAGTTAAAGCCTAGTTCTTAGTCACTTTTACCCAAAAATTCCTTCCTACCCTAACCTGATACCTCCTTTTTAGCCTAGAAAAGACCTGCTTGATCTTGGAACTCAACTATAAAGTGGGCGTTGGATGATAAAGGCAAGCTTATGGGTACATGTGCTATGTTGGTTACTTCTATGATGAGTTAGAGGGTTTTGATTTCTATCCACACAATATACAGAGTGGTAGATCTCCTTGTTTGTGAAGGCAACCTAAGTCATACTTAATTTGGCTGATCTCTGTAGATTCTTGTATCCATGTAATGTAGATGAATTGAATTTGAAACAATGTCGGTTATAGACTTTGACATGTTAAACCATATGATTTGAATGACAAGTGAGTGGTTGTGTGAGAAATGGTTCAGTAGTAAATGCCCATCATTGTATTGTTCATATTTGCAATTTGGTGTTGAGTTGCTTGAGGACAAGTAATCATCTTAAGTTGAGGGTGTTGATGTTTCGGGTTTTGACAGAATATTTTTCATCTTTTTCTTGGGAAAATTTCATGTTTTCAAGCAACCAAGTTTGCGTTTAATGTTGGTTTTTAATGTTTTAGGGTAAGGATCTAGATGCAGGATAAGACTCAAAAAATTAGCAGAAAAAGACTTCTGATGGTCAAAATAGTGGACCGTCAGTCTTACGACGGACCACCAGTTCAACCGTCAGTGTTATACAGAACAAGGAATCCTGAAACACTCAGCGACGGCCCATGTGGAGGATCGCTAGTCTTGTGATGGACCACCAATGTGGATTTCAGTCCTAAATAGATCCCATGTCTTCAAATGACTCAGCGGCGGCCCATATGGTGGACCGTTAGTCTTTTGATGGACCACCATTTTGGCCGTCAGTTTTAAGCAAAGATGGGTTCTCCAGGACCATCAACGATGGTCCATATGGTGGACTGCTAGACTTCCGATGGACCACCACTATGGATATCAGACTCAAGCAGAACTGGGCTTTTAAGGACCATCGGCGATGGCTAATTTAGTGAACTGTCAAACTTCCAACGACCCCCACTTTAGTTGTCAATTTGGAAACGGATTTTATAATTTTGAATTTTAAATTATTTTTACTTGGGAACATATAAATACCCAGTCTAAGGTTTTATTAGGCATCTTTATCCATTTCTTATTTTTACACTAGGTTTTCCATACTGAAAATACATTGTTACATAGTTTTTCTCTAAGATTCATTGGAGATTGGTTGATATAGATTCCTTTATCATATTTTCTATTGAAGATTGAAGAACAATAATTGTGACTTTTGTAAGTAAACTTTGAATAAATTTATGAACAACACAATGGTTTCTTCTCTTTCTAGGGTAGAAATGTGTGGCTAAGCTTCCATAACTAGGTTTATGGGAGCCTTATATGAATAGCTGACTGGGGATTGTGAATCTAGTAGATTCTTATGATTAATTGATATTACATAAACCCTTCTTCATTTTAATAACTTTTCTTGATTTCAAACTTTAAAAGTGAGACTAAGAACAAGACTTGTTCTAATAGAAAATTGTTTGTTGGGAAAAGAAAGGGTATGCATAAATCTAAAGGCCTTAACCTTTGTATAGAGGGTAGATGCCTTAACAGATCAACCCATTTGAGAGTATATTTGAATAAATAATATGTTCCTTAAGTTTAAAAGAATTAAGGGATAAGCTACTCATTTAGGTTTAGAAACTAATGGGTAAACCATAGAATTCAATTAATCTTGCAATTAGAATTGTTTATTGGGAATTCAAAATAGTTCACAACCCTAGTTGCTTAAGCATCTTGGTAACCATAACTCTGGTTTGACCTCTCTTATTGAATTGCTATTAGCAATATAACCTACAGTTGGATTACTTTATGTGACAAACATTTGAATATAATTGATAAATCAAAATCCCCCTCTATTTTGGAACCTTCGATCAATAGTCTAGTAATAATCATAATAATTAGTGAACACAGTATTCCCTGTAGGATTCGACACCCAACCCAGTTGGTTTCTATATTTGACAGCGATCGCTTACACTTTTAATGAGAGTTGTAATTTGGGAATATCAATATCCAAGCTCCATATCCATTTATAATGATGGTATAACCATAACACAAAAGCGGAATCAACAATATAGTGTACAAGAGGAATCCTGGAGTTGTGACCATGGTTTGAGAAGTATAAGCTTTGGTGGATGGAGTAAACACTAAAACTACTATAGTGCTGAGATTTTCCAGGAACGCCAACTACGCAACCACTTTCGACAACAAAACTGTAATGCCCCGTAAAAGTCATGCATGTATTAGACTGTAATTTTTGAGCTTTAGACTTAAGTTTTAAATTCTTCTAAGTGTTGAAATGACTTAGACTCATTCTTAGCTGGCAACCTTCGGGATACAACTTCTCGACCTTCCCGACTTTCATTTTTGGATTTTTTTATTGCGTTACGATGGGGCAAGGTTGTAGTACGTCTTGGAGAAAATTCAGAATTTTTGGACGAGCCTAAGGCCTCGTTTGGATTTCGATCCAGTGGCAGTGCGCGATTAGCCGGCGCCGCCTGCTGGATCGCGCCCGGCCAAAATGTTCAATCCATCCGGATTTTAATGGCATTTCCGTAAATACTCATTCTCCTATCAACTTATACACGGGATTAAATCCCTAAAGAGCCAAAATATCATTATATTCTTCAAATTTGCTCAAGAACTCTCCCTAGGGTTTCAACATTAAAACCCAAGTAACTCAAGATTTAACCGCGGGTTCGTGAAACAAATTACAGATTTGGAATCCTCTCGACGTAGGCTTCAATAGACACCCAAAATTCGTGGAGAACAAGGTACGTGGGACTTTTCCTAAATTCTCATGGGCATAGAAAAAAAATCATGTTTTAGAATGGGGTTTTAAATTATGTATTTATATTATGTATAAGATGTTTTAACATCATTGTTTTGGTATTTTGACCATCTCCAAAGAGATTTGACATTTTATATACATATATGAATGAATGTGTTTCAATTTTGAATACATGAACTTGCTAAAGACATTTGACCACCAGGTGTTTGATGAAATTTCTGCATGAATTGAACTTTAAGTTTCGGAATATGAAATCCTTTACATCAGTTACATGTTTTGGTGGTCTAAACTATGTTTTGAATGAAAGATCTTGCTTAATACATTATGGCTCAGAAAAATCATGACTTGCAACGTCTTGGTATGACGATACCAATTCAGACTAACGCCATATCATACTCAGACTAACAGACATTTTAGACTTTCATGATTGTAGACATTCAGAATGTTGCATGTACAGAAAAGGTTAAAAATGGGCATACAGAGATGTTAGGTGGTTCCCCGAAGAGGGCTTGAGTTCAAGCGATTCACTGCCTAAAACCGTGGTTTGCCGACCCGGGTATACTATTATGCGCTGACTTAAATGTCCTGTGGCGTATCAGAATCAGAAACTCCAACCCTTGTGGCACACTTGGGTTGGGGGCTTCCCCGCCGAGTCAATGGCGGATTCCATACAGCCCGTGGAATATCAGACTTGTAGGGGAATACCACCTAACTCAGAAGTAAAACACAGATCTTGATTTGAAATGAACAGGCAGGTTACATGTTTTCAGAAAGTGCCCATGTATTTTTCGGAAACAGTTTTATACATGATGTCTTGATGAAAAATTGCTTTCACTTAATATATATACATATATATATATATGTATGTTCCATTATACTATTTTTGGATTGCTTCGCGAGCCAGTACTTTTGTGCTGACCCCTCCTCCTTCCAGGTCCTGAGGCACAGTTTAGGGGTCCAGCTACTCAGTAGAAATTCTCGGATTTGTAGAATTGATCTCGCAGTGGTGAGCCTTATATTATTCTGAAGGCCTAATTATGTCAGACATTATCTTTTTTATTATGTTTTTGGTTTACTGGGGGCCTTGTCCTAGTTTTTTTTCAGACAGATGTTTATGTTCTTAGTAGAGATTTCGCAGATTGATGTCAGATTGTATTATTCAGAAATGTTTCAGAACTTGAATATGTATTCCGTACTCAGTTTTAATTCCACATTTTATTATGATTACGAATGTTGTGCATGATAACCAGATAGAGAATGGGTGTTCCGGGTCTTCATGGTTCGGGATGCTCGTCATGGCTAGGGCCTAGGCTCGGGTCGAGACAAACTTGGTATCAAAGCATGGTTCATGGTCCCAGGGTGTCTGCAAAATCGCGTTGAGTAGAGTTCTGTTTATGGGTGTGTAGCGCATCACACTTATAAACAGGAGGCTACTAGGCGTTTAGGAGTGTTTCCCTTCTTTGTGATTTAGTTCGTGCTTCAGAGTCTAAACTGTCCCCTAATCAATGATCTCTAGTATTTCAGAAACACGACTATGTCTCCCCGTCGCAACATCGATCAGAGTGCTCAGGCAGATATGGTCCGTCCCACCCATGAGATGCGGACCCATAATAAAGCTTCCACGCCAGAACCTGTCCCTACTCCGGGAGTCCCTCCAGTCCCAACTAGTCCACCTCGGGCTCCGCGGACTAATGTCAACCGTCCACCAACTGCTTAGAGAGATATCTCAAATACACCGTTCAGACGATCTATCCATATGCTGACACAACTGGTAGCTAACCAGGCTCAACGATCGGAAGATGTTGGGTCTGCATCCGTTACGTCTGAGGCTACTAGGGTCGGGCATTTCATGAAGATGAATCCACCTAAGTTCACTGGTACAAAGGTGGAGGAAGATCCACAGGAGTTTGTGGATGAGATGGAGAAGATCTTTAAGGTAATGCATGTAGATGAGATTGAAGGAGTGGAATTGGCAACTTATCATCTTAAGGATGTTGCAAATAAGTGGTATGCAGACTGGGAAGATGAAAAAGGTGAGAGTGCTGAGCCTACAGTTTGGGGTGAGTTTGTAGAAGCTTTCCTTGACAGATTCTTTCCTCTGGAGTTGAGGGAGGCCAAAGCAGAAGAGTTCATGAATCTGAAGCAAGGCATTATGAGTGTACCAGAGTACACTTTGAAGTTTAATCAACTAGCCTGCTATGCACCAGAATTGACTAGCAATATGAGAGCCCGAATGAGGAAATTTGCATCCGGCCTTGCTGATAACCTGGTACCTGAGTGCCAGGGGCAATGTTGAATAGGGATTTAGACTTTGCTAGACTGACAGTCCACATGCAGCAGGTGGAAGAGAAAGATCGCTGAATCTAGAGAGAAGGACAGACAGGCCAAGAGAGTCAAATCTGTGGACCAGCACCAGAGTCAGCCGCATAGTGGTAACTAGGGAAATAGGTGGTCGAAGAAGACGAGGTTTTGGAATAATACACAGTCAGAAGCCAGCGCCCCAGTGCCCAGACCCCCTGCAGACAGACAGACTCAGAGCTTTCAGACTCCTCATGGATCTAGAGCACCAGATACTCAGTCGCAGGGTAGTGTGGCTCAGCAGCATCGCACTTACCCGCGATGTGAAAATTGTGGTAGGAATCATCCGAGGAAATGTCAGTTGGTCACACTTGTATGTTATTCATGTGGTCAGTCAGGCCACTTTCAGAGGGACTGTCCATCTGCTAGGAGGAGTGTTGGTGGTGCGAAGTTTCAGGGCAATTCCACAGCGCCACCCCCGTCTCAGAAGGGCGCCACATTAGCTGTCAGGAACAATCGCAACCGGTTATATGCCTTGACCAACCGCCAGGAGACGAAAGCTTCCCCAGATATTGTTATCGGTACGTTACAAATCTTTTCCCGTGATGTCTGTGTGTTACTTGATCCCGGATCTACCTTATCCTATGTGACCCCTTATGTGGATGTTGGTTTTGGGTTTGAGCCCAGTGTGATTTCTGAACCCTTTTCTGTTTCTACCCTGGTGGGGGATTCTGTTGTTGCTAGAAGGGTATATAGGGGTTGTGTGGTGACTGTTGGTAGTCGGGATACGGTGGCAGACCTTATAGAGTTGGACATGGTTGCATTTGATGCTATCTTAGGGATGGATTGGCTCCATTCATGCTATGCCATATTGGATTGTAGGACCCGTAGAGTTACCTTTTCCTTCCCGAATGAACCAATGATAGAATGGGAGGGACATTCTTTAGCACCCAAAAGGCACTCGATATCTTATCTCAGAGCCCGAAAACTCATTTCTAAGGGTTGCTTGTATCACCTTATTTGAGTCAAGGACTCTAAAGTTGAAAATCCTCCTCTTCAGTCTGTCCCTGTGGTAAATGAATTTCCAGAAGCCTTTCCCGAAGATCTCCCAAGGATACCCCCTGATAGGGAGATAGAGTTTGGTATTGATGTGTTGCCAGATACCCGTCCCATTTCTATTCCGCCATATAGAATGGCTCCTGCAGAGCTAAAAGAGTTGAAAGAGCAGCTAGCAGACCTCCTAGATAAGGGATTTATACGCCCCAGTGTATCTCCTTGGGGTGCACCTGTACTTTTTGTGCGAAAGAAAGACGGTTCCCTTCGTATGTGCATAGATTACCGTCAGTTGAATAAGGTCACAATTAAAAAAAAATATCCTCTTCCTAGGATTGATGATCTTTTTGACCAGCTTCAGGGTGCTAGATGTTTTTCAAAAATAGACCTTCATTCGGGCTATCATCAGTTGAAAGTTAGGGAGTCAGACATTCCCAAAACAGCTTTCTGAACCCGATATGGTCACTATGAGTTTCTTGTCATGTCGTTCGGGTTAACTAATGCCCCTGCAGCCTTCATGGATCTTATGAACAGAGTTTTCCGTCAGTTTCTTGACTTGTTTGTCATTGTATCTATTGATGATATTCTAATTTATTCTAAGAGTAAAGAGGATCATGCCGATCACCTCCGAATCATTCTTCAAACCCTTAAGGATCATCGGTTGTATGCCAAATTTTCCAAGTGTGAGTTCTGGTTAGATGCTATTGCCTTCTTAGGGAATATTATGTCCAGTGACGGGATTAAAGTGGACCCCCAGAAAGTTGAGGCAGTGAGAAAATGGCCCAGACCCACGACTCCAACCGATATTCAGAGCTTCTTGGGTTTGGCAGGTTATTACAGAAGGTTCGTAGAGAGTTTTTCATCCATAGCGGCCCCACTCACTAAACTAACTCAGAAAAAGGTAAAGTTTGTGTGGTCTGATTTATGTGAAAATAGTTTTGAGAAGTTGAAAGACAGACTGACCACTGCACCTGTTTTGACTCTTCCCGAGGATGTTGATGGTTTTGTGGTTTATTGTGATGCATCCCGTGTGGGACTTGGCTGCATTTTGATGCAACATGGTAAGGTGGTAGCTTATGCATCTAGGCAGTTGAAGGTGCACGAACGGAACTACCCTACTCATGATTTGGAGTTAGCGGCAGTGGTGTTTGCCCTTAAGATTTAGCGGCACTACTTGTACGGTGTTCATGTTGATATCTTCACTTATCACAAGAGTCCGCAGTATGTTTTCTCGCAGAAAGAACTGAATCTCAGGCAGAGGCGGTGGTTGGAACTTCTGAAAGACTATGATATGAGCCTGGATTACCATCCGAGCAAGGCAAATGTTGTAGCCAACGCCCTCAGCAGGTTGTCTATGGGCAACCTTTCTCATGTAGAAGAAGAAAAGAAAGAGATGGTGAAGGACATTCACCGCCTTGCGAATCTAGGAGTGCGACTGTTAGATTCCGAAGATGGAGGGGTGATTGTTCATGAGTTAGCTAAGTCATCCCTTTGTGCTGAAGTGAAGGAGAAGCAGGTTGAAGATTCCATCTTGAGGCAAATCAAGAAAGATGTGGGTTAACAGAAGGTGATGTCTTTTGAAATTAGTGGTGATGGCGTTCTAAGTTTTCAGGGTAGATTATGTGTTCCGAATGTCGACGGGGCTTCGAGAAAGAATTCTTGATGAAGCTCATACCTCGAGGTATGTTTTCCATCCTGGTTCTACTAAGATGTACCATGATTTGAAATCTATGTTTTGGTGGAATAATATGAAGCGAGATGTGGCTAACCTTGTTTCTAAGTGCTTCAATTGCCAACAAGTGAAAGTAGAACATTTGAGGCCAGGAGGTACTTCCCAAGAAATAGCGTTGCCCTTGTGGAAGTGGCAAATGATCAATATGGACTTTATTACAGGACTTCCGAAGTCCCGAAATCAGTATGACTCTATATGGGTGATTGTAGATAGGCTGACCAAGTCAGCTCACTTTCTGCCTGTCAGGAATAACTATTCGGGGGAAGATTATGCTAAGCTGTTCATTGCAGAAATTGTCCGTTTGCATGGAGCGCCTATCTCCATTATATCCGACCGAGGTACGCAGTTTTCTTCTTAGTTTTGGAGATCGTTTCAGAAAGGTCTAGGTACCCAGGTGAACTTAAGTACAGCATTCCACCTCAGACTGATGGGCAAGTTGAACGCACCATCCAGACCCTGGAGGACATGTTGAGGGCCTGTGTGATTGAATTTAAAGGTTGTTGGGTTGATCACTTGCCACTGATAGAGTTTGCCAATAACAACAGTTTCCGCTCTAGTATTAAGATGACACCTTTTGAGGCATTGTATGGTAGGAGATGTAGGTCTCCAATAGGCTGGTATGAAGTAGGTGAGATGCAGATGTATGGGCTTGATCTTGTTCATCAGGCAATGGAGGATGTGAAACTCATTAGGGAACGACTTAAGATAACTCTGAGTCGTCAGAAATCCTATTCCGACATCAGAAGAAAAGAGTTAGAGTTTGAGATTGGAGATTGGGTTTTCCTCAAAGTTTCTCCCATGAAGGGAGTTATGCATTTCAGGAAGAGGGGTAAGCTAAGTCCTCGCTATATACGCCCGTATCAGATTGTAAGGAGAATAGGTGGAGTTGCGTATGAATTAGAATTGCCTGCAAGTTTGGGTTCTGTTCATCCAGTATTCCACATATCCATATTGAAGAAGTGCATCGGAGATCACTCTTTGGTGGTGCCCATTGATGAGATCAAGGTGGACGATTCCTTGTCTTACGAGGAAGAGCCCGTGGAAATCCTAGATCGAAAAGTGAGAAAATTGAGTAAGGAGATAGTCTCAGTTAAAGTGTTATGGCGAAATTAGAAAGTTGAAGAAGCAACTTGGGAGTCGGAGCATGACATGAAAGTGAGATACCCAAGCCTATTTGAACCAGCAAATAACGAATTGGAAGGTACAATTCTTGCTTTATGTTTCCTTCTATGTATGAATCTGCTTGAAATCGTGCGTGACTATTCACGCGTCATCATTCGGGGACGAATGATCCCAAAGGGGGGATAATGTAACGCCCCGTAAAAGTCATGCATGTATTAGACTGTAATTTATGAGCTTTAGACTTAAGTTTTAACTCTTCTAAGTGTTGAAATGACTTAGACTCATTCTTAGCTGGAAACCTTCGGGATACAACTTATCAACCTTCCTGACCTTCATTTTTGGATTTTTTTGTTGTGTTACGATGGGGCAAGGTTTTAGTACGTCTCGGAGAAAATTCAAAATTTTTGGACGAGCCTAAGGGCTCGTTTGGATTTTGATCCAGTGGCAGCGCGCGATTAGCCCGCGCCGCCTGCTGGATCGCGCCCGGCCAAAATGTTCAGTCCATCCGGATTTTGATGGCATTTCCATAAATACTCATTCTCCTATCAACTTATACACGGGATTAAATCACTCAAGAGCCAAAATATCATTATATTCTTCAAATTTGCTCAAGAACTCTCCCTAGGGTTTCAACATTAAAACCCAAGCAACTCAAGATTTAACCGTGGGTTCGTGAAACAAATAACAGATTTGGAATCCTCTCGACGTAGGCTTTGATAGACACCCAAAATTCGTGGAGAACAAGGTACGCAGGACTTTTCCTAAATTCTCATGGGCATAGAAAAAAATCATATTTTAGAATGGGGTTTTAAATTATGTATATATATTTATGTATAAGATGTTTTAACATCATTGTTTTAGTCTTTTGACCATCTCCAAAGCGATTTGACAGTTTATATACATATATGAATGAATGTGTTTCAATTTTAAATACATGAACTTGCTAAAGACATTTGACCACCAGGTGTTTGATGAAATTTCTGCATGAATTGAACTTTAAGTTTTGGAATATGAAATCCTTTACATCAGTTACATGTTTTGGTGGTCTAAACTATGTTTTGAATGAAAGCTCTTGCTTAATACATTATGGCTCAGAAAAATCATGACTTGCAATGTCTTGGTATGACGATACCAATTCAGACTAACGCCATATCAGACTCAGACTAATAGACATTTCAGACTTTTATGATTTTAGACATTCAGAATGTTGCATGTACAGAAAAGGTTAAAAATGGGCATACAGAGATGTTAGGTGGTTCCCCGAAGAAGGCTTGAGTTCAAGCGACTCATTGCCTAAAACCGTGGCTTGCCGACCCGGGTATACTATTATGCGCTGAATTAAATATCCTGTGGCGTATCAGACTCAGACACTCCAACCCTTGCGGCACACTTGAGTTGGGGGCTTCCCTGCCGAGTCAATGGCGGATTCCATACAGCCCGTGGAATATCAGACTTATAGGGGAATACCACCTAACTCAGAAGTAAAACACAGATCTTGATTTGAAATGAACAGACAGGTTACATGTTTTCAGAAAGTGCCCATGTATTTTTCGGAAACAGTTTTATACATGATGTCTTGATGAAAAATTGCTTTCACTTAATATATATATATATATATATATATATATATATATATGTATGTATGTTCCATTATACTATTTTTGGATTGCTTCGCGTGCCAGTACTTGTATGCTGACCCCCCCTCCTTCCAGGTCCTGAGGCACAGTCTAGGGGTCCAGCTACTCAGTAGACATTCTCGGATTTGTATACTTGATCTCGCAGTGGTGAGCCTTCTATTATTCGGAAGGCCTAATTATGTCAGACATTATCTTATTTATTATGTTTTTGGTTTACTGGGGGCCTTGTCCCAGTTTCTTTTCAGACAGATGTTTGTGTTCTTAGTAGAGATTTTGCAGACTGATGTCAGATAGTATTATTCAGAAATATTTCAGAACTTGACCATGTATTTCGTACTCAGTTTCAATTCCACATTTTATTATGATTACGAATGTTGTGCATGATAACCAGATAGAGAATGGGTGTTTCGGGCTTTCATGGTTCGGTATGCTCGTCACGGCTAGGGCCTAGACTCGGGTCGTGACAAAAACTCCATAAAAAAAGACGAGTAGTGTGAGTCAACAACCAAGACTCAATATGTGATTATTCGGGGGGATCAGATCATATTTCAAAAAACTATTTCACGATTTATGTTTGGTCTAGGATTTGAGGATGCAACAGCTACTCCAAAGTATGACTATAGAATAGTTGAGTTCAAAAGGGTGAAATAATTATATGTTAATGATAAATGAATTTATTTTAAATGATTGTAAAATTGCATATCCGAAGCTACAAAAGAAGTTGAATGGGTGACTACTGGCAAGTCAATTACAAAGGCCACCTTGAACTTTATTGCAAAATCATGGTGGACTCTAGTTCGGCATTAGATAGAATGGACTAGTAATGACAATACCTTGAGTATTGACCGAGCATAAAAAGTAGCATGTATTATTTCAAAGTATGAATTAAATGTCCAAAGGCCTTTATCAAAAGGAGATTAAGGAGAAGGCCCTCGTAAGTAGTATTAGCATTGTATTCCTGAGTCTCATATTTTAGTTATGTTGGAAGTCTTAGATGCACCTTTTTCTAGATTAGGACCATATTACTACGATAATAGAGGTGGATAACATTACATTGATCAAAGTTGATATGAATTTTATGGCCAGAGTTTGAGGTCACTCAGTTAATTTGGGTCCAAGAATAGTTATGGGGGTTGTTCATTGAGAGTTATGCAAACTTTTTTATTTTTAAAGGCTTCGAAATTGGCTCGATTGACCAAATTTAATGTTTGAAATCATTGATATCAAAATGGAATTTTATCCATTTCTATAGCTCTAAGAATATGACTTTTGGGTTGGTTGGATCTTTGGTTCAGATTCAGATTCTGATGAAATTTTATATTTGATTTTCCTAAATTATGGGTAACATAATTTTTCTATAAATTCTATTGTTCTTCTTTCATGCTTACGTTGAATTTTGACTTGACTTTTTGGGACCTAAAATTAAAGTATAGCAATATGGGTGTATATGACTCGATTTTCTTATGTGTAATATGTATTTGATCAGATTGGGCTTGGTCGAAAGCATTACGAAAGGAAAATTATAAATCTGACTTTTTGGCCTTTGTTTAAGGTATGTTGAGGTTTATTTCTATCATTTTTAAAGTGTTTATAATATTCTTGCTTGTATGAGGGAGTAATGGTAAATTGGAGATCCCATATAGGTTAGATGAACTGCATATATATGGTGAGTTACTATATATTTTCCCTTATTTGACCAGCCTGAGTTATCATAGATATGTGTAAATCATGCACCTATCATCACTTGGTGTGTGTCAAATCAAATTTTAACTCTTTTATTTTCATTTTTTCTATTTGATTCATTTTCCTTCTTTTTTTTTCTTCTTATTTTCTTCCTCCCTTGTCCTTCTAGTGTCGGTCCCTCTATGTCACAATCCAAAAGGTCATGATTGTCACTCACATTAACACTATGGCGGGACAATCATTTAACTCAATCCTCAGTAACCAAGTTCAATAGTAAACATTTACTCTCTACAAACTTTATCATTAATAAGTTCTAAAACCTAATTGTTATTAAAGAAATGAAGTTGTCAAATCAAACATAATCATCTAATCGCTAATAGAGTGTGAAATTCTCTATTTATTACATTTTCAAAACTTGAAATCACCTCATAAAACAACTAAGAACATCCAAAACTATAACTAAGAAGTTATCAACAAAATACTAAAGGAGTGATGAATCCTGAAATAAGGGACATAAATAAAAGTCAGAAGATTCAATGGTTGCTCGGTCATGGTGCTCACTCTTTAATCAAAGTATAAAATTGCTGGCTAGATTTGAGGTCTCATTTCAAATGCCAGAACTCGCTCTGCACATAATAAAAAGAGACGAAAGCTATCATCAGTACATCAATAAGTACTGGTAGGCATCATAGGTCGACTCCACTCAACCCCATACGGGTAAGCAAATTAAATAAATGCAACAGCAATCATCACATAGCATATAACTAAAGACAAACAACAAATTTATGACACTTCACTTTAGAGGAAATATAGACTCATATTGATGTACTTTTACACTTATCCAATTTCATCAACAAGTTGCATCACAACATATTATTATAACAGATCATTCAATGCATATAATTGAATGGATGAACGGAAGTTGTGCCACCATCTGTTGTTCTTCTTAATCTCATCAACATCATTCTCAACATCATGATCATCATGATTTCAATATCATTATTATTATCATCAACTCATCATTGCCAATATCATCTCAACATCCTGAGCACCATATCTTGATATCATCATCATTATTATCAACTCATCATCATTAATATGTATGAATATGAAAATATAGTCAATAATCACAAGTAGTTTTCTAAGCAATTATAGATATTCAATTCACATATAATCACAAAGTCAATCAAGTTTAATTACTACAAATAAATTATAATCTACCTCGATTCCTACTCAAAATTACTTATAGCCTACAAGCTTACCTTTTCTTTCTCTTTCACTTCGTTCTTGAATTATAACCACAAGGTTACATATCCAATTCAATTATTTCATCTTTTTTAACCATTAGAGATTAATAATTAACAACTTTAATCGTAAAATTATCCTAGTTTATCATGTTAGGATTTTCTACCTCTAAAACCTTATGAATTCTACTTTATTTAATTAAATAACTATAATCTACCCTAAATAGTATTTTTCTAATACCCTAAAATCATTATCAACAGATTTTATACACATTGTCACCAATTTGTGTTAAGTTCATAAATTAGGAATAAACCTTAATGTCCACTGTGAATAAGATACTAATAATTATCAATCATTCTAAGAAGTAATTAAAGTTTAGAATGTAAAGAACTTACCTTTAAGATGAAAACTTTCAAAAAAAAAATAGAAAATCGTCTTTCCAGAGACTTGGATAGTTTTTTAGAAGTGGAGCATGAAAACATGTTTCTAGTTTTAAAAACTATCAAAACTGCATTTTATCGGTGCATCGATTTGCGATGAAACTGAGGCTACCATTGCAGTAATAATTTTACTACTAATGCAGTTTATTTTTCTGTTATAGCGGCCCTGAGACAGAATCTCGAGGCCCCTTTTCAATTTGGTCTAATTTACAAAATATTCCTCAAAATATGACATTGCAAACTATTCTTTATGATAAACTGTATAACTGAAGTTCTATAACTCTGTTTTATATGCCAGAAGTTGCTACAACTTCCTAAACTTTTTATCTATCTAAAATTCAAGTCAAACACCCCCACCAGTTCTCACATTAAATATTATATTTTCTTAGACTAGTACACCCTTAAAAATCATCTAACACTAGGCTAGCCCTAAATTAAATTATCTATGAAAAAATTTGGTGAAAGTTTTCGTTCTTATTTAAGCATAACAATGATTTGATTCATTACATTTGATACACGTTTACCACTCATTCGTATCCAATGATAACTAGCACAAAATTACATAGCTAAGTAAACGTATATACATGGGTCTTTGAATATGTATGTGTATCACTTGTGCATGTCTACCTCGATCTCCCAAGTTACTTCTTTAATATAATGGATCCTCTATTGATCCTTTACAAAATTAATAACTCTGGTTTTCAACTTTCTCTTATCCCTATTCCATATAGTATTCGGTATCTCTTCGTAGGATAACTATTTATCAAACTACTTGGGGTCCCAACGAATGATATAATCATCTTTATGATACTTCTTTAACATGGATACATGGAATACCGGGTGAACCCCAAACATGCTAGGAGGCAAGGACAACGTGTAGGCTACTGGCCCCACTCCCTTTAAAACCTCAAAGGGTCTGTAGTACCTCGGACTTAACATACACTTCTTACCAAAATACATTATACCCTTGAAGGGTGAACATCATGATCAGGAAGCCATTGAATTTTTTGACTTTTACTTATGCCCATTCTTTCGAGACTAAGACCTTCATAATTCCTTTAGTATCTTCTGAATAATTTTTGTGGTTGTAGTTTTGGATATTCTTATTTGTTCTTGCATGGTGACTTCAGTTCCTGAGGATGTAACAAATAAAAGATTTTCACTCTATTAGTGATTTGATGATTATATTGGATTCGACATTTTTATTTTGTTAATAAATAATTAATTTTAGAATTCATTAACGAAAAGGATGGTAAAAAGTAAATGTTGACTACTGAACTTGGTTTGTGAGGGTTGGTTAAATGGTTCTCCCACCATAGTGTTAGGATGGGTGTCAATGACGATGGCCGTTTGAGTTGTAACACTCATGTATAGCTACAAGCTTACCATCATCACCACCACTTTAACAACCACTAATTATGGCATATCCCTGCCAAAAATTATTATTAAAAATCAAATGCACAATATAAGTAAATTCTACAAATTAAAATCACCAGAAAACCAAAATCTAAAATTTGAATCACCACTTTTTCTAACTCCTTAACCCCAAATTGACCATCCCTTACTCATCTCTTGACGTTTTTGAAGGGGAAAAAACAATGAACCAAGCTAAAAAATATTTTCTTAAAAAAAAGAAGAAAAGAACAATATGTTTTTTCAAAACAAATCGAGCGATAATTGATTTAACAAAGTCGAATGATTAAACATTGAAATTGTCCCTTATGATTCTGACCGGAGATTATTGAAGAGCTCTGTTTTTAAGTTTTCTCTTTCATTACTATTGAACTGAATTATAATAATAAAAAAGAAAAATAACATTAAAGATTAACAATGTTGGATATAGTACAGACCTTAGTAATTAAAAATAACGTTCACAGATAAAGAAAGTTGCACGGGATGGGCAATGGGTGGTGCCGATGAGAAAAAAACATTGAAAATGTAAAAACAAATAAAGTAAAAAAAAATTTAAAAATTCTAATGAATGAAATGTAAAAATAAAATTATTGTTCTTTATTTTTAGCTTGTTTCGCTCTCTCTTGGAGAGTAAAGTACACTTTTCATATCATGAAGGGCTATAAGGGGTAGTAAAATCACTTTGAACAAGAATAAAATACGTTATTGGACTCGTTCAATGTTTAAGTATTTCTTTCAAAAAAATAATAAAAAAAGAGGACTAGTCTGAAGAAAAATTTATGTACTTTCTCTGTTATGTTTCTTATTTCTTTCATTATCGCTCAATTGGTATCTTTCCCTATTTCTCATTTTCTTGGAAAAAAAATTATTTTTGATCCAATTTTCACTAAATTGTCATGGAAAATGAAATTATTTTGTTATAAGATTTGATAGAACGATAGTTAAAGATGTATGGGAGGTTGTTTGATGAATAGTTAAAGGTTCTTGCTTCGGTGGAAAACGGTTAGGAGGGAGGTAAAGTGACTGATTTGTATTTTTGAAAATTTAAGAATAATGTATTGCCTGTACATAATGATTGGATGACTTTTTCAACGAAAGTTCAGATGATCTTGCTAATATATTTAATATATAATTACTATACAATATGTGTATAATCATTATATAAGTTGATTATATACCAAGTATATACTCACTGCATAATTGAATAAAAAAGAAGATATCCTATTTATACATAATGTATATATAACTGAAGAGTGCTAGACTGAAAGGTCCAATCATCCCGTCAATGTATAATTAATGTATAACAACAGCATATTTAGTGTATTCCCACATAGACATATGAATTGATTGTTTAATGATTCTTTATCAATATATATATATATATATATGTGTGTGCGTGTGTGTGTGTGTATCAACAGCATATTCAGTGTATTCCCACATAGACATATGAATTGATTATTTAATGATTCTTTATCAGTATATATATATATATGTGTGTGTGTGTGTGTGTGTGTGCATGAATTGATTACACACATTGTTTAATGATTGTTTATCAGGTATATACTCGATTCATAAGTTGGTTTTAAACGAGAGAGATTGCCAAGGTGTATCCACAATGTATATATATGTGAAGCCCTTAATATCATAAGAATATGCTTATTCATGTTAAGAGGATCAAATATGTGTATGTTGTGTACCATTAGTGTGACATGTTTGTATACGTATAAGTTCTAGCAAATAACTTTGTAGAACATCTACACATTTTAAAAATACAACAACTATTAAGGATATTACTCTACAATATTCTAGAAAGCTCCACTATGTATGTAGAACTTTTGTACTTCTAAAAACTTAATTTTATTTTTCACACTCTCCCTTAAAGTGATTTTTTGAAAGCTACCCGAAGCTTGTCACAGAAGAACTCATATGAAGCTTTGGACCGTACTTGTTGAAAATCTCAACAATTTTCGCTTGACTCTTCTTATTTCTTTAAATGGTTATTTTTTTCCATCCATGACTAGCCTGCAAAGAAATCAAAATATGTATTGATATAATTTTATCTCTGTAATGAGTAGGCTTGACGGTAATTCCTGTTGGCCTTTGCAAACCACATGCATCATCTTTTTATTGAGTTTTATGCTCATGAATTTTTAGGCTCTTTGTGACGACTTGATTTTTGGAGATTGTTATGAAATATTTATTTCTACATAATTTGACCAATTTATCCCTCCCCATAGTTGCTTTGTGGTACTTCGGGGTATGAGGGATGATCGGCATAATTTCTAATGCATTTGAGAGTGATTTGAGTGAGTTGGTGGTTTTTGAAAGTTAAAAAGGCTTATTAGGGAATTTCGGTCAACATTTCTTGTTCTGTGCATTGGATGGAAAAATGGACTACAGATTCAAAACATTAATTTTAGATTGGTAATATGTTTGGTGTGGTTTACGACTTTTATATCTCATTTTTCTCCTCCATTCTGAAAGTGTGAAAATAGGTCTTGAGGTTCAAATTTGTGAAAACGACAGTTTAAAAAAAATTGATATGTCCATTGAGTCTGTAGCATCGTATTTAGTGGGGTAGCATAGTTCGTTTGCATTTTTAGGATTTTGGATGAATTTTGAGGGGTCTGTCAAGTGTTCAGTTGATGCACCCTCAACTGGTGTGTCGCTAGTCGTGTGGGTATCGCTTAAGCGATTTACCCATTCGCAGAAGTGACTGTCGCTTAAGTGACATCCAGGTCGCTTATACAACATCTTCTGACTAGGCAGGTATCGTGTAGCGGCACCAAGTCACTGCTTTCTGCTTAAGCGATACCTGGACTATTTATACCCTTTTTTCACGAATTTTTATTATTTTTGAGACTTAGATCTTGGACTTTTTAGTTTTTAGATGATTTCTTCTATTTTCAATCTTTTGTAAGCTCCAAATCTCTATTTCAACTATTTTTCTTTGATTCATGTCATTAAAAATTGTTTTAAACTTAATTTCAAACGTGAAATTTGGGGATTTTGATCCAAAAGGCCAAGATTAGTATTTTGTTCAATTTAAATCTCAATTTTAACTCGTTTTCACTTGAATTTTCTCCTATGGGTTCCTTTAATCATGGAGAATATAGTTTTAGACTAAAATTTTGATTTTATTCTTCTATTTCAAAAATTTATTTTGGGAATCCATTTTCTCTCTAATTCAAAAAGATATAATTTGGGTATCGTTGGCCTTCTTTTAATGCATAGATTCTATATTTGTATGTTTAAGTTGATTTCATGGTCGTTCATGAGGGGAAGGCTTCATAATTGATACCTTTTGGCTCAATTTTCTATATTTGAGGTAGGTTATGGCTTAACTTTCTTCAGACAAGGTTGGGTACTTAATAAGGATGTAAAAGCATGCTATGGGTATGGGGTTGTATCATAAAAAATGTGTTAATATGATTATGTGCCCGTATGGGGGCTTATGTTGTTGTTATTAGTAATTTTGAGACATTATTGTCTATGTGTGATTGTATGGGTCTTATATGATGATTTTTGGCCTGGTACTGATATGTATATGTTTTTTTGTGCTCTTTTTGATGGAAAAGACTAAATTGTAATTTATGCAGTATCAATGACATCTTACTTGCACATTTTACTTTATGATTTCTGGATTATATTGGATCATGAATGGTTGGTTAATTTATATAGATTTTTTATTCATATGTTGGGATATTTGGTTAGATATTGGAAATTCTTATTTTGGTTGGTTGGGAATATTACATCCTCATATCATACTCATTCATGAAACATTGGTAACACCATGAAAATATTAAAAATACTTAAAATACTGTCTTTTTCTGATAAAAAATGTAACATCTTTAAAAACCCTCTACCAATGTATGAGTCAAAGAGAAGTTATGGATATTGGATTAGTATTGGATATTGGTTGTATATGGGTTGAAAAACCGCCCCATGGATCCTACCTTGGGAGCACAACTCGGTAGGTGTATACAAATATTGTGCGACAATCTCGTGCTTAACTTCATCATCTTCTTCTTCTTTATTGCATTTTATGTATATTGTGTTCGTTCTTTGTTGTGTTTTAATCCTTGAATTAATATCTCTCTACTTGTGTTATTTCTTATGCTTGTATTTGATAAATATGTGTATTTGTACTCCATTCTTGTACTTGTAAATAGTGTATGTGTATATAGTAGAACTGTTAGTAGAGATAGTATGGGCTATCATTTGGGACATTTTCTAATTATAGGTGACGTGCCCATAGTTTGTGCTTATATGCTTTATTTTCTATTTTTCTTAGTCGACCTATAATACCTATTGAATACAAGTAGACCGTACTCACCCCTTCTGCACCCTTTCGGTGCAGATCCAGGTAAGACGGTGCCGCATGATTAGCTGATTCTAGTGATGTTTTGGAGCATTTTAAGGTAGCGGTCGGTCAATGCTATTGGAGTTGACCTCCTACCTTCTCTCATTTAGTTTATGTCTTGTTTCCTTATTTAGAAAAATATTTTTTTCTTTCGGACTATCAGTTGTATATTTGACTCTATGACGTACTTAGATGATTCTTACACTATGACGCCTAATTTTAGAAGATATATGGTATCTATTCGTGTGTATTTCCACTATTATTATTTTGTATGGTTCAACTTTGTTATAGAATCTTTCCTTGGGATTTGGTATAGTGTTCCTCTTTTTAATATCAATTTAGGTGATAGAATTCTTGTCAAGGCTTGCCATGACAAGTGCCATCATAACCCTTGGTTTTTCAGTTGTGACAAATTGGTATCAAAGAAACCAATTTTATTAGTTTCATCAGTGAAAGAACGGGATGTCTAGTAGAATCTCATGGATCTACATGTACACGTATGTATCTATCTTCGAGGGGCTGTAAGATATCTTTTTAAAACTTCCCTTATTTTGTTCCTTATTGCACATATTTTTCCATAGTTTGTATTCTAAAGTAAGTTTCACTCTTTTCTACTCACATAGTAAGGATTAGATCCTGTGAGGCTAAAGATGTAGATCTATTATATGAGGAAAGAGATTTGTCTAAAGATAAAGTTGCGATTCATGGACAGGCTTAAGGTAGAGGACGGGAACGGGGATCTGCCCTTTCAAAAAGTAGTTCTAGGGGACTCTCCCTTGAGCCTCAGTTTTAGCATGTTAGGTATATGAGTCATACTAAGGTTACCGAGAGTTCTTCTACCCCAATCTTGGAGGGTTTATTGATTTATTTGCTAACCCATTTGAAGGGTTCTTCTTTAAGTACACCTGATGTTCTCCATCTTTGAGTATAATAACTTCATCTATGTCAGAGTCTTCCTATAGCGTTCCTCTAGTTATGAGTATGGATCCTTTTATAGTACTGACATTTGCTTATGGTACTCTACGCACTCTGAGTGTATTTCATCCTTCTGTGTATGTATTCGAATATGGTATTTCAAGATCTAGAGTTCATTCGTCTTTAATGATTCCTCCTAAGGGAGGTTCTCAGCCAGCCAGATTCATTATTCCTCCTATTATTATGAGTATAGTTATGTCAGCTAATGATTAGAAGAGGTTTTACAGATTCACTTATTTGGGTCCTCCTAGATTCAGTGATATTATTGATAAGGATGTCGATGTGTTCTTGATGGATTGTAGGGAGAAGTTACATAATCTTGGATCGCCTGAGTCACATGGAGTTTCTTACATTACTTACCAGTTGAGAGTGTAGTAAGGGATTGGTGAAGGTTACGTATTAGTTGTAGACCTCTTAGTTTGCCAAAGATAACTTGGGATTAATTTACTGAGGCCTTTTTGGATAGGTTTGTACCTTTCAGTTTGTGGTATCAAATGAGAGATGAGTTTGATCACTTGGAGTAGGGCTCCATGACTATTTTAAAGTATAAGGAAAGTTTCCATGATTAGTGCAGATATTCTTATGCCAGTATTGCCATCAAGTCTAAGAAGATATGCACGTTTGTGAAGGAGTTGGATGTTTTTCTTCAGCTTACTACTTCCCAGATAGTAGTGTATGGAGCATCATCTTAGAGTATAATGGATTATTCTATGATGACTAAGTCCATTCTTTAAGCAACTCAAGGAGACACTAAGAGGGTGCATCATTAGGACGATTTTAGAGGTCATACTCCTAGAGGTAGAAATTCTAGAGTCTTTCAAGGGTATTATGGTAACCCAGTACAGAAAGCATTTTAGGGTTCAGGTAGTGGGTATTCTGGTTCATCAGCTTTGGGTGGTCATTCTAGCTAAATTGTATTTTCTTCTAATGAGTCAGGCCGCAAATTGTGCTTTGTATTTAATAAGGCTAGCCATATGGCTATGGATTTTCCTCATTAAGTTTTTAAGCCTACTCATATATCAATGATGAGAGGTAGAAGTTCTATAAGATGTACATGAGGCAGAGGGTAGTGGTGCTCGTGGTGCTGGTCATGGGGCTACTCAGTCTAGTAGTGGACATAGATAGTGTTATGATATACCTTTTAGGATAGAGACAAAGGCATTCAATGGTGTTATCATATGTATTATTTGTATTTGCTTCAGATCTGCATCTGTATTATTTAATCTCGGGTTGACTTTCTCCCCGTGTATGCATATTTTGCTTTGGATTTTGATTGCACTATTAAGCCTCTTAATGTAACTATCCATGTATATACCCTTATATGGGACTCTTTAGTAGTGGATTGGGTGTACTGATCTTGTGTTGTGACTTTTGCGGGGCATGAAACTTGGGTAGATCTGATTACTCTTAATATGATAAATTTTGATGTCATCTTGGGTGTGGGTTGGTTAGATCCTTATCATGCTATCCTAGACTTTTATTCTAAGACTGTGACATTAGATTCGTCGGGTGTGCCAAGGATATCTTGGAAGAGCGCGCTTCATTTTGATCCCAAGAGAGTTATATCTTTCTTTCAGGCACGTCATTTGTTAGAGAGGGGATGTTTGCTTTATTTGGCTCATATTTGTAATACTAGAGTTTCTTTACCTTCTTCTTTAGATTTTGTTCATATTATCTGTAAGTTCATGGATGTTTCCCCTATATTTTCCTGGTATGCCTCCAGATCGTGATATTGACTCTAATATTAATGTTAAGTTGAGCACCAAGCCCATTTCTACTTCTTCATATAGGATGGCCCTAGTAGAGTTGAAGAAATTGAAGGATCAATTGTAAAAGTTGTTGGATAAGGAATTTATTCAACCTAGTGTATCACCTTGGGGTGCGCCTATCTAGTTTGTGAAGAAAAAGGATGGGTCTATGTATATTTGTATTGATTATTGGCAGTTGAACAAGGTAACAGTTAAGAATAAGTTTCCTCTTCCTTTTATTGATGATTTGTTCGAATAGTTTCATGGTGCTTTAGTTTTTTCAAAGATCGACTTGTGGTCCGGGTATCACCAATTAAGTATTAGAGTTTTGGATATTTGGAAGATATCTTTTTCGGACTTGGTACAATCATTATGTGTTCTTAGTCATGTCCTTCGAGTTGGCCAATGGACCAGACGTGCTCATGGAGTTGATGAATCGAGTATTTCGATTGTAACTCAACTCTTTTGTCATTGTATTTATAGATCATATCTTGGTTTACTCCAACAGTGAGGCTCATCATGAGGAGCATTTGTAGATTGTCCTTCAGAGATAAAGGATGAGAATTTTTACGCTGAATTCTCTAAGTGTGAATTTTGATTGGAGTTTGTTTGTTTCTTGGGTTGTGTAGTAACCAAGAATGGTACTATGGTTAATCTGGCCAAGATTCCAGTAGTTCGTGATTGGTATAGGCCTACTTCTCCTATCAAGATTTAGAGTTTTATTAGTTTAGTGGATTACTATCTAGTCTTTGTTGAGGGTTTTTCACCTATTGTGGCTCTGCTGACCAAGTTGACTCATAAGAATAAATCCTTTCAGTAGTCCGATGCTTGTGAGCCAGGCTTTCAAAAACTCAAGGATTTGTTGATTTCATCTCTTATATTGACTTTACCTAAGAAGGGCATGGGTTTTACTGCCTTCTGTGATACTTATGGTGTTGAGTTAGGTGTTATGTTGATGTAGGAGGGTAAGGTAATTGCTTATTCTTCTCATCACTTGCAACCCCATGAGAGGAATTACCCTACCCATGATTTGGAGTTGTACGCGATTATGTTTTCCTTGAAGTTGTGGAGGCACTATTTATATAGAGTCCATTGTGAGATCTTCCAAATCATCGTAGCCTACAATATTTCTTCACCCAACAAGATCTTAATATAAGGAGTGTCGTTGGATTGAGTTGCTAAGGTCTATGATCTTACTATTGTCTGTCATCCGAGCAAGGCTATGTGGTTGTGGATGCCTTAGTTGGAAGTCGACTAGCATAGAAAACTTGGCACATCTTTTGTACCAGGAGTCTCCTTTGTACTTAGAGGTTCATTCATTCGCTAACCAGATGGTTAGGCTTGATATTTTGACACCTGGATATGTCTTGGCATTCATGGAGGCTAGGTCTTCCTTGATGGAGAAGATTTGTG
The DNA here is from genome assembly GCA_030864225.1 of Capsicum baccatum var. pendulum. Classification (NCBI taxonomy): domain Eukaryota; kingdom Viridiplantae; phylum Streptophyta; class Magnoliopsida; order Solanales; family Solanaceae; genus Capsicum; species Capsicum baccatum. The sequence continues at coordinate 153,194,108 of CM061555.1, read as the reverse complement.
CTCATTAGTTTGATGATGTCTGGTTGAGAGTGAATTGGGATAAGGTGTTAATTGGTGAGGCTAAGGAAGCCTCGCTTAATCTATATGGTTTTTTGAGGTATCCCATCCATCCAAGAGTGACAAATATATACTATTATTTTAGATAACACAACTAGTGGGGTGGTATGATGAAGGATGTAGTAGATTTTGTAGCTCATTGCCTATGTTGCCAAAAGGTTAAGGCTGAGGAGCATTTAAGGTATGGTGGTCTTCTTCAGAGGTTATCCACTTTCGAGCGAAAATGGGAACGGGTCACTTTGGACTTCGTGACTAGATTGCCTCATACTTCTCATGGTTCTGATAGTATTTGGGTCATAATGGATAGACTAATGAAATCTTCTCATTTTATGTTGATTCAGGTTTTCTTCAATGTTAAGAGGTTAGCCCATATATACATTCGTGAGATAGTTTATCTTCATGGTGTGTTAGTGTCTATCATCTCAGATAAAGGTTTAGTGTTCTCTTCTCAACGTTGGAATACTTTTCATGAGGAGTTAGGTACCTAGGTTGATTATAGCATGACTTTTCACCCCTCTCCTGCTATTGATGGTCAGTCAGAGCAGACTATTTAAGTTTTTTAGTTCTTGTGTTATGAACTTTGGAGGTCAGTAGGATCAACATCTAGCTTTGGAAAAATTTGTGTATAATAATAGCTACTACTCTAGTATTGAGATGGCGCTTTTGAGGCTTTTTATGGTAGGTGATGTCACTTTTTAATTAGTTAGTTTGAGGTTTCTGAGGTTAGACCTTAAGGTATAGACTTGCTTCGTGAGTCTCTGATAGAGTTCAGATTATTAAGGATAGACTTCGAGCAACCCAGAGTAGGAAGAAGTGTTATATGGATTGTAGACTTTGTGCCTTAAGATTTAGTGTTATTGATTGAGTCTTCCTTCATGTTTCACCCATAAAGGGTGTAATGAGGTTTGGGAAGAGGGGAAAGCTTATCCCCGGGTATATTAGACCATTTGAGATTCTTCAAACTATTGGGGATGTGTCTTATGAGTTAGCATTACCCTAAAATTGATTAGTTATTTATCCAATTTTTAATGTTTTCATTCGTCGGTATTATATTTCGGAAGAGACTCATGTCATTCTTTGGGATTCGGTTCAGTTAGATGAATGATTGTCTTTTGTTGAGGTGTCCATCTCCATTCTATCTAGGGATATTAGATGGTTGCATTCTAGAGTTATTCCAGTGGTTAAGGTCCAATGGAGACATCGACCTATAGATGAGGCTACTTGGGATATCGAGTCTGATATGCATAGTAGTTACACCCAGCTTTTCGAAAATTCAAGTATTTCTATAGCCTTAAGTTTGAGGACGAACTAGATTTTTAGTGATGGATGATGTAATGACTTGATTTTTGGGGATTTTTGTGAATTATTTATTTTTATGTGATTTGACCATTTTACAACTATATGTGGTTATGTTGTTGTATTTCTAGGATGTGAGATGATCTGAATAGTTCTCAATGCATTCCAGTGTGATTTTTGTAAGTTTGTGGGTTTTGTAGGTTAAAAAGGCTTATTGGTTGACTTCGGTCAACACTTTTTGTTCATAGCATCGGATGGCAAAATAGACTATGTTAGCAGATCTAGAACATCGATTTTAGGTTGGTAATATGGTTGGTATAATTTTATGACCTTTGTACCTCATTTCGACCCTTAGTTTGGAAAGTTGTAAAAATAGGTCTCCAGGGCCAATTTTTTGAAAATGATACTTTTATCAAAATTTTGATGTCTCCATTGTGTCTGAAGCATTAGATTTAGTGGGATAGCATAGTTTGTTTGCGTTCTTGATATTTTAAATGAATTTCGAGGGATCTACCAAGTCTCCAGCAGATGCACCACTTAGTTCGGCATCACTTAAGTGACCTAGCAGTCATGTATGGGTATCGCTTAAGCGATACCCAGTTGTGTAAGTAACTGTTGCATAAGAAACAACCAGGTTACTTATGGAAGATCTGTTGACTAGGAGGGTATCACATAAGTGACACCTAGGTTGCTTATGTGACCTGGTGTCCGCTTAAGCGATGCCTGGACTAAAATTTATATCTTTTTTTGCAACTTTTCACCATTTTTGAGACTTGGACCTTGGATTTTTGGGTTTTTGGGCGATTTCTTCAATTTTCAAGCTTGGGTAAGCTTTAAATCTCTATTTCAATTATTTTTCTTAAATTCATGTTATTAAAAATTATTTTAAACTCGATTTCATAATGTGGAATTTAGAAGTTTTAGCCTCGAAGGACCAAATTATTATTATTTTATTTAAACCTCAATTTCAACTTGTTTTCACTTAGGTTTTCTCCTATGGGTTCTTTTAATCATGGGGAATGTATTTTTGAACTAAAATTTTTGTTTTACTCTTCTTTTTTAGAAACCAATTTTGGGGTCCGTCTTGACCACAATTTAAAAATGGGCAATATGGGTATCATTGGCTTCTTTTTGACTTGTAAACTCTATATTTATATATTTTATATGATTTTGAGGCCGTTTGTGAGGGGAAGGCTTTGTGATTGAAGCTTTTTGGCCTAATTTTCTGCATTTGAAGTAGGTTATGGCTTAACTTTTTTTAGATTAGGCTGAGTAGTCGATATTTATGTAAAAGCATGTTATGGGTATAGGGTTGTATCATGAAAAATGTGTTAATGTTATTATGTGCCCGTGTGGGGGCCTATGTTGTTATTTGGTTATTTTAAGACATTATTTGTTATGTGTGACCGTGTGGGGCCTTATATGATGATTTTTGACCTGGTACTGATATGTATATTTTTTGTTGTACTCATTTAGGTGTAAAAAGCCTAAATTAGGATTTATGTGGTATCAATGACATCTTACTTGCACATTTCACTTTATGGTTTCTAGATTATATTGGATCATGGATGGTTGGTTGATTTGAATGGATTTTTTAATCACATGGTTGGTATATCTGGTTTGATACTATTAATTCTTATTTTAGTTGGTTGTGAGCATTACATCCTCATATCATACTTATTCATGAAACATTGGTACCCCCATGAAAATATTGGAAATATTATTTTTTTCTTACAGAAAATGTAACATATTTTAAAACCCTTTATAGATGTATGTGTTGGAGAGGATTTATGGATATTGGATATATATCGATTGACGAATCCCCATCTTGGTAGGTGTATACGGAGGTTCTGCAACAACCTCGTGCATCATATCATGACCATCATCTTCATCATCATTATCTTCATTGCACTTTGTGTATATTGTGTTTATTTAGCGTTATGTTTTCATCCTCGAATTGATATCTCTCTACTTATGCTATTTCTCATTCGTGTATCTGATATATGTATATATTTGTGCTCATTTCTTGTACTTGTAATTGGTATTTATGTATATAATAGAACTGATATGGAGATGGTATGGGCTACCATTTGAGACATTTTTGGATTGTAGGTGATGTGCCCATAGTTTGTGCTTATATGCTTTATTTTCTACTTTATTTCGTCAGCCAATGATACCTACTGAGTACAAGTGGACCGTACTCACCCTTACTACCCCCTTTCAGTGCAAATCTAGGAATGAGTACACTACATAGTTAGCTGCTTCTAGTAGTATGTTGGAGAATTTTGAGGTAGCGATCAATTTATGCTTTTGGGCTTGACCTCTTACCTTCTCTCATTTAGTTAATGTCTTGTTTTCTTATTTGGAGACAGATTTTGTTTTTTTGGACTATCAATTATATATTTGACTCTGTGATGTACTTAGATGATTCTTACACTGTGACACCTGGTTATGGAAGATTTATGGTATCTTTTGTTGTGTTTTTTCCACTATTATTGTCTTTGTGTGGTTCGACTTCATTCTAAAAGTCTTGCCCTAGGATTTGGTATGGTCTTTCTCTTTTCCTTAATTTAGGTGATAGGCTAACTTTTCAAGGCTTACCGCACAAGTGCCATCATGACCCTTAGTTTTTGGGTCATCACACTCACCCTTTCTCTTAGCTCTTTGATAATTTTTCTTATTCGAAGACACACCTATTACGGAAAAGTTTGAAACTCCAGGACTCAAGATTTTAGAAATCGCTCCTTCTAATGCAACTCCATGACATAAAGAAATTTCATTAGGACGAGTCTCCTCAATTTTGTCGACAATGATCTCATCGTTAATATCCTGTAGAACCTCAAAATTACAATAGGATCCACTACCAAATTCTCTTTCTAACTCCTTAATAAATAATTTGGAAGCTTCAGCGCCATAAAATATTATGTTGATTGTCTATAACACCCCAAATTTTGGTCCTTAAAAAAAATCCCTAAGCTTTAAGCCCACTGCCCTGACTATGATTGACCAAACTAGTCGTATGGTTTCTATATGGGTCATATGACCCAAACCGTAGCCTGACCAGTGCAGGGTCCTTAAGCTACTACTCAAACCATAACTTGTCCATATAAGTTGTAATGTGTCTAAATGAATCATATAGTGTAAATTATAGCCTCACCAGTGTTGGTGCCAAATGTTCCTACTTTGATCACAATTAGACTCAACGAGTCGTAATGATTCTATACGAGTTGTAAGGTACAATCATAGGGTTACCAGCGTGATTACCCAACTATTTTGTCTTGAGTACGACTTGGACTCTATGAGTCGTAGGGTCTCATTACGAGCTATATGGTCTGAGTCGTAATGTCAATAATGTAGACACCCCATATTTTGGCCTAGGCTATGACTCGTGGTGATGAGTCATAATATGTTTTAACAAGACATTATGAGACTCGTAGCTACTAGATGGTGAAATTTTAGTTTTTATTTAAGGGTATGTTAGTAATTTCCCTCTTTCCCCACTTAGACCTCACGACCATAAAACACCTTTGGGGAATTATTTTCATCATTTAACAAATCAAAACACTCTCTTTACTCTCTGAAATCCCTATGTCAAACAACATCTAGGGATTCTCATGGTTAATTGTCTAAATCTTCCAAGGGTGAATTCTCTCCATAATTGTGATACTTACAGGCATGTGAATCTACCCTTAAATTTGTTTTACTTAAAGAATGAAAATAATATGATTATTTATGTGTATTTGAATATGGGTTTTGATATGGGTTAAGGGTTTTGGAATGAATGTTTCTTAAATTGAATTCCCATGACTTTATATGAATTACTCATGCTCAATTTATGGTTTTAAACTCGTGGGGTGCATTGGTATGGTGAATAAACTAGGGGGTCAAGGTTTTCCCCAATTTTGTGAATCTTGATAATTGAATTGGTATAGCCTCAACACAATTTTTGAAATTGGCTTTGAATATAAGTATATACATATTGAAAATACTTTTGGAACCATTGTATGGCATAAAAGGCATTTTAAACATGAATTGATTTTATTGAACCTTGGGGATTGTGGATTCCCCGTATGAATTATTAATTGAACCTAGAGAGGTCATGAATTCCCCTGTGTGAATGGTTAGTCAACATGGCATGACAGTGTTAGATTGCAAGTGAAGTTTGTATGACGATACTAGTAGTGTACCTTAATAAATTAGTTAAATGAATGGGATTGTGTGAAGGATGTTTTAATTAGGCTTAAAGGGAATTGTGTAGATGGGCAGTGAAAGTAGAGGTTCTCAGGGACTAATACTATAAGCCGTGTTTGTCAAAGTGAATTTTGAAATGTCTGGGTCGTTCTAGTCCCCCTTATTAACTGACTAGATGGTTTGAGTCCCCTGGGTTAAATGGTTGGGTGTTTAAGTTACCCTTGATTTATGTTCGATAGGTTTGAGTCCCCCATGGTATATATGTACCTATGATTATTCTCTTATTTGTATAGGTACATACACTGGGGACCTTTTCAGTGGGGAAAGGTGAGCCCATATAGCCCGTAGGTGCCTTTTTATGACAATTGAGCTACACAGTCTAGGCTAATATTTTAAAGTTAATGCTAAGAATATTATATATGTATGTATATGCTGTTGAATTATTTTTAACTATTGATCATGGCACTATTTTATTCCTTGATCCCTGAGTTACTCGCTAGTGCTCAATCTGCTAACTATCTTTAGATGTTGTATCCCCATGTGATGCAGGGAATAGAGACACTTCTACTTTTCCTGCACAGTGATAAGTGGTTCTTGGATTGGTCGAGAGTTAGATTGAAGTGGTAGGCCTTATTCTTTCCGATGGCCTGTTACTTCATGGTCTAATTTTTGTCACAAATTGTTTCTTTGGTACCTTTTTGGCTATTCTTCGGGGCATGCCCCGACTTAGATTGGTTTTGGTCAGTTTAGAGGGTTTACGGATTACTGTAGATTTGGAGTTGGTATTATGGATTTTTAGCACATTCTTCATGTTGTTTATTCTATCTTATTATATATTCAAAATTCATCTATTGCTAGTTGTATTGTCTTTTTTCTAACTAGGCAAAAGGGGTGGTCTCCCATCCACGGCGGACTTGGGATAGCCATCACGGCTAGGCCCTGGTTCGGATTTTGATAAGTTGGTATCGGATCATAGGTTCATGGTCAATTGGGTGTCTACAAATTTGTGTTAAGTCAAGTTACTTTTATGGATATGTAGCGTGCCACACTTATAAAGGAGAGGCTACGAGACATTTAGGAATGTTTCCTTTTTTTGTGATCTATTTTCGGGCGATAGAGTCTAAGGTCTTAAATCTCCTCCAATTCACGTTTGTTCATATTTCAGACCATGCCTCCCAAAAGATCTAATGCTCTTGGAAGCTCTTCTGTCCCACCTAAAAATAATGTGGACAAAACTCATCCTGTTTATGGGGTACAAACCCAGTCTAGGGTCCCATCTCCTAATTGTACTACCCCTCATGAAGTTCCACCAGTCCCTACCAGTCCTCCCCGGGCTTCTTGTGCTAATAATAATCATGCCCCACCGCCCCAAGATGATATTTCTAATATCGAATTCTATCAATCTATTCATTTGCTTACTTGGTTGGTGATTTCTCAATACCATTAGGCTGATCGTGTTGGTTTTGTTGCTCCATCTTCTGAGGCCACTAGGGTTTGCCCGTTCATGAGGTTGAATCCCATGACCTTTACTGGCTCTGAGGTTGAGAAGGATCCTCAAGGATTTGTTGATGAGATGGAGAAGATATTCAGGAAGATGCATGCTTCTGACTCTAAGGGTGTGGAGTTCACCACATATTAGTTAAAGAATGTGACATATCAGTGGGATAAGGAGTGGTAAGAACTGAGAGGAGATGATGCTGATCCAACTATATAGGATGACTTCTCTGGTGTTTTTCTTGATCTCTTCTTTTCTTAGGAGTTGAGGGACGCAAAAGCAAGGGAGTTTGTGAATCTAAAACAGGGCAAGATAAGTGTGAAGGAGTACACCCTGAAATTTCATCAGTGGTCTCGCTATGCTCCTGAGTTAGTGTCTAGGATGAGGAAGTTCGCTTAAGGCTTGTCTAGGGGCTTGTTATTGGAGTGCAAGGAAGCCATGCTGAATAATGACATGGATATCTCTAGGCTAGTGGTATACATGCAATAAGTAGAGGATGGGAAGAATAAGCAAGCTGAAATAGAAGAACAAAGTAAGAAATTTAGGTATTCTAAGCAGGGTGGAGGCCAGTATAATAGTGGTAGAGATGGAAGTCAATGGTCTAAAAAGAAGTGGGAAAACTTTAGTTCTTATTCTATGGCTAGTTCTTTATATCCAGAGCTATCTGATGATCATTGCTTTTAGAGTAATAGTGGGTTCAAGGCACAAGGTGCCCAATCTCAGGCCAGTGGAGCTCAGTCTGCTCTATCATATCCTCCTTATAGATTTTATGAGCAGGTGCACCGTAAAGTGTGTGGTGAGGGAAGGAATTATTATTTTAGGTATGGTCATCTTAGTCACATATTGTGGGATTGTCCTTCAAAGGTTGCTTCAGGAACTAATAAGGTTTTGATTGCTACTTCTTCAACTCTTACGCCAAAGGGTGCTACTTCTAGTACCGGCATAGCCGAAATCATCTTTATGCTCTTGCCACCCGTCAGGAATCCGAAGCTTCTCCTGATATTATCACTGGTATGCTAAAACTTTTCTCTCATAAAGTGTATTGGCTGTTTGATTCGGGGTCTACCCTTTCTTATGTAACCCCTTATGTGGCTACTCATTTTGGTTTTGGTACTAAATGTATTCCTAATCTTATTTGTGTCTATCCCGGTGGGTGACCCTATTGTGTCTAGAAAAGTCTATAGGGGTTATGTGGTATCTATTTGTGGTAGGGAGGTGTTGGTGAATTTTATTGAGTTGTATATGTTAAACTTTGATGTTATTTTTGGGATGGATTGGCTTCATTCATGTTATACTTTTCTTGATTGTAGGACCCGAAGGGTCAGTTTCCAATTCCCAAATGAACTAGTGATTAAGTGGAAAGTTAGTTCACCAATACCTAAAAGGATGTTTATTTCATATCTTAGATCCCAAAAATTGATTTCCAAGGGGTGTCTATATTATTTAGATCTAGTTAAGGATTCAAATTCTCAGAGCCCTTCTTTGTAATCTATCCTTGTAGTCAATAAGTTTCCCGAAGTGTTTCGTGATGATCTTCCTAGTATCCCTCCTAGTAAGAAGATAGACTTTAGGATTGATCTTCTACCAGATATTCGTCCTATCTCTATTCTTCCCTACAGAATGGCTCTGGCTGAGTTGAAAGAACTTAAGAAGCTGTTAATAGATCTTCTTGATAAAGGTTTTATTCTCCCTAGTGTTTCCCCGTGGGGTGCTCCTATGTTATTTATGCGTAATAAGAATGGTTCGCTTTGGATGTGTATAGACTATCGACAGTTGAATAAGGTGACAATTAAGAATAAATACCCTCTTCCTAGGATTGATGATTTGTTTGACCAACTTCAAGGAGATAAGTATTTTCCTAAGATTGACTTCGATCGGGGTATCACCAGCTGAAAATTAGGGAGGTGGATATCCCTAGGACTACTTTCTATACTCGGTATAGCCATTATAAGTTCTTGGTCATGTTTTTTGGATTGACTAATTCCCCAACAATATTTATGTACCTTATGAATCGGGTATTTCATCGGCTTATAGACCTATTCGTCATTGTGTTTATTAATTACATCCTGCTTTACTCCAAGAGTGAGGAGGATCATTTCAATCACCTCTGTATAATGTTACAGACTCTTAAGGTTCATCATTTGTTTGCTAAGTTCTCAAAGTGTGATTTCTAGTTGAACGTTGTTACTTTTCTAGGTCATGTTATAAACTCTTGATCATGGCTATATTCATACCCCCCATGTTCTCCATAATCTTCGTTGCCATAACATTCTTCACCACAATTATAGTCTCATATGTCGTACTCACAATTATCTGAGGCTATCAAAGACATACTTTCTTATATCACCTTGTACCTAAAAAATGAACAAATAATATTAGTAGTAAAACTCCTCACCAACACTTGTAATAATGTCACCTTTGTGATCCCCACAATTTGAGTGACAAATGTTGAAAGTTTCTTATACTACGGCGGTCAATAAGGAGTCAATCTCTACTTGCGGTTGGAGTGGATTCGTGTTTGAACAACTCAAAGAAATAAAAACTATTTACGAACTTGAATCAAAAAGTTACAAGGAAATAAAAGCTAGAAAAGCTCAAAAGAAATAGGACGATGAAAAAATTCAGACTCAAGAACTAATCGATCAACTTAGTAGATGAATTACTAGTTGATGATTTGCTTAAGAATCAAAATAAGAGATTAGGAATCAACAAAATGAAACTAAAGAATTAAACCTTGAGCAATGGAGTAATTAAAGTGCTAAAATGCACTTTGGAAGCTTGAATTTTGCGTTTCGGACTTGATTTGTGTTGGAACGGGTTAATCTGCATTTGGTGACCTACTCTAGCAGATAGGGAGAAGGTCCAAGGAAGCCTGGGAATAGGTGATACTGGTTAGAGGTGTTCCATCCCCTTGGGCGCAGCTCAAGGGCATTTCAAATGCAGATTAGTTACCCCTCTCTCTTCAAATAGCTGTAATGCACTTCTAAAGGTCCTTTTGTCCTCTTTTGTCTAAATATCCTTTGGAATCTCCTTAGATAACCAAGTACAAACACTTTTTCACTACTTGTATTCCTTTTTTTTGGATCAAACACCAAAATTTACTGAAAAAAATCAACTTGCAGATAGAAATTTCTTAAAGAACACATTAAGTACATGTAACACCCTGATTCACTGAACCGGAATGCTACACGGTGCTCGTGACCCCGAGAGACCACAAGATAACCCATGACTGATATCTGTACCTGTATACTGCAAATCATGATATAATAAAGTGGAATACATGGAACTGTAAGGCCATAAGGTTCAACTAAATACAATCATGTGGGTGAAAATACCTAAAACAACTCAATCTAAACGTAAATCTGAACATAAATCTGAAAGCCTCTAAACTATCTGAATAAGGAGTTGAAGGAACATGTATCCAACTAACTCCGTAAAACTGAACTGAAGAAATAAATAAATGAATCAAATCATATTGTCCTCGAATCAATGAGGACCCACTGTGTCTCTATGACTGGAATGCAACCGCTATTGTTGGGCTGGAGCTCGTGTCTCAGAACCTGTGGTGTAACATGAAAAGAAAGCACCATAGCACAAATGCGTCAGTACAAATAGAATACTGAGTATACGAGGAAGGTAGGCTAAACATAAAGGGGTTTCATGCATGAACAACACTGACTGACTAATATGAACGTGGGAGTGCAAACACACATATATAGAAACTGGGACCGTGAATACGTGATAGCATGACCTGTAAGCTAACACATGGTTTATTGATAACTGTCATGACTTATACTGAAACTGATAACATGGATGATTGTATCTGACAGTCTTGTATATACTGAAATCTGAAGAATGCCCTGAGCTCTTTTACTGAGACTGATACTGAAACTGTGGGAAGTAGTGTTTAACCGACATTCCCCATGTATGCCGTATGACTAAGATGGGGTCCAATATCTACCCCAACTGGAGGGGTGTCAATACTTTGCCACGGGTAAGGACAGCCTGTAAGTGACCCTTATCTGGCGGGTACTCAATGAGAACGGTGGGAACCCTAAACGGATGGGTTAAGCCACCTCATCAACCTAATCTGACGGGTTAAGATGTCTCAACCTACGCTGGATACGTAGTTCTGGAACACAAAAATGATTCCTAAGAATCACACCCTGAATTGGCGGGTAAGTTTCCGTCCTTGGGTTCACTCGGTGCTAACCTCTACTCCGATCTAGATGGATTGGACATGAATAACTAACTGTACATGACTTAATCTTACTGAATTCCGTTGACTGGCGGAATGTTACTGATATCTGACAACTGACTAAGATCATGAGGTTTTCCTGAGTCACATAACTGACTGAAGTCTATGGAATTATAGCTTGAGTTTGGATATCATGAAACATGACATAGATCTAGGCACACAACTATAGTTTTCGGGTACAAGTACCCCTAGGACTCGATGGAAGGAAATGGACACACATGACTGACTTGATCATAAGAGTAGAGTCCATAATATATAACATCATAAGTACGGATCTCATACTATGCATGGTTATCAACAATGTATTGCATGGAAACGATTTCATATCACATGGAAGTACTTGCACAATCTTAATATCATGTTCATTGCATAATCATATTGGCAGCACATACCAATAGCATGGACGTTCATGTGGATTGCATGGTTATCATACATCTTGTTCATAAGTAGGAATTGCAAGTAAACATAGCATAATCTCATATGAATAGTTCATGAGTATTCCAACAACATTTACAAGGCACATTATCAACATAGAAGTCATTGGAACGTAAGGGCATATCATGAATCCTTCACTTAGTCACAATTTAGCTATATTGCATGATTTCTAGTTCCTTAGGCATTTTATCAAACACCTTACATACACATCTTAATAATAGGTGAAATCATCAAATTATACATCATGAACAACTAAACCTACATGTTTCCAACTCATATGATATCATGAATTCATAAAAAACATATAAAGATTCCATCTTGGGAATCACCCAATATCAACAACATGATCATCAACACCCAATAACATAGAAGTCATACTTTATAATGAAAAAAAGGGTTTTTGAGCTTTATGGATGAAAGGGATCAATAAATCAACACACGCATACCTTAGGAGGAAAGATTCTTGATGATTGACGGAGGAATTTCCTTGAAATCGGATCTTCAAGCTTAGTTATGCAACCCTAGTTGTTTTTCTCTTTTAGTACTCTTGGATGATGATCTTTGAGATGATAATAAGGTTGTAATATGATTAGAATCTATATATTTCGTAGGGTTAAGTTTAGGGACGTGTAAGGAGTATTTAAAGACTTAATTACCTTTAAAATAACTCAAAACGGAGTGTTTTTGACATCTGGAATTGACTTAGGCGGTGCCTAAGTGATCTCCTATGCTTGGGTTGGGCGGCGCCTAACAAATCGCCTATGCTTGGGTTGGGCGGCGCCTAACCAATCGCCTATGCTTACTGTCTCTCACGAAAATGAGCATAACGTTTTGCTCGGGTATTGGATTAAGGTGAAATTGGTATCGTTGGAAAGCTAATTCGATTCTCTACAATTTGGTGGGTATAAATCAGCCAAAATACCACATTAACATCGAGTTATACTCATTAAAATATGAACCTTATAAAATTAAACACTAAAACTTAATGGATTCAAAAACTCTTAGCTTGTATTACCTTAAGTGACTCATATGAACATGCTTAATGCATCATAAGCTATCCTATCACTAGGATATTCATTGTAGGTCATGTACTCAAGTATGAATCATAGGGTAGGAGATTTCATACGTAGGAATACTTATTCACTTCCTAGCTTAGAAACATGCGGGGTATTACAATATCTCCCCCTTGGGAACATTCATCCTCGAATAAGAATTTACTAAGACGGGATACAAGACAATAGAACCTGAACTGAACATGAAGAACTGGAACTTGATCTCATGATTGACATGGTAAACATACTGAACTCGTGCATATCTGATGCACGGACAACTGACACATAAATGCATGACTGAGTATGAAATGGTTAATAGGTACCAAGTTTATACTGGAAACATGAACATGAAACTTAATAAGATTAAGGAGAACTGTTACCTTGAGCTTGATCTTAATTGGCGGGGAAGAGGTGAGGATACTTAGTACGCATATCTACTTCTGCTTCCCAAGTAGCTCCCTCATGAGACTAATTTCGCCAAAGAACCTTGACTAGAGGGACTTCTTTGTTCCTCAATCTATAAGTCTGATAATCTAAGATTTCGACTGGAATCTCTTCATAGGAGAGGCTGTTCTGAATGTCGATGCTCTGAATAGGGACAACAACTGCTGGGTCACCTATGCACTTCTTTATCAAAGAGACATGGAAGAATGGATGGACTGAGGCTAGATCTGAAGGCAACTTAAGCTCATAAGCTACCTTTCCGAAGCAACAAAGATTCTAAAGGGACCGACATACCAGGGACTGAGTTTCCCTTTCTTGCCGAACCTCTTCACTCCATTCATAGAAGAGATCTTAAGATAGACATAGTCATTGACCTCGAACTCGTGCTCCTTTCTACGAACATCTACATAGGACTTCTGTCGGCTCTGAGCAACCTAGAGTCTCTCTCTGATCAACTGAACTTTCTCTAAGGCATCGAATACTAAGTCAGGACCTATGATTGAGGCCTCACTAACTTTGAACCAAATAATCAGAGATCTACATCTCCTACCATAGTGGCCCCTGGATGAATAGAGTATCACGCACCATGTGCTTCTGCAAGTATTTTCTGCCTCAATTCATCTACACCTAGAACACATAGACGACCCTGACAACAAAGAACACCATCTCCCCTTTGGGAGAAAACCTTGACTTTCTGATTCTGAACTGACTCTTTGAGCTTGAAAAGGCTAGGATCCCTGTCTTGTTTCTCTTTCACCTCAGAAACTAGAGATGACTCGGAACTACTATGAACACATATACCACCTTCTGAAGAATCGACTAAGCGAACGCCTAGTCTGGCAAGATGATGGATCTCCTGAGCCATCTTTTTCTTACTATCCTCAATATGAGAAATACTACCCATGGAGAGTCGACTGAGAGCATCGACCACAATATTAGCCTTGCTCGGATGATAAAGAACACTCATGTCGTAATCTTTCAAGAGCTCTAACCACCTTCTCTGGTGAAGATTGAGATCTTTCTGGGAAAAGACATAGTAGAGGCTTTTATAGTCTGTGAAGACATCTACATGAACTCCATAGAGATAATGCCTTCAAATCTTCAAGGCAAAAACTACTGCTGCTAACTCAAGATTATGAGTAGGATAATTCTTCTCATGTGGCTTTAACTATCTGGAGGCGTAGGCTATGACCTTACCATGCTACATGAGGACACAACCTAAACCCACTCTGGATGCATCATAGTATACTAGAAAACCATCTGAACCATCTAGAATAGCTAGAACTAGAAAGGAGGTGAGTCGAGTCTTCAACTCTTGAAAGCTCTTCTTGCATGAATATGACCACTGAAACTTAATCTTCTTCTGATTCAATCTGGACATGGGAGATGCAATAGAAGAAAATCCCTCGACAAACTGTCTATAACAGCTAGCCAAACCCAAGAAAGTCCTAATATCTGATGGACATACAGGTCTGGGCCAGTTTCTTACTGCCTTGGTTTTCTGAGGATCTACTCTAATCCCATCACCGGAAATAATATGGCCAAGGAATGCTACTGATCTTAGCCAAAATTCGCACTTGCTGAACTTAGCGAATAACTGGTGATCCTTAAGAGTCTAAAGAACAATCCTGAGATGGTCTGCATGATCACGCTCTCTGCGAGAATAGACCAGAATATCATCTATGAAGACTATGAAAAACATGTCCAAGTACTGCTTGAACACAGGATTTATCAAATCCATAAAAGCTGTAGGGGCATTGGTAAGACCAAATGACATGACTAAAAATTTGAAGTGACCATACCGAGTATGAAAAGCTGTCTTCAAAATGTCATATTCTCTAACTTTAAGATGATGATAGCCTGATCTGAGGTCTATCTTGGAGGAGTAACTGGCACCCTTAAGTTAGTCGAATAGATCATCAATCCTGGGTTAGTCGAATAGATCATCAATCCTGGGAAGAGGATATCTATTCTTGACCGTGACCTTGTTGAGTTGACGGTAATCAATACACATCCTGAGAGAACCGTCTTTCTTGCGCACGAATAATACTGGCGTACCCCATGGGAAATTTTGGGTCTGATGAATCCCTTATCTAAGAGATCCTTCAACTTATCTTTCAGTTCCTTGAGTTCTGCTGGTACCATTCTGTATGGCAGAATAGAAATAGGTTGATTATCCGAAAGAAGGTCTATGCTGAAGTCTATTTCCCTTTTGGGAGGAATGCCTGGAAGATCTTCAGGAAACATATCTGAGTATTCATTAACAATAGGGATTGTTTCGAGGCTGGGATATTCAGAACTAGAATCTTTAACATGCACGATATGATACACACACCCCTTAGAAATTATTTTCGTTGCCCGAAGGTAGGAAACAAGTTGACCCTTGAACGCTGAAATGCTACCCTTCCACTCTAGGACGGGCTCATTCGGGAACTAAAACTGAACTATCCTATTTCTGCAGTCGACTGTGGCATAGCAGGAATGAAGCCAATCCATGCCGAGAATGATATCAAAATCAGTCATCTCTAACTCCACTAAATATGCTGACATGGATTTCTGAGATATCATAACTGAGCAGTTTCTGTATACCCACCGGGCTATGATGGTTTTACCCATTAGGGTAGAGACTGAGAAGGGCTCTGCTAGGACTTCGAGACTGATTCCGAAATCGCTTGCTATGTATGGAGTAACAAAAGACAAAGATGCACCTAGGACTAGCAAAGCATAAACATGAACATGGAAAATCTGTAACGTACCAGTAACAACATCAGGAGAATTTTCTTGATCCTGCCGGGACTGAAGAGCATAGAGTCTATTTGGGCGTTGCCCACTGGTAGCACTAGAAGTGGCACCCTGCTGGTTTGGGCGATTGGACTGAGCTATAGAATGATTTTGCTGACCCTGAAGACTTGACTGCAGACACTCCCTAATCCTGTGGCCTGGCTTGCCACAACCAAAACAGACATCACTACCGGCTCTGCAAATGCCCTTGTGGTTCTTACCACAAGTCTGACAAAGGGGATTCGTTCGGGCACTTCTAATACTGCCCTGAGATTTAGATCCTGGCGCTTTGTTTCGATTTTCATCTCTGAACTTCGGCACTGGAGTTCTGGAAGAGGAAGGAGCTGGAACGGCTAACTTAGAGCTAAACTGTGAATGGTTTCCTCCATCTGACTTGGGATGAGCAAAGTTAAAATTACTTGACCTTGCTCTCTTGTTCTGCCTCTCCCTAGTCTTAAACTTCTGCTTTTCTACTTGCTGGGCATAGTTCATGATTCTGGCTAAGGTCATATCACCGATCAACATCGCAGACCTATACTCATTTATCACGCTATCGTTGACCCCTAACATGAACTTGCTCATCTTAGCTCTATTGTCTACAACCACATGAGGAGCATACATGGCTAGCTGAGTAAATCTGAGAGAATACTCTCTAACCGTCATATTCCCCTCCCTGAGGTTGATGAACTCAAGAAATTTGGCTTCCCTCAGCTCTTGGGGAAAGAATCTGTCTAAGAAGGTCGTGACAAATTTTTCCTACTCGATAAGGCCTGTATCATTTAACCTCTCAAACTTCTACTGTTTGTACCAATCATGAGCAACATCCTGTAACTGGTAGGCGGCTAACTCAGCACTCTTAATAGAAGTAACATCCATTATGACAATGACCTTCTGGACTTGGTCAATGAACTCCTGAGGGTCCTCATCAGACTTAGACCCATGGAAAGATGGAGGGTTGATCCGGGTAAAGTTGCGAACCCTAGCTTCTTTAGGAGTGGCCACTGGATTGGCCGAAATGACTGGTGGCTGTTCATTATGTTAAGCCATGGACTGATCAAGTGTGGTAAATGCGACTCTAAACTATGTATGGGAAACATGTTCGCCAAGGATCTTCGAGTTGAGAAGCTAGCTGGTTTCTTCTCTTTGGGGCCATGGTCTGGAATGAGAGAAGAATGGATTAGACTGAGAGTTTAACTAGTGATTATGCTCACTAGCATGACATGAATAATGAAGAAAGGGGACTATTCCTAAAACATCTGATAGCCTCCCACACATAAATGTGGCGCGCAACACACCCATGTACAAGACTCTACTAAATACAGCTTTTAGACTTCCTAGGACTCTATTGAACCTTAGGCTCTGATACAAAGTTTGTAACACCCCAATTCGCTGAACCAGAATGTTACACGGTGCTCATGACCCTGAGGGACCACAAGCTAACCCATGACTGATATCTGTACCTGTATACTATGAATCATGATATAATAATGTGGAATACATGGAACTGTAAGGCCATAAGGTTCAACTGAATACAATCATGTGGGTGAAAATACCCAAAATAACTCAATCTAAACGTAAATCTGAACATAAATCTGAAAGCCTCTAAACAATCTGAATAAGAAGTTAAAAGAACATGTCTCCAACTAACTCCATAAAACTGGACTGAAGAAATTAATAAATGAATCAAATCATATTGTCCTCAAATTAATGAGGACTCACTATGTCTCTGCGACTGGAATACTACTGCTACTGCTGGGCTGAAGCTCGTGTCTCGAAACCTATGGTGTAACATGAAAAGAAAGCACCATAGCGCAAATGCGTCAGTACAACTAGAGTACTGAGTATACGAGGAAGGTAGGCTGAACATAAAGGGGTTTCATGCATGAACAACACTGACTGACTAATATGAACGTGGGAGTGCAAACACACATATATAGAAACTGGGATCATGAATACGTGATAGCATGACCTGTAAGCTAACACATGGTTTATTGATAACTGTCATGACTTATACTGAAACTGATAACATGGATGATTGTATCTGACAGTCTTGTATATACTGAAATCTGAAGAATGCCCTGAGCTCTTTTACTGAGACTGATACTGAAACTGTGGGAAGTAGTGTTTAACCGACATTCCCCATGTATGCCGTATGACTAAGATGGGGTCCAATATCTACCCTAACTGGAGGGGTGTCAATACTTTGCCACGGGTAAGGACAGCCTGTAAGTGACCCTTATCTGGCGGGTACTCAATGAGAACGGTGGGAACCTTAAACGGATGGGTTAATCCACCTCATCAACCTAATCTGACGGGTTAAGATGTCTCAACCTACGCTGGATACGTAGTTCTGGAACACAAAAATGATTCCTAAGAATCACACCCTGAATTGGCGGGTAAGTTTCCGTCCTTGGGTTCACTCGGTGCTAACCTCTACTCCGATCTAGATGGATTGGACATGAATAACTAACTGTACATGACTTAATCTTACTGAATTCCGTTGACTGGCGGAATGTTACTGATATCTGACAACTGACTAAGATCATGAGGTTTTCCTGAGTCACATAACTGACTGAAGTCTATGGAATTATAGCTTGAGTTTGGATATCATGAAACATGACATAGATCTAGGCACACAACTATAGTTTTCGGGTACAAGTACCCCTAGGACTCGATGGAAGGAAATGGACACACATGACTGACTTGATCATAAGAGTAGAGTCCATAATATATAACATCATAAGTACGGATCTCATACTATGCATGGTTATCAACAATGTATTGCATGGAAACGATTTCATATCACATGGAAGTACTTGCACAATCTTAATATCATGTTCATTGCATAATCATATTGGCAACACATACCAATAGCATGGACGTTCATGTGGATTGCATGGTTATCATACATCTTGTTCATAAGTAGGAATTCCAAGTAAACATAGCATAATCTCATAAGAATAGTTCATGAGTATTCCACCAACATTTACAAAGCACATTATCAACATAGAAGTCATTGGAACGTAAGGGCATATCATGAATCCTTCACTTAGTCACAATTTAGCTATATTGTATGATTTCTAGTTACTTAGGCATTTTATCATACACCTTACATGCACATCTTAAGCATAGGTGAAATCATCAAATTATACATCATGAACAACCAAACTTACATGTTTCCAACTCATATGATATCATGAATTCATAAAAAACATATAAAGATTCCATCTTGGGAGTCACCCAATATCAACAACATGATCATCAACACCCAACAACATAAAAATCATACTTTATAATGAAAAAGAGGGTTTTTAAGCTTTATGAATGAAAGGGATCCATAAATCAACACACGCATGCCTTAGGAGGAAAGATTCTTGATGATTGACGGAGGAATTTCCTTGAAAACGGATCTTCAAGCTTAGTTATGCAACCCTAGTTGTTTTTATTTTTTAGTGCTCTTGGATGATGAGCTTTGAGATGATAGTAGGGTTATAATATGATTAGAAGCTATATATTTCGTAGGGTTAAGTTTAGGGACGTGTAAGGAGTATTTAAAGACTTAATTACCTTTAAAATAACTCAAAACGGAGTGTTTTTGACACCTGGAATTGACTTAGGCAGTGCCCAAGTGATTTCCTATGCTTGGGTTGGGCGGCGCCTAACCAATCGCCTATGCTTACTGTCTCTCATGAAAATGGGCATAACTTTTCGCTCGGGTATTGGATTAAGGCAAAATTAGTATCGTTGGTAAGCTAATTCGATTCTCTATAATTTGGTGGGTCTAAATCAGCCAAAATACCACATTAACATTGATTTACACTCATTCAAAGATGACCCTTGTAAAATCGAACACTAAAACTTGAT
Organism: Capsicum baccatum var. pendulum; assembly: GCA_030864225.1. Taxonomy (NCBI): domain Eukaryota; kingdom Viridiplantae; phylum Streptophyta; class Magnoliopsida; order Solanales; family Solanaceae; genus Capsicum; species Capsicum baccatum. Next base: position 153,174,235 of record CM061555.1, on the reverse strand, counting down.
GGATTCAAAAACTCTTAGCTTGTATTACCTCAAGTGACTAATATGAACATGCTTAATGCATCATAAGCTATCCTATCACTAGGATATTCATTGTAAGTCATGTACTCAGGTATGAATCACAGGATAGGAGATTTCATACGTAGGAATACTTATTCACTTCCTAGCTTAGAAACATCTGGGGTATTACAGTACACCAAGAACATCAATCTTTCTAACTTTTTCTCTGAAGCTCGGATGAGTTGAAATTTTGAATGTAAGCACTTTTCAACATTCCAAACTCATTCCAAACGTCATTTTGCCCAAATTCTTCACCAAAATCTTTTGATTTTCAATTCACATCAAACTTCTTCAACCCAAGCTTCCAACAATGATAGAACACTCAAATAAGCTCCGATTTGACTCAAATTTTATTTATAGACTCGTATAGTGTTAGAGAAAATAATTCTAACACTAGAAACACAAGAAAACACAAAAATAAAATATCAAAATTTGATCTAAGATCTAAAATTTGAATAGCAATTTTTTTGTGATTTTTAATTTTGACCACTCTTTTTTGTTGATTTTCAAGATAATGAATCCAAGATTGACTTTGTTGGAACACAATCAAGATCAGCTCTTATACCAAATGATACAATAGAAATCTAAGATGAAGATAACAAACACAAACACTAAAGAAACAACGAAATTGAAAAACTGAAAGTAAAACAATAAAAAGGATAGATGATAGGAAGGTAGACACAAAAAGATAACAAAAGGGAAATCAAAGAGTGTATCAAACCCAAATACCTCCCTTATTGATTCTCTACGAGAACCTAACTCTTACGTTGGCCGAAAGGAGAATTGGATCTCCCTTACAACCACCATTTCTAAAAAAGGTTCGAGATTGGCTTTTCCAAGCACTCAACACTCCCAATGGATTTTTCATGAATTCATCATCATCATTTAAACAAAACTAACTAATGAAATGTCTAAGGAACCTATATATAATAGTTTCATTTGTACAACTAACCTATTACAAAAATAGCCCAACAAAGGCTCTCTTTATTCTTTGTGTCATGGCTTTCCTCGGCTCCAAGCTATCTTCCAAACACTACATTGCTTGATTAGGAGCTCGAAGTTGGGCCTCCAAGCACATTCATGGATCCTTAGGGCGATCAAGTTTTAGACCTCCTTTTTTTGGCCTCGAGTTGTGTGATCAAAATCGATGACGCCTATTTGACTTGTATCACAAAAAGTTCAAACAATATTTCTAAGGCCCTTCAAAGTTTCAATATAGTATAGATGCAGATTGACAACGCCCAACCGCACATGTAAGTATATGTGGTCTTATCAAGTAGTAAAGTGGCCTTCAATAAGCCAAGTATCGATCCTACAGAGACTTGATCTAACAACGGTTCAATTCTAGTTCACAGTTTAGATTGATTCGGTGCAAGAGTAACCAAATAAAGAATTTGGAAATTGGAAATTAAAACTAAAGTAAGCAATGCAAAAAATTAAAGTCTTGGAACAATCAGTAGAGTAAAGCTCAGGGTTAAAGCACTTTGAACAATCATACTATGTTATTGAATTTCATTCATTAACTTGCTTATCTTGGTTGTTGATTCATAGGGTTAATTGCATGATCATGGTTTCCCATATTTAATCTTTTACCTAATTTGGACATTACAACTACATCATTGAGCGGGAATGTAATAATCCAATCAAGCGAATTAAAGATATCATCCTACATTTGAATCAAGTATGGCATCTAAGTTCATTCCTGTCCTAGACGCTAAGTTTAATTCCTTATTTTATAAAAGAATAAAAACCCAAACTTTGTTTATTCCCATGTTCTATCTCCCTATTCCCTCTCCCCGAGATCAAAAGGTCGACAATATATGTATTTTACGGGTGATCAATTCATAAAATAATTAAAACAACAATAAACAAACAACCAAATATGATAAGTAAATCCAACGAAATTAATTCAAAATAATAGTACTCAGGTTCTTAGCTTTAACCCCGAAAAGAGAATTTTTAGCCGATAATATTTATAATCACGATCCAAATAATTGAATAAATGATTTGATAATTAAAAGGATAAATAAATAATTTTAAAACCTAATAACGAAGTGGCAGCCACCATTTCTACCGAATTAATATTCCAGTCCAAAGCTCTTCAATAACGAGTCCTGTGTATGTATATATATTAAAACATAATCCTAATCATTATATGATTAAGGATGGAACATTCTCCAAGAAAAATACTCCCACCTCCACTAACATATACAACTTAATATTGTAGTGGTGTAATGGCTCGTCCACGTTGGACAACAATATGTTCCTTTTATAATATAGCCAAATCCGTGTTGGTGCAGGAGTTAAATTTTGCCGTGGTTGGACACAAATCCCTCTACAATATTATACACCACAAATTAAAGATTAAAACAACACAATATTCTCAACGATGAATCAAAACAAGAGCTAAGATAAGGCGAATTCACAATGATCTTCACTTATTATTTTAACTCTTGACTAAATCAAATTGAACTTTGTCCATTACAAACAAGTTGTTCCACATATAATTATATATTTAAACCATTTGGAACAAATTAATCACATTAAAATTCAACTAAACCAACTAGATACACACCTAGCTCAAGCTAGTAAAACTAGTTTTTCGGGTTGAACTATAAATGACTCAATTAAGTACAAACTTATTTGAAAAACACATTGAACATTATAATCGCACACTTGGACACTTAGATGATTATTTATATCAATATGAACACGTTAAGCACATGAATTATTCTCAAAACAAGGCGAAATAAGCTAGAATAATGATACCGAAGTGTATAAAACCACCTCAAATCATCAACTAACAATTAAACTCTTGTTCATCCTCGAACAACTCTTTACTCTAAGCATCAAAAGCTGAGGTGACGCTACACTTCTACTAAAACAAAGACACTCAAGCTAGTACTACAATGACTACACGGAATGCAAGTTTCTACACACAATACATTACACATAGTTAAAAGCTCATGAACACTACTCCAAAACATCCTAGCCTCACGAATTTACTTACCTAAGTGGCAAACTCATGCTTATCATTCAATCAATGACATCATACAAATCACCCACATTCATTAAACATGTGCCTTTACATTACGAGAGTTACCCATAATCACTCATAATAATGCAAATTATAGCACAATGGGTACAAGAATCAATTTACGCTCACTCTCAAAAAGAATTCTCAAGTTACACACAACAAACCATAAATTTTCCCTTTATGTAATTGGAATGATAAACTTAGGATCAAATAGGTCTTTTTCGGGTTGTAATGTAGGCTAAGAGACGGGTAGGAACTATTTGAGAATAGTGACTAACCTCTCGAAGTTCTTTAATACACTATATTATACATTTAAAACCAATCTCCAACAACCAAATTTCACCACTTTTTCCATCCTACATCACCTTTATTTTTCCCCCTTCTCGTTTAACCATTTGCACAAGCACATGGTGGAAGTATTATTTATTACCATATGAATCAAATTGTTTTCTCCTTTTCCCAACCATGTTAATTTTTCTAACACCATTTATATCACTCCCAACCACCACACATAAAATATAAACACCTTTTTTTTCTTCAATTTCTCAAACTCCTTACTAAATTATTTTTTCATTAAAGCGCCAAGGAGCTTTTGGATCAAATTATGGTCTATCAAAGAAGGGGATTAGGATACATATGAGGCTATCAAAGAAAATAAGATAAAGGCTCAATGGGGTTTAACTAGGATTATACAAAAGGGTAGGTCAAAAAGAAGGTATAAAACAAGGCTATCAAAGAAATTCCTAAATCATCTCCTACACCAACACTCTTTATTTTGCTTTGCACACACACCGGGCAAGTTCTAGATATTACATGCAACAAGGAATATATAAATACCTCACACGCACACATGGCACATGCTCAACTCAATAGGATCATCATAGACTCCTAACCAAACAATAGCATGAATTTAAATTTAAGCCAAAAAGTACAAGAGTCACAAAAATGAGATTAGAAGTTTCCAAAATAGCAATTCACTTATTCCACATGCTTTTACCAAATAAAACACTTGCACCATGTAATCAAAAATAGCACCAACAAGAACATCTTACACCAAAAAATTTGAAATTAATCCAAAATATAGGAATTTCCCCACCCCATTCCCAAAGTGAATTTAAAAGTAAGAGATAAAAATACTCCTTGAGGCCTTTAGGCCTAGCTAGTAGCATCTTTACACATAAATGAGATTTGTGGGATCCCACACTCAGTCTTCACTATGCTTCAAGGTCAGGTTATCTGTACTCAGACTTTCCATCAACTTGCAACTCAACCAAAAACAAAAACTACGTAAAATAAAAACTAGAAATTGAAAATAAAACACACCTACTTAAATTGGGTTGCCTTCCAAGTAGAACCTAATTTAGTGTTGTGGCACGAACCAATTAACGACTTAGTCGTTCTCTTTTCTTCTTTTTCTCACATTTGGTCTCCATCTTCTTATTCTTTTCACCCCTCTTGGGTATGAATTCTCATTTGCAGTAGATTTTTTTAACTCTAGCCTTCTCAGGCTCATCAATTAGCATCAAATTAGGCTTAGGCAGTAGAGGCTTAGGCTGCTCATCAGGTAGTCAGAAGAGGTTTTTAGTGGACTAACCACCCCACACTTGTCCCCTTCAATAACATTGATCATACATAAATCTTTATAATGGTATGTCAGTATGAGTGCTTTGTATACATCAAATACCACCTCTTCATCCTCTACCCTTATTTTGAGTGTGCCATCTCTAACATCAATCAATGCTCCTCCGGTTGCTAAGAATGGATTCCACAAGATGATTGGTACCTATTAGTCTACCATAAAATCAAGAACAATAAAGTCAGTAGAAATAATAAATTTACCAACCTTTATGAGGACATCCTCAATGATTCTTTTTGAATATGCAAATGACCTGTCTACCAGCTGTAGAACCAAGGTGGTTGTTTAAGTCTTTCCCAAGATTAATTTTTTGAACAGAGATAGGGGCATTAAATTTATGCTTGTCCTTAAGTCACTCAGTGCATGGACCACTTTGCTTCCAATTTAGATAGGGAGAGTGAACTTTCCGAGATCTCTCAATTTTTTAGGGATTTTTTGTGTCATTACAGCACTACACTCTTTAGTAAGTGTTATTTCCCCCACATACTATAATTTTACCTTATTAGAAACCACATACCTCAATTACCTTGTGTACTTAGGCATACCCTACAAAACATCTAACAAAGGTAAGTCAATGTGAATCCCTCTGAACATGTCAAAGAACTTCTTAAATATTGCATCCTCCTTCACTTTCATGTGCTTCTAAGGAAAGGTAGTGGCAGTGTCTTCTTCACTTCTAGTTCAACAAATTTTTCTTTCAAGTACTCAGACTTCCTTGATTGTTCATAAACTTTTTCATTTACTTGTTGGGTCACTACATCAGGATTTACCTCCTTAGTTGCCTTTGGAGTTTCTCCTTGAAGCTCTTTACCGCTCCTTAAGGTGATTTCCATGACTTATTTTGGATTTTCTGTGTCTGCTGGCAAACCACCTTGTATCCTAGTATTCATTGCTTATGATAATTGTCCCAACTGGAACTCTAAACTTTTTATGGCCGCTTGCTAATTTTTCATGCCCGTAGTCAACTGTGTTTGACTAGCTAGAAGCTGTTTCAACATCTCTTCTATGTTACTAGTTGACTGATTCTTTTGTGCCTATGGTTGCTGAATTTATTGCTGTTAGGCTTTCCACGGCTGAGTCTGCCACTTCATGTTGTAGGTATTACCATAATTTTTCCTTTGAGCATTGCCCACATACATCACTGATTTCAGATTTGAAGCACACATGGCCTCTATATAGCCGTTATTCCTGCAAATTTCACACCAACCTGCTACTTTTTGGATAGCATTGACTGTGGCTGCAGGTTGTGGAGCTCCCAACTTTAGGTTGCTGAAGTGAGTGTTTATCATATTTTGCAATGTTGCAACCTGAGCTGATCAGGCAGTAAACTGGTCTACCTCTAATACACCCGTAATTCTCTTTGTGGCACTTCTAGAATCTGAATGCCACTCTAGATTTCCCTGTTCTATGCAGTTCAACAATGTGTACAGCTTATCATAAGTCAATCTAACGCTTGACCACCTACGACTGAATCTAACAAAATCTTTGTATAGTGATCAAGTGCTTCTACAAAAATATGAGCAAGTACCTCATTGGACTATTGGTAGTGTGGACAATTCTGTAAAAGGTCCTTGCAGCATTCCTAAGCATGATATAGATTTTTATCAGGCTTCTATTTGAAGCTCACTATCTCATTATAAAGTCATGCAGTTTTTCCTGATGGAAAGAATCTGATGAGGAACTTTCTAGCTAAGCCATCCCATGATATGATTGAATTGGTAGGCTCTGTATTAAACCACATTTTTACTTTCCCCAACAGTGAATGGAGAAATAGTGTCAGCCTCACATAATCTGTACTTACCCCAGTTAAAATGAATGTATCAGTAATCTCAATGAAGGTCTGTAAGTGGACTTTTGGATCCTAGTGTGAAAGCCTTGCAAATTATCCACTGATGTTTAGAAGCTGCACCATATTTTTCTTTAACTCAAAATTCCCCCCAGCAACTAATCTTTGAATTGGGGAAGTCAAGTTCATCAGAACTAGGACTGCCACTTCCCTAACCGTTCTGCGTGTTTGTTGTTCTGCGGCCATTATAGTAAGATTCTCTTGGTCTTCTGCGATTTGAGGAATTTGGGGGAGAAGGATTACTTCTCTCCTTCGTTGATGTTAAAGTTGTTCAGGTTTGAAACTTGGTTCAACCAAATCCCTATCCCTTGCTAGCTTCCTAACCCTAAACCTGTTTCTTGCAAAAACAAAACCAAGACCAAGCATAAAAACACCAAATAAATCTAAAAGTAAAACTAAAATAAATAATTTCTAAATAACAAGTCCCCAATAACAGCACCACAAATTGGACAGTGCCCAAGCACACACACAAATGTATGTGGTCTTATGAAGTTGTAAAGTGGCCTTCAAGAAGCCAAGTATTGATCCCACAGAGACTTAATCTAACAACGGTTCAATTCTAGTTCACAGTTTAGATTGATTTGGTACAAGAGTAACCAAATAAAGAGTTTGGAAATTGGAAATTAAAACTAAAGTAAACAATGCGAAAATTAAAGTCTTGGAATAATCAGTAGAGTAAATCCCACGGTTAAAGAACTTCGAATAATCAAACTATGTTATTGAATTTCATTCATTAACTTTCTTATCTTGGTTGTTGATTAGTAGGGTTAATTGCATGATCACGGTTTCCCAACCTCTAATCTTTTACCTAATTTGGACATTACAACTACATAGTTGAGTGAGGATGTAATAATCCAATTAAGCGAATTAAAGCTATCATCCTACGTTTGAATCAAGTATGGCATCTAAGTACATCCCTATCCTAAATGCTAATTTTAATTCTTTATTATATAAAAGAATAAAAACTCAAACTTTGTTTATTCCCATGTTCTATCTCCCTATTCCCTCTCTTGAGATCAAAATGCCAACAATATATGTATTATACGAGTGATCAATCCATAAAATAATTAAAACAAGAATAAACAAACAACCAAATATGATAAGCAAATCCAATGAAATTAATCATAAACAATAGTACTCGTGTTCTTGGCTTTAACCTCGAAAAGAGGGGTTTTAGCCGATAATATTCATAATCATGATCTAAATAATTGAATACATTATTTGATTTAAAAACCTAATAACGAAGTGGCAGCCACCGTTTCCACTGAATTAATATTCCAGTCCAAAGTTCTTCAATAACGTGTCATGTGTATGTATATATATTAAAATATAATCCTAATCCTTATATGATTAAGGATGGCACATTTTTCAAGAAAAATATTCTCATCTCCACTAATATATACAACTTAATATTGAAGTGGTGTGATAACTCATTCACTTAGGACAACAATATATTCCTTTTGTAATGTAGCCAAATCCGTGTTGGTTCAGGAGTTAAATTTTTCTATGGTTGAACACATCGACGCGATGCATCGACTTCGTGTCGCTGGATTGGTTAAAACTAGGAATGCCGATGGGACACATCGACCTCGCGTTGACTCACTAAAATTTCCTTCTAAAATTTTGGTTAAGTGTTGAACGTCCTATCCTTTGCCCATGCCTTTTGTAGTGTATTTCCAATAAATTTTTAGCCTTTTTATCATCAATATTTCACCGTATTCATCTCACAAAGCCCCCTACAATATCATACACCACAAATTAAAGATTAAAACAACACAATATTCTCAAGAACGAATCAAAACAAAAGCTAAGATAAGGCAAATTCGCAATGATCTTCACTTATTATTCCAACTCTTGACTAAATTAAATTAAACTTTAACCATTAAAAACAAGTTGTTCTACATATAATTACATATTTAAAACATTTGGAACAAATTTATCACATTAAAATTCAATGAAACCAACTAGACACACACCAAGCTCAAGCTAATAAAACTAGTTTTCCGGGTTGAACTCTAAATGACTCAATTAAGTACAAACTTGTTTAAAAAACACATTGAACATTATAATCACACACTTGGACACTTAGATACTTATTTATATCAATATGAACACGTTTTGCAGATAAATTATTCTCAAATCAAGGTGACATAAGCTAGAATAATGATGTCGAAGTGTATAAAACTACCAGATCATAGATATAGATTTATTACTCATTGAAGTCCAATTTTTTTATTAATTAATCAATAAGGTATAACTTCAAAATTGTATTAAATATTTTTAATAATTAAAATAAATATAATTTTAACTAAGTATCATAAATCATTTAAATGCCAATCATAAAGCATGTAATCATATTGAACATAAATCAAAGTTAAATCCGACAACCACTTAGAGTATAGATGACAATCAAAATTATAGAAAACAAAGTTAAGAAATTTGCAGAAACAAAAATGATCAATTTGTAAGTGTGGGTTCTTTCGACATGACAATGGCAGTCATTTCTTTGTCTTTTTTTTATAAAAATTAATTTTCTTCTTATTTTCGTAATTCATGGATGAAGAGGAAGAAGAAGAAGTCAGAACTTTAGGTCCAAAGAAAAAAAGAACATACATATCATCAATTGAGTGTCACAAATAATTCCTACGAATTATAATTAGAAACATAACCTTTGATTTTTACAACATATAACAATTGATTGTCATCATCTAATCCACTTCCTTCCTTGGCAAAATCAAATGGTTCTTCTCTTTTTTTCGATTAAAATTTTTAGCTAAAAGAAGAAAACACATAAAATATGAGAATCAATTACTAATTTCTAGCCTATTCAAATTACATAATTATAGCAATTGACATAAACAATTCATCCTATCACTATTAACTAAAAGAAAGATAAAAATAGATCACGTTGGATGCAAAATAAAGAAAAATAAGTTGAATCAAAACCAAATAAAAAAGCAAACAAAGAAGGAAAAAAATGCATATTATATTATTAAAATATAATTTGTGTTCACAAAAAGTCACTTAAATAGATTTATATAAGGTAGTATTTGAACTGACTTAGAAGTGTACTATATATTAAGAGTTTTACTTCTTTTAACTAAGTAAATAATTATATAAGGTTTTATTTTCATTAATATAAGTATAAAATAGTAACACTTTTACATTTTGAAACAAAAGAAAGATTACATATAGTTTAAAAAAACGCTTTGACTTTTTGGAAAAAATATTTTTGCTTCTTCTGCCACTATTCTCATAAATATAATTTTTGATAAATTCCTTAAAGAGAAACTCGATCGACATCATATTGTTTCCTAGAAACTATTAAGTTCTAGTAGAAATATGATTAAGTAATTATAAGTTGGAGTCTTCTCATATATATTTAGGACTCTTTTTATTTATTTTTTGATATATTTATTAAAATCAAGATTCAATATTATAAATATAATAATATTATAATTAAAGGAAATTAGTGAAAAGAGGATATTGTCTAATACAAAAGTTTTAATGAAGGCAAAAGGTTCAAATTACTTTTCTAAGGATCTTTACACTTTTAATATATTATAGATTATAGATATAAATAATGTAAATAAAAACATATATTTTAGTGTAAGCACATATATTTTACTAGTAGAAGTTTCAAGTAGTTGATGGATAATTTTTTTGCGTTTTTCTTATTCTGGCGCTTTTAGATTTATTTCTAAATTTTTCAAATCTTCTTAAAATCAAATTTAGTTGATTTAGAATTCTTAAACTAATAAAAAAGTATTATTTGTCATTAATTATTATAACTTCTAATAAGAAACGATTTTACCATAAATGTATTGAATTAAGTTTTAACTCTTAAATATTAGAGAGAGAGAAAATAGCGAAAGGATGATTTTGTTTAAAGTAAAGACTTTTAATGAAGGGAAAAAAGATCAAACAACATTTCTAAGGCCCTTCACACTTTTAATATTATATATAAATATATATATATATATATATATATATATATATAAAATAGCCTTGGAAATTGAGTATATATTTACAAATAATATAAGAAAATATTAAATATAAAAAAAACTACATAAATTGAAGAGAAATTTTTTAATAAAGATAAAAACATTAGAAATTTTTTTACAACATACAAAATAACCTTAAAATAAACAAGAGTACATATTTGTATAATATATTTGACTATCCCGGAGAAGATTGGAGTGGCTTTGGTGGAGGACAAGATGCGGAAAGTCCGATTCAGATGGTTCGGACATGTGATGAGGAGGGGCACGGATGACCCGGTTCATAGGTGTGATAGGCTTGCTTTGGATGGTTTCAGGCGGGGTAGGGGTAGGCAGAAGAAATACTAGAGAGAGGTAATTAGGCAGGACATGGAGCAGTTACAGCTAGGGGTGGGCGTTCAGTATTCGGTTTGGTATTATCATAAGATGGATTTGGTAATTCGATAATCGGGAAATAAAAGTACATACCAAATACCAGACCATTAAACTTTGGTTTGGTAATTCGTTAATCGATAAATTAAACGTCGGTTTGGTACGGTATTTGGTAATACCATATTAAAGTTAAATTTGGTAGACTCTACTCTAGGCCAACGATAATGGTTTACTTTAGAACTAAATCAAAACACAAGATAAATTTTCTGCCCTATGCCTTATGGAAACAACACCTTTTAACACTTCATCAATGATGTTTTATAGCTCATTCATCATCTGCTGATTTAACATAATAACTATTTAATGCAGAAATTACTTCGGAAGATAATAGCCACATTTGTTCCTCATATATTTACCTCGTAGTGACTAGTGAGTGAGTTTAAATAAAAGAATTCACTAACCCTTTCATCAAGAATAACTTATGAGATATTTAAAATCATACAACATAGTGTCAAACCTTTTTGATAACTTAGTTACTTAGATATGGCAGGAAATGAGTATCTCTGTATCAACTCTCTCACTGAACATAACTTAGATATACCTACAAGTTGCATCAAGACTAAACATGTTCAGCTTGTCTTGATAGAGAGAACCAGAATGAAAAAAACGCGAGTAATATGAAACAATAGCTTCATATTTGAACATGTTGTACACTGCTGCTAATAATAAAAATTTTAAAAGTGTTTTTCATTTTAAAATTTTAAAATGAATATAGTATTATAGACTTTTAGGTTGTGGGATTTTTTTGACTTTTTGTAGAATATTAATTTGGACTCGTGGCCTATAGAGTATAGACTATGGTCAGTTAACAATAATTTGGTATTCGATAAATACCAAATACCAAATGGTAGTGATATCTTTTATCAATTCTGAACCCAACTACCGTAATTTTAAAATTTTACTCCCAATTACCATACCAAATTACCAAATACCAAATTCTTTGGTTCGATTCGGTAATTCAGTTTTTGGTATTTTATGCCCAGCCCTAGTTACAGCTTACTGAGGACATGACCCTAGATAGGAAGATCTGGATGATTCAAATTAGGATAGAAGGCTAGAGCAAGTTTGGATCGTTATTATAGGGTATTACTTGGTGGGTGTATTATTCTTGTCATGCCATCTTGTTTCATGATTTATTACAAATTTGTTTACTATTCTTTATTTACTATTCCTTGTAGATATTGTATCTATGTTATGTCATCTTGTTCCATGCTTTATTACGGATTTGTTTATTATTCCTTGTCTTGAGCCGAGGGTCTATCGGAAACAATATTTCTACTTCTCCAAAGGTAATGGTATGGACTGCGCACATCTTACCCTCCCTAAAACCCACTATGTGGGAATACATTGGGTTTGTTATTGTTGTTGTTTTATATTTTGTATAAATCATATTTTATATTATTGATGTAATGATATTTATACTTTATGCTATCATTTTCCTGAATACATAAGAAAGTAACTTTCGTAGAAATTAATTATACTATTCTATCTATACATTTATGATTTTTAAAATTTATTAGAAGAATTATTAAAAATAAAAGTTTTAACATATTTTCTTAGTAATAAATTATAAAACTAAAAATATAAGATATTCACCCCATAGATCCACGGACTTATGTTTGTCCCATGCTCTCTCTCTCTTCTCTCTCTCTCTTTCTCTCTCTCTCTCTCTATATATATATATAAATCTTTTGAATTAATAAATTACAATATATGAAATCATCTTAAAACTAATAACCAAGTGTTTATTTGAAAAAATAAGGTAACATTTAAAATATTAATAAAAGTTATAAAAATGACGCAGAATACATAAAATTATTGAAAACAAAATTAAAAGGTTAAAAAATATAAAAACCTGATAGTCATGGGTCGCACTTTAACATAAACATTCAGCATAAATTGAAAAATTGAATTGCTTCAATTTGTATAACCCTAAATACATATGATTGATTGAGACTCAATTTATGGACATAACAATTAGTCGATACAAAATCTATCTTCAATTAAAAATTTGAATTGAGATTTAATTTGTGGATGTAACAATTAGTTGATTTAAATTTTTGATTGTAATTGAAAATTTGAATTGCTTCAACTTATATAACTCTAAGTAACATGTGATTGAATTGAGGCTCAATTAGTGGATTTAACAATACTTTAATATATATATATATATATATATATATATATATATATGTATGTATGTATGTACGTACGTACGTACGTATGGATATGACAATTAGTTAATTTTAATGTTCACTTTAATTGAAAAGTTAAACTATATAAATTATGTAACTCTAAGTATAAAGTGAGTTTTAGTTTGTAGATGGAACAATTAGTCAGTTCTAACATTTGACTTTAATTGAAAAATTAAATTGTCTCAATTCATATACCTTCAAGTACAATAAAATTGAATTGAAACTCAATTGGTGGATGTGACAACTAATCAATCTTAATGTTTGACTTTAATTTGTTATTAAATTATTTTAATTTATTTAACATTATATATTATAAGATTGAATTAAAACTTAATTTTTGAATTAAATAATTAGCCAATATAAATGTTTTTACTTTGATTGAAAAATTAAATTGTTTAAAAATATATAACTCTAAGTGTTGTACAATTGAATTGAGACTTAATTTGTGCAGGTAACAATTAGTAATATAAATTTATTATTTTTAGTTAATTACCTCAAATTATATAATTATGAGCATTATAATTTTGAATTGTGACTTGATTTGTAGATGTAACAATTAGTCAATCATAAATGTTTGACTTTAATTTGATTGAAAAAAAAACAAATAACTTTTATTTATAATTTTATATAACTATGAATAATATAAGATTGAATTGAGTCTCGATGTATGGATGTAATATTAGTCAACTCTATTGTTTGACTTTAATTAAAAATATTATGTAACTTTAAATATTATAAGATTGAATTGAGGCTCAGACTGTGCATATAACAATTAGTCAATTCTAATGTTTGACTTTAATTGAAAATTAAATTAACTCTAAGTATTAAGAAATTGAATTGGGACTTGATTTAAGGATGTAACAATTAGTCAATTCTAATATTTGACTTTAATTAAAAAAATTAAATTGATTCATTTTATGCAACTCTAAGTATTATAAATTGAATTGAAACTCAATTATGAATGTAACAATAGTTAATCTTAAAATGTTTGACTTTAATTAAAAAATTAAATGTCTTGATTTATATAATACTAAGTGTTATAAGATTGAATTGAAACTCAAATTGTGCAAGTAATAACTAATCAATACAAATGTGTTGACGTTAATTAAAAAATTAAATTGTTATATAATTCTAAGTATTATAAGATTAAATTGTGACATGATTTTGGAAAGCAACAATTAGCTAATTTTAATTTTTACATTAATTAAAAATTAAATTATTTTAATTTATGTATAACTCTAAGTATTATAAGATTGAATTGTGTCTTGATTTGTGGATGTAACAATTTGTCAATTCTAATATTGAGCTTTAATTCAAAAAATTAAATTATTTTAATTTATGTAACTCCAAGTGTTATAAGACTAAATTGAGACTCAATTTGTGTAGTAAAAATTAGTCAAATTACATATTTGACTTTGTTTAAGAAATTAAATTAATTCAATTTTTGTAACTCTAAGTATTATAAGATTTTGCATTGAAACTCAATCTGAGGATGTATCAATTACGCAATCCTAATATTTGACTTTAATTGGAAATTAAAATATTATCATTTATGTAATTCTAATATTATAAGATTGAATTGATATTCAATTTGTACATTAATCAATCAGTCAATATAAATGTTTGACTTTAATTGAAAAATTAAATTGCTTCAGTTTATATAAATTGAAGTATTATAATATTAAATTGTGACACAATTTTGTGCACGTAATAACTAGTCGATTCTCATGTTTGAATTTAATTGAAAAATTAAATTGTTTCAATCTATGTAACTTGAGAAAATTGAAGGAAAGGTGTCTTTTAAGTCTTGAATGAAGGAATAGTGACATTGACCAACAAAAAGGGTCAAACATTATTAAAAAACTTGATTAAGTTAATTGTGGACTTGATTAATATTTTCAAAACTTTCTAATCTTTTTAAAAATACAAATCAACCCAACCCATATCCCTCTTCAATCCAAATCAATCACTCTCTCCTTTCTCTCCAGCTTCTCTCAACTCTCTCCCAACCAACAGTTCTACAAAATTTCTCCCTTCAACCTCCGACGACAAATAGTCAGGGGGTGATCATATTTATCTTAGTCACCATAATAATTAGGTATTTGATTAAGATAGTAGGTGAGGGTATTAGAGTTTAATATACTCTTTTGTTCTTAATTACTTTTTTTTCTTGTGTCTAATTACCTATTTGCATCGGTTATCGCTTTACATATTTTCTTAGTCGTTTCTAGTTTTGTAGTTTCGTTATCTATCATATAGTCTAAAGTTTAGCTATTACAATTAGACCAAAATTGACCGTTGATAGTATTTAAAATGTAGCCCAAAATGGAGTGGACTGCTAAGCCGTAGCGGCTCTAATGACGGGCCATCCCAATGGTAACTTACCGCCAAGTCAACTGCCACCTCTTTCCAGTAGCCCCTCGGGTCCTTCCAAATGGATACCAATCTCCAAGCTATCAACTACCTACAAAATTGATCTAATGTTTGCTGAAAAAGGATCCACCAAGCATGTTTTTGTGTCCTTAAGTTGATCATTGCTTATATCTCCCTGTGTTAGCCATGAATTATATGCTTAAAAGTGTTGACACCAATTTGACTTGTATAATTGTGGGACTTGAAGAATGCGATGGAAAAATAAAATAAGATATTATATATACTTCCATGGTCCCTTCTTCGTAAACTCGAGATACTTGTCGCGAATGTGGGTGTTGGCCCAGATAGTCCTTTGCCAATGCGGTCGGTCCACCGTAATATCAAAGAATAAAATTAGACTGTCCTGTCTGATCTCCTTTTTGTAAACATGAAGTCTAGACCATGAATGTGGAGGTCAAATATGTTTGCTTTAGCAAACACGGCCCAGGCCTCGTGAACACGAAAGCCATTCTTGGCCCAGACTAGGTGTTGATGCACCAATAATTTTCAAAGTTGCAAATATCCCAATCGGGCCTTCACAATTCATTTGAAATCCTGTGAATGAAAACATACTATGCTACCCTACTAAATTCAATATTTTTCACTCCACGATGCTATATAAATTTCCATATGAGGTAGTATTGATAAAAAGTGAGGCCCATAACCCAAGAAGCTATTTTTGCCAAATTTCACCCTATAACCCAAAATAATCCTGGAAGTATTGAGACCTCGACCAAGGGTACCCCTATCCCAAAATTGATATTTTGGAGCTGTTGAGACTGTCAAAAATTCATTCGAGGCCATTTACCTGAGGTTTTGGCTCGAGGCCTTTTTACTTAACTTTAAAAGCTCCTAAATAAGGAAATGTCTCTTAGATCAAATGAACTGCTTGATAACTGAACTGTTAGCCCTATAAAGTCATAAATGACCTTGGATAGATATATTAAAGCTCTAAAAAATTAAAATTTATGAAGCAAAGAAAATGACCTGGTGGGTCATTACAACATCCACTACTAAAAACACTTTCATCAACATAAGTAAAGGATAAGGGAGTACCTGAAGGTTCGAACATGTAGGGATACTAGATCTACATATCACGATTGATATCCCCAGTAGACTCCTCAACAGATGGTGATGGAACTAAACCTTAACCATAGGAATGTCTCTAGTGCACTATCGCCTGACATCTCTAGTAAAATAGATATAGGCTCCTCTAAAATACCAACCTATCATCCAGCTAAATCGAGTCTCACTAAAGCACACGAGACTCATATTAGTTATATTTTTGTAACATAGATATATGAAACATTGGGTGAATAACTTAAAAAGTAGGAGGTAATACTAACTCATATGCTACATTCCTATAATAACCTTATAGGTCTTTCTCCGTATTCCCTCTTAGTGTTGCTGTTAGAGCTTTTTAATAACTGTCGCAATTCATTTATGACTTGCAAGAGCTGACAATTCAGTTACCAGGCAATTCTTTTGGTTTTTAAAATCAATTTCCTATTTAGAAGTCTTCGCTGGTTAAAATGACCATCAGGTGAAAACTTCAAAGAAATCAGATGAAAATTTTGACTGAACCAATATATCTAGAATATTGAATTTAGGCTAGGTAGAAATTTGGTTTGATTCCGAAGGAACCCAATCTTATTTTGACAGATTGGTTGGAATGTTGGAATATTGAGAAATTTGGTTTGGGACCCATATTTGGTCAAAATAACCTAGGATGGAAAATCTGACTTTGCCAATGTGTTTGGAACAACAAATTTAGTGTGTTAACATAGTTCATTTTACCATATCAAATTCTAAATGAATCTTGAGCGATTGTTTGAAATTTGGAAAATTTTCCAAGTTTCTGGTGTAATGGCGATAGCACAAGGAATATCATGATCATTCTATGGCAATCACAATAAGGCCCATGGTGATTGCAACTCATAAATGGTGATAGCCATACTTGAGTGACTGATGTGGGTATTTAAGGACCCCTTAAATCGTATTTTGGGCATTTCCTACTCATCTTTGAGACCAAGAAAACCTTAAATGGTGTTCTTACCTTAAACTGAGTCTTCGGTGACTCTTAGGAGCTTAGTTAACATATATTTTCGTGATTAACATCAGATTTGAGATAAGAATCTTTCTATTTCATACTTGAATTTCTTAAATTCTTTACCAAAACTCTAAATACCTTGAGGGCTTGATTTAGCTCCAAATAAGCTTAATTTTAACCTATTTCTTAAAGGTTATGGTTTCTTGACGGTGTATGAACTTTGGGTTGACCTCAAAAATGTTTTTCCCATAGGTGAGACCTACTTGGATTTTTTGACATAATTTTTGGACCCGAAGCACAATGGTGTATTATGGGTATCATTATGCTTGTATTGATAAGTAGATTGTGTTTTTGATAGCATGGCATCTTGAAGAGGCTTTTCGAAAGGGCAAAGCAAAGGTTTAGTGGATTGTTGAGATTTATTTGGCGTCGAGCAAGCTAGGTTTATCCCTTGTTAGATTAAGCTATGTCATAGTATATTTATGATATCTTGGTAGACTGGGATGGGTTTTAGGTGTTGGATTGATGAAATGCAAGATTTGGATTAGTTTGACCATTTAGGCTATAATGAATCTTAGAATTGAAAACCTTGACTTATTTCCCTATATCTTAGGTGGAATAGACTTCATTGCTCATGCCTAACATGAGAATGCCTTATCTTACTGAATTTAGGTGAAATACTCTAGTTGCTCATAATTAGAGTAAGTTGACTTAGATGCTTAGGCTAATGATGGTTGCCTTGATTCCACTGGACTTAGTAAAAGTTGCTTGAGTAGAATATCTACCTTAGGTCTTATTATGACTTGCTATACATCTAAGAGTTAATTTAGATACCTTAGCCTAGTCTAGGGTAGGCATTGACTTAGAATGTATTTCGATGATTTAGAAGTGGTCTCTTTGACCCACCTTAAGACAAGATTGAAGATTAGATCTTTTGAACCCTTATACACATAGTAAATGCCTAGATAGTGCCCTTATGTGGTAATAATGATGAATCTTGGTACTTGTTGGTTATGATGAATGACATTGTAAGTAATGCTTAAGGGATTATGCATTTTGTATGTTTTATTGGCTAAACCCTATGATGAGCTATTGATTAGGTTATTGTGATTGACTATTGATATGGTGAATGATCATGCTAGCAAATGAGCCCTCAACTACGCTATGAATGAGCTAGATATTATACCACAAAATTTTTATTGCTTAAGTTAGTGATAACGACCTTTATGCTAATGATAGGTAAATAGGTATGCTACCAATGGGCCATTGTTCATGATGCCGCTTATGGGTATGCTCATGGTCTAATTGACTAGGACATTGGTTATGCGAATGATGAGTTATTGAGTTCACCCTTGGGTAAGCCCCTTGTCTATGTTATTGATTTAAGCCATTGTTTACGTCAGTAGTCGGGCCTTTGAATATGTTATTTCTAATGCTATGACCATCTTAAAATTATGTTAATAACCATATTGAAAATCTTTCTTATTATCAATATTAGAAATGATAATGTTAATAGTGCTAGAAGGCATGCTTATTGACTATATATGAAGTTATTTTATAGATTATGCTTGGACTTATGATACTTCATTATATGATTAATTGTGCTAATACTTTTGCCACTTATTATAGATATCTATATACCCATATCTCTGATATAGGATAAAGGAAGATATTGGTGTTCAAAATATGAGATTTGGGAAGAACTCGATGATAGTTTATAATATTCATATTTTATATATATACTTAATGATGATGTGACATTGATGATGCACAAGGAATTATTGAGGTATGATTTCTTTCTTCTCTTTTTATGTTTATGTACTTAGCCCTCGTAGGGCTTGTCCTTTACTTTAGCCCTCGTGGAGCCTGTCTTTAACTTTAGCCCTCAGGGGGCTTGTCTTTTACTTTAGACCTCGTTGGCCTTGCCTTTTACCGTAATGCCTCGAGATCCCATCCCGAGATGTCACACGGTGCTTATGATCTTGAAGGACCAGAAGCTAACCCTTTACAAATATCTATACCTATACACTGCATAATATCTGAAATAAATACGAAAACTGGCCATAAGGTTCAACACACCTATAAATACTCAAAATATAGAAAACTGAATACTAATACATCCGACATCTGTCTGAAAAGCCTCTTTACTATATGAGCTATGGAGTTGATAGGACATGTCCCTAACTAACTCCGTCAACTGAAAATATAAACAAAATCTAATGTAAATAATAGTAAACTGAAACTCGTTCTCAAAAGAAGAGGACTCACTGCTATGACTACTACTGCTGACCGGGAAGGAGCTGCTGAGGAAAAATCTGGGTCCTGTGCCTTTGAACCTATGGTGCCAAATAAAACACCATAGGGGAAATGCGTCAATACAGGGATGTACTAAGTATGTAGATGAGGTAAGGCTAAATGCAAAGGCTCATGCGTGTGCAATATTTAAACTGAATAATCATGAAAATGTCACATGAGAACACATACATGAATGCATAGACCATAATCACAATCATCACAACTCTAGACACTGAAACTCAGATACCACTTTACCGCAGACTGAACTCACTACTGACACTGAGATACTGAATCACTGATTCATCTGATACTGATAATTGAGGATCTGGTTGCACTTATATCAAGGACTAAATTTTGAGCTTTACTACTTTTGACTGAAATGATTTGAGATCAACCTCTCTAATAGATGATTTAAAAAACTATTATCAATGATAAGAAATATGAATTTATCTGAATCTGACAACAAGGATACTCCATAGAATCTGAGGCTATGAATCAATTCTATCTGGCGGCATATCTATGAATATGTTATCAAATAACTGTACATGATACCAAGCCTATCTGATGGGATGGTCCATGAATAAATGGAACTATTTGAGTTCCTCATAATGATAGATGACTGTATCTGACAGTCCCAATTTCTGGAGATTGATACTAAAACTAAAACTGAAACTGTGGGAAGTAGTTACTTGAATGACATGCCCTGACCTACCATAGGTGGGTTCCAACCTGTAACTCCAGTTGGAAGGGTGTCAATACCATGCTACGGGTAAATACCTCTCTCTGGTCAATCCTCTCTGATGGATGACCCTTACCAGGAAGTCGACCTAAGGCAATATAATAGTCAAATAATCTCTTTCTGGAGGTGACAGCCTTTTCCTGATGGTGACTCCTGTATCCTGCACTGGCTATGCAGTTTTGGAGTTCAGGGATTGCTACTAACAACTCCAACCTCTCTCTTACTGATGGAAGAAGCTGCCATCTGTTCCCTCACTCGGTGATAGTTTCTACTCCTAACTAAAAGACTCTGACTGAATTCTTAACTGAACACAAACTAAATTGAATCTAATACTAATCATGTTTCTCAAAGATCTGACTAAGTTACGTGAGATCACTTAGTTCTATATTTGATAGATTGCTATTAGATCACGGTATATGACTGACGATACAGAGCTTGAATAGATTATTTGAATCGCTTCTGAGATTAGAATTGAACACTTGAGTACTATTAGATTTGAGCTGATTTTAGGACTGAGGCTAGATTACTAGTGATACGGAGATTACAGAGATTACTGAGATTACTAA